>BMAW01062927.1:35617-56800 GCA_019974015.1 Nephila pilipes
GGGGGGGGATTGTTTCCCGGGGAGCCGGTTTGCAGCTCTAAGCCCTTTGGGTGAGCTCGGTCTCCTTGGGTATTCTGCCAATAGCCCTCTTATTGCTTCTAGTGCGACGTTAATAAAAACTAAACTAAAAAACTAAACTTTCATTAGGTAAACTTTTAATGTATAACTCCTAACTTTTTATAACATTCTTGATTTTTATTTATATTATTTATGTCCAGAATATAATTATTTCTATATAGTTTTGTCACTATATACACGAATTAAATAAAATGTATTAGTACTATGAATTTTTATTTTATATTCCCTTATTAAAAAATGTATTGGTAAATTACCGGTTTTCAATTTTTCTTTCAAAATTTTCCCGAATTATTGGTACGAAAAAATGTTGTAAAATTACACGAATTATTATTGATAATATATTCGAAGTACTCATTAGTAATTGGGTTACATTAAAAATTGATCATTATTAATCCTGAACAGTTGCTGGGATGTTACTTTACTTTATTAAAATGTAATAATCTATTTTTAAAAAATACTGAAGGATGTTACTTTACTTTATTAAAATGTAATAATCTATTTTTAAAAAATAATAAAGGTAGGAAATGTTGTTCCAAATTCTCTGTTAATAATATCTATCAGTTGAATTATGATGTCTAAGGAGTGAGGAAGGCAGGTGGATAATAATATTTGGAATCTTGTTGAACAATAAATGTCTTAGAAAGCTTTTACATGATGAAATTATCCATATGTGAATATTGTAGAAAATATTCCTATGCACATTAAATCAGTATGATCTATAAAACGAATTACTATGATAATATGTTGAGAAACAATATTATTAAACTGAAGCTCCTTGAGGTGCTGCAAAACATTTTTTCAATAAAAAAATTCAAGATTCTTGGCTCTTTTTTTTACTTTCTTTTTGGTAAGGACATTCCATTTTAAAACAAATAAATAAATGAAAAGTTTTATACAACTGTACTTGTATTTTATTATTAACAATAAAGTATAATGTGTGTATAAACATGGCACACATAAATCCCGAAACATTTAATTAAAAATAATTAATATTCATTTTTACATAATCAATTAATAATTTCATATGTTTATATGTCTAATTTCAATGTTAGAATAAGTAGGTGTTAATTATAAATAAAAATGCATTGAATAATATTATAATACGTATTTTAGATATTATTGGAATTTTTTTTCTATGTTCCTCTTCCATCTATGCTGTAAAAAGGCATTTTATAGGGTAAAGTACACTAGAAGAATCTAAGATAATATGGATAAAAAAATTTGCTTTGAGACGCTTTTAGGACCCTCCAGTGACTCGGAAAGGTAAAAATTCAAAAGAGAATGGATAGTTAATTAAAAAATTAGGAAGTTTATTAATTAATTAAATTCAATTTGCTGAACATTATTTGAAGAGATCTATTACATAACAAAGTACATTTACTGAAATGAGTTTAATTATAAACTGACGATTTAGAACTTGCAATTCATTAATGAATAATTATGCTTAAATATGAATTTGCCAGAAAATGGCCGCCATATCAAAAATTACCATGAATCAGGGTTAAACATGTTTTAACGCCTTTTAACAAATGGCAGCACATAATGGTGACACCATTTATCCTTAGAAATACTATCTGTCATTAGAAACATATACTTTTTGAGCCACCTTTATACTGTATAATAATAAAGAGGCTGAGAAAAATATCAGTGTATTCAGTATTAGTTAAGCTAACAGTACACCTGCGAAGAAAATTTTTTAAATTAATGTTAATTTTGCCTACAAATGCGTATTTCATGTCTTAAAATTAGAAAAACAACCAACAAAAGTTTTATTAGTGTATATTTTTACTGTCAATAGAGCATTAAATATAAGCAAAAATTTAAAAGACTTTCCGCAAAACATGGTAACCAAAAAGGAAATACATATATTAACATTTTGTAAATTGAATGCAATGCATAGAATATAATCTTATCTACGGAAAAGACTATTATTACAACGTTTTTCTGAATTTTACTTGGTGTGTGTGTGTCATCATATTTTCGATCGTTAATTTAACCAACTTAAATCAAGCTAGAACTCTGAAACTTTGGAAATCGTTCTTACTCGCCTAACAATGCAATATTTAGACATTTGTGACAAATTTAACTAATATTTCAATAATTTTAATAAGTCAAAATGTCCCTTCCACTCGGCGCTTTTAGGATTGAGGGAAAAATTTCTTTCCCCCTCTGGGAACACCGAGAATTCCACATACGCCACAGGAGGTATCGTAAAAATTTTCTACTCACAAAGAGGAGATAGTAAGGGTTACTGACTTTTAGTTAGTAATCATTCGCAAGAAAGAAAGATTCCAATATTTGGCACCATGTCATATCACAATAATTTTTTCTGAATATTGGTTCCCATTTTTAATAGAATGACTTACAAACTTTCAAATGCATGTTTTGATTTTATATTATGATTTTTTAATACGCTCACAAATGTCTCTTCTTAAGTAAATTTTAAAGTTAAAAATTATGTTTTCTAAGATTTGATGTACAGCATTTCCGAAGTACTAAGAAAATGGAATTTAAATGATTGGCATGTCGACTAGAAATCATGAATTAGTAAAAATTGTTAGATGCAAAACTTTTATTTGCTCCATTCGTAATTTTTTAGTCTACTCAAATTGCTAAAAATAACTTAATCTGAAAAAGAATTCTTTGTATCCAATGCTTAATTATGAGATAGATTGATGAAGGATGTGGTGCAATATAGGCTAATATCCCTTTAGTATGAGAAAAATATTATGAAAATATTAATAAGGCATTTTATAATAAATATTTGTCTGTTAAAATAATTTCAGAATTTTTATTAAAAAAATTATTCTTATTTTTGTGCAATGTTTTCATGTTAAATAAAGTTCGTTTGTGTTTTGTACACGCTTTGGGGTCTAGAAGAGTATGACGCGTAATACATGTAGATTTATCTATACTTAGCCAATCATACTCAAATTAGCCTCACCTAAATATTCGGAAATTAAGAAGGAAAGGCTTGTATGTGTTGTAAAATTTTTCTGTGAAAAATATTCAATAAATTATTGATTAAATTGAAATTAAATTTAATTTTTTATGTGTTTATCACATGTTTGTTTTGAATTTAATGTATAATAATTAATATACTTTGTCATTATATAAAAACGTTGTTTTTAAAAACGTTGGTTTTTATCTCAAATTATTTTGATAAAATAGCCCTTACATAGGAAGCTATAGTAATTCGAGTTCTGAACACAGAATTTTTTTTAAAAAGTCATTGTAGTTTTCACTTTGTTGCGATATAAAACATCTTCTACTCGATATAAAATCTCAAGAATAGTCTGTTCTATGTATAGGTATTTGAAAAACAAAATTACACCTTTTCAAGTTCATTGACGCATAACATCTTGAAATATTGCATTTTGCAGTAATGAAAAATGCCGCTTTTCATAGCCTTTCCAGTCAGAGAAATTCAAGATCAAGTAATATTAAAACGGCTGTAACTCAGCTTCTAATTTAAAGCTCCCGTCTACCCGCCATTTTGATTTCATCAGCTTAATGTTAATCCTATCGAATTTCGACTTTAATTCTCTCATTTTTACTATTTGATCTATTTGAATGCAATAAAGTGCATCTGAAAGAGCAAAAAATAATCAATGCTTCTGTGGAATTACTTTTTTTTCCGCCGATTTTTTAAAATATTTGAAAATATTTTTTAAAGACCAGAAAACTCAAAAAAATAATTAAAATAAGAATAAAAATATTTTTAAAAATCCTAGGAAAAAATAATTCCACAGAAGCATTGATTATTTTTTGCTCTTTCAGATGCACTTTATTGCATTCAAATAGATCAAATAGTAAAGATGGGAGAATTAAAGTCGAAATTCGATAGGATTAACATTGAGCTGATGAAATCAAAATGGCGGGTAGACGGGAGCCTTAAGCAGATTTTTAAAGATCAAAGACTGAATTTTAATATAGTACCAAAAATGAAAAAATTCAATATCTTGACCCAAAACTGTGTTTTGTAGGTGTACTTTCATCTTAAGTAAATCAATTAATTAGTTTACATAATTACTCGTAATTGAAAATTTATCAACATCAGAAGAAAAGACAACTTTTTTGCTTCGTTTTAGTTCTGGAAATAAAATACTTTTACTCCACATTGCATGCAATCAATATAACAGTTGCTTACAACTAAATAGCAGTAAACTTGAGTTATTGACTTTTAGCTTAATTTCTCTTTCATTTCCATAAATTACGATAAAGTTTTATTTAATCCCACGAATACAGCTTTCTAAGCCTCATTTAAGAAACAATAAATTTGCTCTTTAATTTTCAGGCTCATTTACTGCTGAAATGTACAATTGGCTACTTTATTTCAATTCTCGGATGCTAAAATAAAATGTACGCCACAAGTCCGTAGATTTCTAGAAAAACAAGTTCCTATAAGTGCTCAGAAAAGTCAGAAACGATATATCGATCGATATTTTCGTTTCTAAAGCTTAATTAGAACCTTGAAGCCATTAAAAGTTTCAATAATCATTCTGTTTTAATGGGCTTAAAGAATCTTTTTTAATTGCTGCGTAAACATTCACGTTGCGATTTCGTTATAATGATCCTAACTGTCCATTTATATGTCATTTGATAAAAAATAAAAATCATGAAACGAGTTAAACTTTACGGAGAAACAAACTTTCAGGAATAGTTTAAGGATTCTATAAAATCTGCTTCATTATATTCTTGGTTATAAGATTTATTGATACAATTACTGTTTTGATTTTTTTCTCTTATGACTGTATTCTAATTTAATTATATTCAAAGCACAAAATTATTTAAATTATGTTTTACAAACGGCCTCGCGGGTGTAAAAATTTTAGAATACTTTTAACTTACAATATTAAGGATCGCTCATACAGTAAACCAGGCAGCTTAAAGCAGAGCAATTAAATAGAGCTTTACAATACTTGTAGAACTAATGAAGGAGATTTAGAGCTAATATAATTAATAAAAATATTTTATTATTTGAGATTCAAATTTGGCATTAGTTGCGGTCATTGACATTTGGATAAATGTCATTTATTAAACTCGATTTATTGTTATGTGTGAGAATGCTAGAATATTAGCATTAGAATATATGATAGGATTATCTACATTTAATAATAAAGCATGAAGATATTGTATAATCATTTGCATTTAGGTATGTAAGCAGTATTATTTACATTTTAATAAGCAAGAAAGATTATTTGCATTTGAAAAATAGTTTTAGCATATAACAATCATCTTCCCCGATATTAATTTATTAAATACTATACATTCCAATATCAAAGATAAGAAATCGATATTTATATTATTAGGACTAATTATATATGCATTTTTCAACCTAAAGCAGTGAAACTAGAAGAACAAAATTTTATTTTCAAAAAACTAGTATATACACCTTTTAAAGAAAGTTTATATGAATTGTAACTAAAAAAAATACAGAATTGAAAACACGTTTCATACAATTACATATAATTTTCTTAACAAACTGATCTTATTTGATTAATGTAAATCTTGTTAACTTAGACATAATTTGAAATAATAAAAAATGGTTCAGAAATTTATATAAAAAGAAACATTCGAATTTAAATTACTGGTTATTAAAATTACAACACCAGGAAGGAATGATCTGACGAACTTCAAAATCACATAAAAGGAAGAAGGGTCTAAGATATGCAAATGAGTAGTATTTCAGTACATTTAGACGATGTAGGAGGGAGAAACGACATCTGAAGCACTGCATAAAAGAAAAGCTTTGTAATGGTTTTCTCTACCGTGTTATTGTCCCATCTCATTGGTCGAAATCCAACCATTGTCATGCTAATAGGGAATGAATTGATTGTTGAGGGTCATATTGAACGGCATGCAGGATCTCAACTCCCTCTCATGACTAACGCCCGAGAGAACAAACGTATTGTGAGGTCGACTCTGCAAACCCGTACAGCCACATCATGCATCATTAGTCAGGAAATGAACCTGTTTGCAGCACGCCCAGTATCCACTCTGAGGGTGCAACGACGTTTGTAGCAGGGTGGATTGTCAGCACGGTGACCATTACTTCGGCTTCCATTGATAACGCTGCATAGACAATGCAGACACTCTAGTGTGCTAAATGACAAAGCTGTAAGGAGGAGTGACACAATGTCATCTTTTCAGACGAGTTTTGGTTCTGCCTGCAGTATTCTGATGGCCGGGTACGCGTCTGGAGGTTCAGAGGAGACCGCTCGTAGCCTGCTTGCATTCGATACCGGTATAGAGGCCATGCACCCGGTGTGATGGTTTGGACATTTATTGGGTACATGACACGCACATTTCTAGTTCGGGTGATGAGAACACAGATCGGTACAATTCTGGCATCTTACGTCTATTGGTTGTATCTTATCATCGAGGCCTGCCAAACGACTTTTTCCAACAAGATAATGCAAGACCACATGTTTCAAGTCGTGTTCTGGCCTTCCTTGATACACAGGATATTCGTTTGTTTTTCTGGTCTGCATGGTTTCCAGATCTGTCAAATGTTGAAAATATTTGTTTATGGGTTGCTGAGAGTCTGGCCCGCCATCCCTCTCCATCTAACTCAGTTGATGAAATGTGATATATACTTGAAACAGCATAAAATGAGTTACCCGTTTTTGTCATCTAAACCCAGTTCGATTTCATGCCCAACCGGGTAAGGTCTGTTTTAACTGCCAGGAGTGGCAGCTGTTTCTACTATTTTTGCACCCCTGTAAATCCTTAAATAGCTTGCAAAAATAATCATTTTATTTTCATGACATACTGTTTACGTACAACAAATATCTTTTTGTATTTTTTTTCCTTCACGGTGATGAAATTTTAATGTCCAGCAGAGTAATAAATTCAGTATTAAAAATCTGTTTTATTGATAGAAATTACTTAAAGCCAATCTCATCACACATAATAATTTTTGAACTAATCAGAGTGATAAGAAAAATGACAATGAAGCTCAGATTTCGATATCTTAATGATTTCGATTAATGTTTTTGTAAAAACCTTGTGTATTAAAGAATAGAACAGGCTCAATAATTTCCTGTTATTTCAGAGCAAAAATTTTAAATGATTTCTCTCTTATTTCAATTAATTATTTAATAAAAAAAACTGATATGAAGCAGAAAAGGTTTTATTTCTTCTTTTATGTGATATTCTTAGAAAACAATTTTGGAATACTTTATTACATAGGATTTACATTAAAATTAATCTAAGCTTTTGAATTAGATTACCTTACCTCGTAATTCACAATGCAAATGTAGAAGAATTAAAATGGATTAAATTTAAAGTTACTTAAAAACAGTGAAATAATAATGACAAATTACGACTAATTGCGCGTGTTTTGGGGGAGAATTTCTGTTTAACATAATTCAGAATGTACATGTTGAAAAAGCAAAAAGAAAATCTAAGGTTCCAATGATGAGTAGTACAAAAAAATATAAAAACTATAATTTAGAGAAGTGATTTATAACCGGAGGTACGCGAGATGCCTTCAGGGATACGAGAAAAGAAAGTAGTAATACTGCCATTCAGGGAACAAGAAAAAAATTTAAGACATTAAAAAGAATTTTAAAAGGAAGATGAGGTTTATACTAATACTGACCTCTCAATCAATACGAAAACGGGGTTGGGCCCTGTAGAATGATTGGCTTTCTCTTCTCTCGCCCCTTATATACTTAAGTAAAAAATTAATATAGAAGTAAAATTAACAGACATTGGATTATATTCATCCTCTTTTAAGCCTAATTCTTCGACACCTCATAGTTCAATATAGTCTACAAACGATAAGAACGTTTATTATTGTAAGACCTGGACTATTCTCTTCTCTAACTTCAGGAAATTTTATTGAACTAAAATGCATAAAATTACAACTTCTTCTTAACCAAAACGAAACGTTATTGGGTAAATTAAATAAAGATAGAAATGAAGTGAAGTGATTTAGATATAATGGTATCTAAATTATATACAACTAATGGAAAATTATAGGAGATGGAGAGTAAGGACTTGATGTGTCAGAGAATTGTTAATGAGATTAAAATAACAACTGGCCGGAAAATAACAGTCAGCTAAGGGTAAACGAAGTGAAACAAGTTGAGATCCCTTGTTTTAGAGCAACAATAGTTTCAAGTGAATGTAGATAAGAGGCAAATTATGAAGTAGAAAACTCAAAATTCATCAAAAAATTTTGAAACTTTCCCCCTCAAATCATAATTTTAGACTTCCAACCGGAAATAAAGCTGTAATTTTTGAATACTTTATATGTGTCAATTATTCGACTATGGCTATGTGTTTTTACATTTAAAAAATCTTATTAATTTACTTTTGTGCTTAAAAATTACCTCAATTTTATTAATACTTTTAAAAAAATTACTGGAATCTCATTTAAGTGACAAACCTGAAAAAAAATCAGTTTAATTTTTTAAAATGTTATTCGTGGCCGTGGTAACCTGATGGTCATAGTCGTGGCCTAGGTTTTCGTCGAGTCGTGGGTTCGAACTTTGATGCCACTAAAGACCCACCGTGTAGCCGCGGCTGATGCACATTAAATCTGTCGAGCCTCAAAGATCCCGTGTCATGGTGGGAAAGTTAGGAGAGGGAGGTGCCAGCTCAGATGACGTCCTTGTCACTTGACCGAGGCTTAAAGTTACCAGGTCCATGGCCTTTATGTTGTTTTTAGTGCGTCATTGATAAAACCAAAATTAAAATGTTATTTGTAAGAACTGCTTTATCAATTTCATGAGAAACTGTAGAATCTCATAATACATAATAGTTAATCACAAACTTTTTTTTTTTTTTTTTTTTTTTTTTGTTATTGCAAGTATGAAGATTAAACCTTGAAAAGTCCAAACTATTATTTTGCGAGCAACAAAAATGAAAGAAAATATACTAAAAAAAATAAATTGAAATTGAACTACGCTAAGGTAAAAGATGGGGCTTAGAACTTAAAGTAAAAATTCTTGGAAACAAGTAAATGAGTAATGACCTCAAATGAAGTAGAAGAAAAACTTCGCTCGTGTGTAAAGTTAATTAAGTTAAGTTTGGTAATATTAGTTGATCTAAGTAAGTAGTTAATGCAAAGATAAAACTGATATTACGAGAGAACAAATTTCTTAAAAAATATATTCTGAAATAGGGAAACTAACATTTTAGAATTATGCTTATATACATTTTAAAAATATTAGTAAAATTTATAAATATTGTAATAATACAAATTTAAATAGTAAACATGTTTAGAATTTTCATTTAACAGTTTTACATCCTTAATTTATGTGGGAAATTCTTACTTGGGTTTTATTTCTTAAAAGAAATTAGAAATTAAGTTTTTTTTTTTTTTTTTGAGATATTAAACGATATTAAAACATTTAAGGTGTACACACACACACATATATATATATATATATGCGAAATAGTGAATTAGTGTTCAAGTGAAAATTACGTTTCTGTAATAAATTATTCAACTAAAGAGGTACATCAAAATAGTTAACGTTTCCCCCTTCTCCATCATTAAGAGATTATATACAGACGTTTTATAGATCATAACCAGATGTTTCTGATTTGATAAACGTGAGGAATTTGAACGCTAACTAGGATAATATTTTATTTAATAATGATTTCAATCTGCAGAAACTGGTGGAATGATGCAGACTTTTATAACGAAATGAGATGAAATAAAGCTCTTATTATAAAAAAAAAAAGATTTTCTACTTCATAAGCTATTTAACACAACTGGGAATTTATTCGTAATTATACGGAAAGTTGATAAAATAAATTATTCATTATTTATTCACAGTAATTTTCATTCTTATAATTGATTATTGTTGTTAAATTGCAATTAATTTTATTTTTACTTTTATTTCCGATACAAATATACAACGAGCTAAAACTTTAATAGGATCACGTGATAGTTTTATGCAAATTAATGAGCTACTACATCAAAGTGTTGCCACTAGAGGACTTTTTTAGTATTAAAAATAAGGCTGCGTTCCTGAGATTGTAGTATAAATAAATTGTTTGTGAATACATGGCGTATTAATGTGATTTGATGAACTTTCAAAATGTGATTATTAATATGATCATGGAACAAGTATTAAAGAAATCATTACATTTGCGAAATCTGCGCGAGAAGCTATAGTTAAACTGAATAAAAACTGGAATGTTATGCACGATCTGTAGATTAAGTAAGACTAGGTCTAAACAAGCAAATTAAATCCTTACCTAGAGGAGAATGATTGGCAGAAAGGAGAATCTCCCGATAGGTGAAAGGGAAAAAAATGAAACAGTATAGAAAATTATAGTAGATATTAGTCATGGATTGTCTCAAAGTATCACTGTGTGCAGTGTTCGTCGTACTATGCAACGTATGGGGTAAGGAAGAAAAAGCGCAGTGCCAACAACATTGCTATCTGCTGCAAATAAGGCAAAATGTCTCCAGCGACAAATGCCTCCAGCCCGCAAAGATTGGAGTGTGGAATATTGGGAAAAGATAATGTGGTCCGATAAATCCCGTTTTAAGATATGTCAAGCGGATGAGCGAATTAGAGTTTGATGGAAACAGCACGAAAGCATAAATCCCAAATGAATTACTACAACACTTCAAGCTGGTAGATGCAAAGTGATATTTTGCGAAACTTTTTTCTTGGATGATTCAGTACCTTTACTTCGTATCCATGTATGTCTGATTAATACGTCATACCTAAACATCATTGCTAACTCTCTGTCCTGCTTATGATAAATCCCAAAGGTAATGAGTAATTTCAACAGGATAATACGTTTTGCCTTAGTGTTAGTATAGTATATGACTTATTTGAGGGACACGATGGATCCCACATAATCTCCTGACCTCAATTCTATAGAGCATTTTGGGATAAAGATGAAAGAGTCACCCGACATCTAGATTCATAACTCTCTAATCTCCCACTAATGAAAGGTGCTATTTTTCTAGTATGGTCTCAGACATCACAAAAGACCTATAAATATTTCATATAGTTTATGCCAAGAAGAATCAAGGCGAAATTAAAGGTAAAAGGTGTTCCAACAACATATTGACTGGTTGGTTACATTAAAGTGATCACTCAGTATAGAATATATTTTAGAAATTTGTTGTGCTAATTAATTGTTCGAATTTGCAACTTAAGTGTGTGAAAGGATTACTGTATTCGATATCTGTTTGAGTTAAACAGGTTATATTACTGGAATGTTTGGATTTCTAGCTATTTTTAATTTAAATCCATCACGTCTATAAATCTAAAAAATAAATAAAAAAAAAATTCAGATAAGAATTGAAAAAATAATCTACTTTTTTCAGACACTCTATACCAGTTACTTCTTAAACAAAAGGTTTTTATTCATAATTGAGTCAATGGGCTTCATTTTATTACAAATGTTAAAAACGTTTTAAACTTCATTAATAATACAAATGTTTTGAAAAGCCTAATCATTTTTTTTGTTAAATTACCAATCATATCTATTTTTTACTTTACGTAAAGCATTAATAAAAATTAACGGCAGAACGGAACTGTTGGAAAATAAGTACAATTAATTTAATTAATAAATTCTAAAAAAATATTTTTGCCATGATTTCAAATTTTATCTCACTACTTCAGTTTTCTATCACAACATTGTTCAATATTTCTAATTTATGTATGAAGATACCGATATTTATTTCCCTTTTACGCGGTACAGGCACTTATGCACAAATTAAATAATGAATGTTTTTTTTTTGCATTGATTTTATATGCATTTAACAATACGCATTTCGATTATGTATTGATCCATATGCTATTTTTTTGTACACTCTAATCAAGGCTTTTCTAAGGTCAGATGTTCAAAATTCCTATATCAGTTCAGAATATTTGTCAACATTGATGTATTTATCAATGGGACACTGTAATCGGAAAAAATTTGTTGCTCAAAAATATAAAATTATTAATGATTTAACCTTTTTTAATTACAATTACATCCTTCTGCAGCTAAGAATCATTGTAAGCATATTTTTTATTTCATTTATTCGAGATTCGAGATTAAAATAATAAGTAGTTTTATTGTACAGCAATGCTATCCTCATATAAATATTGTTATTATTATAATTGTTGCTGTTGAAGTAACACGACTTCTTTTTATTAATATTTTTCATTTGATATGTGCTGCTATTAAATTATTAATTATATTCGTTTTAATAAAAGTTATACATATTTCAATAGCATTTAATAGTGAATTTTAATTCATTTCGATTAATTTAGTGTTTATTTATTTTATATGTATAAATGAATATTAAATTAATTTAATACTTATCAGCATCAATTGAATAATTATTGAATTATTATAATTGATTTTTTTTCTAATAAAATTACATTGCTGTTAAATGAACTAATTTAGAGCTTGTTGATTTTCATAAAATTCATATATTTATTTACAAAAAAAGTGATCCAGTTGAAGTCGAAGGACATTCATTTCATTGCAGAGCACTGAAAATTTGCTAGATTTAAATTTCATTCAATTTAGGTGAATAAATTTCGAGAAAACTTTCTTTTTTCGTTTATTTCCTTACTGTTAACAAGATTCAATATATTATAAATTAAAATCTTATTAATGTACAGATATTTGTGTCCCATAAACCGGTTAAACCTTGGAAATTACAAAAAATTTCAGCCTATCAAAAACTATTCGTGTAATATTTATAACAAGATAATAAGGTAAAAGATATTTAGAAAAATCATAACAAATTACTTGTTTTATTTTCTTCTTAGATAATAAGCTGTTTTCGATAGTCTATTTTTTATAGCTTAAAATACTGTAATTTGGTAAAATATAAGAATTGAAATGAATGTATGTTGTACGTATATATATATATAGTTCTAAATTCTGTAAAGGATTTTAATCTGCTGTATGACATTTCTCTACGTAACTTTATACATAATTAAAGTTGCCCAGATATGAAAAAAAAATGTAAAACTGATGGACGTTAAAAATTATTGGATTTATTACATTTTCGTTGAAAAGGCATTTTGTTATTGATTAATTATTTTTTAGCTTTATAAGATCGTCACAGCAATATCATTTAAATGAGGATATGTAAAATGTTTTTTAAATGTTGAATCTTCATTAACGACTTGGAAAATTTAAATGCCTGTCTCAAATACTTGCAAAAATGTATCTTATAGTAAATAAGGATTTTCAAGCAGGAATGCAGTGTAACCAAATAGATATTGCTTAAAATCATAACTTCAATTCAAAACAAAATTTCATTAAATTTTTAATAATGCACTTTTATATTATAAGAATATTTGTTTTTTTTTTTAAAATAAATTATTATTTCATTCAAAATTTAGAGTCAAAAATAATTCTTTGAAATTATTTGAATTTACTTTTTATCTAATTATTAATTTTTTTACATGAGAATTAAGAAGGAAATAATTCTGATGTTTTAAACAGAAACAATTCCTTTTTTTTTCATTTTTAATTATATGTGAAAATAGGTAAATATATTAAAGCATTCTAATATGATATTTTTATATAGTCGCGTATATAATAATAGTGGCTTTATTTTATCTATTATAATGAAAATAATTTCCAATTAATGAAACTTTTTAATAGCGCGTGTAACAGTTATTCTTTCTTATTCCATTTTCTCTTTGTCTACTAATATCTCAAAATTTACTAAACTAAAATAAAAAAGTTTTATATTTCATTTTTCCCTCTTAAAGAAATTATATAATCCTTTAATGTAATAAAAATCATTTCCATATATTTTAAGGAAAGACGATTTAAGAAAGAAATTTTAAGAAATCTTTCCTGTTTTTACTAAGAGATAATTTTTTTTTCAAGTTTAAAAAAATCATAATCTTATCAATATGCTTCATATTCACATGAATATTTTACACTGCATCGAAAAATTTATCATAAAAGCATTTATGATGTAATTTCTTTATCGTCTATGTGGCAAAGTTTTCAAACATCGATCGAAGGATCAGTATACTTTTTTCATTCTTAAAAGAAAATGCGAAGTTATGCTGAGTCGAAATTACCAAAAAGTGTAAAACTTGCAATAAATGTGTCGAGTAATGAAAGCATTTGCACATAATTCTCTTTATTTACTAGAGAAATGAAGAACAGAATCTTATTTATATTCCATATGTAGGGGCTTAGGGTTTGTAAAATTGTTCTTCTAGTAATTGTTATTAATTAAGTTACTTTTAGCTTTACTGATTTTTTTTTTTATATTTTGGTTGACTTTAAATATTTGTGATTGAATGTTTGATATAAAATGATATCAAAATGTGTGTGCTTAAACTAAATTAGAATCATAGTTTAATTCAATGTTTTATTGATTGAACTTATGGAATAGCAAGCAAACCTTCAGTCACAATTACAGTTATCCTGCCGCTCTTTGCGAAATGTTTATTGAAATAATGTGAGGCTTTGAACATACATCCCAGGTCTAAAAGGCCAATGTTTACATTTTTCACTACAGAAGTGAGCATGGCACGCCAGCTGATGTGTAACTCTTTTTAGTCAAAATAAAAATTAATATACTTCTTATTTGAATATTAACAAATATATTATATCATTGGAAAGGTCTTGAATTGGAGATTTTAGAAACATCAAAATCTGAAAATAGATTTTTTGAAGATATATAGGGTACCGACTCCCTTTAATATATATATTAATTATATATATATGCTTGTGTATAAGACAGTGTATGCGTGGTAATTCTGGGATATCTAGCAAACACGCCCCACTTAGTTTTTACTTTATAAAATCTGGCAACAACCTGAAGTCCAAATAAAAATTAAATCGAAAAATAACAGAAAAAAATAAAATTTTAAATTTGATACCACATATACATGATAGTGATTATAACATCAAAGGAAAATTTAAACTATAATTTTTTTTAAAAAAACTGAAAGACATTATAAAATAAAATAGAATAAATGAAAACTTCTTAGGTTGAAAAAACTATGTACCTTGTTCAAAACGATTAGATATAAACTGTTATTTAAAAGAAATTGTGATTTTCATAACTAGGATTATGCCCCTACATAATTATTATTATTTTGTCATATAAATGCTTAACAATAATCTTTAAGAAAATACAAATTTGCACTTATTTTTCTCAAATTTATTCCATATTAAATCATTATATTTAATTTAATTAATATAATGAATGAAATTATTTCGATTGCACATAGTTTTGTTAAATTATTCAACGAACAATTCTATAGAAGTAAGTAACGACATGTTACAATTTATCCATTATTAACTTTCATTTCTAGCTGCAATTTTTTTTTTATTTATGGCCTTCCAAACGTTAAGTTTTTTCTGAATCTCAGTCTCGGCAATTTTCAGTCGTTTCTTTATAATCCTTTTCATTAATTAAATTTTGGACAAATCTTACAAAAGCAAATGCAAAGTAAAATAATAAAAAATCTGGAGAAGCAATGAAATTGACTTTCAATGCACCTGTCATTGCTTTATTATATCCAAGATAGTATTGTCTTGGTCATCATCTGCGAGAATGAATTCATTCTATAGAATATGGATATCGTCTGACAGGAAAGCCTTTTGGATTAATAAAGTCAAACAGAAAGACAGATTGCGTGCTAAACAGTTTATTCCATTGGGTTTCTTATCTTAAAAAAAGTATAACAATACTGCTCTAAAGAGGATCACCTATATTAGTATGGCTTCACCTCAAACCAAAGAGAAGTTTAAATGTTTTTTGCTTGTTTCTGCTGTGTTTCTAATGAGGTTTTTTTTTTTGCGAGAAGCGCAGCTAGAATGATATATTATTTCAAAAGTTTATATATTCACGGCTTGTTAACGTATTTAAATCCTGAAAACGGGCTTAATAACAAAAGTAAACTATATATGCTTATAAATCTGACAAAACATTGTGAAAGCATTCAACTTTAAATGCTTAACTAGACCTTATTATAATTTATAAATTTAAAATTTATGCCAAAGATTACTTATATCTTTAAATTTTGATCTTATATAGTTGATTAATTTGAAGTAAAGTTCCGCAACTAAGCTACATGAGAATTATTATTGACGGGCCCCGAATTTCAGAACTATAAGTCTGAGGACATAGAAAATACTTGAACTGGTGCCTCATTTTCTAAACTTTCACATCATGCCATTACAGAATTTGAAGATTTGATAAGTTCAACTTGAAGTGGTTCCCAAAATATTGTTTTCATTCGCGATTATTTGGGGGAGGGGATGCAGGAGTTGAGTCCAACACTCGACATGATAGCCGATTCTTAAAGCTTGAGACTCTGACTTTGAGTAATATGGTTTTTGATTGGTTCTCTTGTTATACTGTCTACAAATATGTAGTTTAAAGTTGATTAGTTAATCAGTATTTTGATTCGAACGTATATTTATCTTTTATCACTAAAGTTGTATAATTTAAAAGAAATCAACAAAATATTTTAAAACATTTTTCCTCGCTTCAAATTATTTAAAAATAAACATTAGTAATTCATTTCATTCACTTTAAATAGGTAAATTCATCTATTCAAAGTATTTTAAAAGCTTTTAGAAAAACCACTGTATTCTCAATGTAAATTTTGAAACACGTAACTTGCTCGAACTAGCCTCATTAATCGTCGTTACTACTTTCGAGAAGCATCAACTAGAAATCAACCGGGAATACGAAAAAAACTCTACAAAATTTAGTAAATACAGGTTTTGTGTAATGCATCCATTTCAAGTATCTTTTCTAGTCATCGATTAAAGACTTAAGCTGAATAAAAATTCTTCGTATGAATTGCTTCAAAACCAACGATCGTCTTTAATTGGACTAAGATCACGATCAGTAATAAGTCTGTTTCTGCGAAATAGATGCATATTTCATTTGAGTTTAATGGCACTTATTTAAAAAAATTAAATTATAAGCTTAACCCGTTCACTCCCAGCGTATCACATCAGATACGCTTGATCAGAACGTTTTATTTGATTTTTTTAATATTACTAAATGGTGTTACGATACCGCGAAATCTATATAGATAGGTTATTTGGAGTGTTGACCTTGGTGCTATGGGCTTGGATCTCACTTCTGGCTATCAGGAGGGGGTAACTGTTAAAAGCACGTGTTGCGGCTCGGCTTTTTAAATGTAATGACATGATTTAAAGGGTGCACTTGCTTTCAGCTTGCTTTTTCTTTCTTGCTTTCTTCTTAGAAGTTCGATTGAGAATTTATAGATATTTTTGGAGGTTAGGGTTTTTAGTAGCAGGTGCTCCCAGCTGTTAGTTTCATTCGGTCGGTTTTTATTTGTAACGACATTCATGACGAAAAGAAAGTATATATCTGATACCGATATTTGCGAAATAATGAATGAATCTGACAGTAATGTTAGCGAAAGTAATCCAAATCTGTACATAGCTATTAAATGAAAAAAAGGACTAAGAAAATGTGCCCTTTGCAAAAATTGACAAAATATGTGTGTAAGACATGTGACGTTGGACTATGCGCTGAAGATTTTTTTTTTTTATAAAAATACCATACAGCAAAATAAGATTCATTTCTTATATCTGAATATTCCATGTATTGGTACATCAATACACCATAAAATTTACTTGACAAATGTAAGTATGTTTTGTATTTTCTGAAATGAAATGATTTTTTATGTAATTTTAAGTATAAAACATATAATTTTCGATTAAATCTTTTTTTTTCTTTCTTATCTATTAAGTTTAATACATTTTAAATAACACATGTAAAAACCAAAATATTTTAATGAATAGCCGATTTTAAAGGAATTTTTTTCGCGAATTAGGCTTTATATCTAAAATCGTCTGGGCACAGCGTGACACTCAACGGTAAGAAGCCGAGGGTCCAGAGACGCACTCCTTTTTCCTCCTTCCGCTAGCGAAAGGGTTAATGAATAATTGTAATTTACTATCCTTATTTCCAACTAGTTATCAACCACTTACTTTATGGGTTTTTAATTTTTTTCTTCTCAGTCAATATCATGTTTTTGTTATTATTATTTTTTTTAGTTAATTCATGTGTTTTTGACTATCGATTCAAAATCAAACATCATAGAGGAGAATTATTTTCAAAAAAGATAATAATTTGAAGTATTTAAACTATATTTCATGTATTTTGTGAAAGATAATTATATAAACGAAAGATAAAAAATAAATACTCGTCCGTATGCATAAAACCAGAAAATAGGTAAATAAATAATGCAGTAAAAGTCTAAGTGTGAGTAAAATTGAAAAGTAGATACCATTGATATTACTTGTGTATTCAAAAACTGTTGCTATTCCTATTTTACACGTTCAATTGACTATGTATTAAATAATAACACAAATTCAAATTACCTTGAGCAGGTTTTAAAAGGTTTTTATTTATATCCGTGGTGTTACACAGAACATAATAAGTTATGTGGCTAACGGATCCCTTAAGTACTAAAGCCTTTAATCTTCAATCGAAATTCTGTAGGATAAGTTGCTTTGGCCTGCTACTTGTCCAGAAAGTTTCAAGTTTAAGTGCAAAAAAAAAGAAAAAATTTAATTTTGCCTCTTGAAATTAAGAATTATAAACATTGATTTAAAAAATTCACTGACAGAATTTAGAGAAAAACATCATTTAACTATTAATTGGGCCTGATTTTGTGTCAATAGAGAAATTTAAGTCACTAGCCAATCAGGGAGCAGCTTCTCGCTCTGCTGAAGAAGCAGAGAGGGAAAATATTCCGAAATGCTTTAGAATAGCAAACTCGAAAGCTAGCTATCCTACTGGTCGAGTGCATTGTCCCATAAAGGAGTAATGATTATAATAATAAACTAGAAAATTGAATAAAATCCTGAATTTGGAATAAAAATAGTGGTACTTATGGGGAAAATGAAAATAATTAATTAAAGGGAAATATTTCTTGTCCTGTTTACGCAATTATCTAAAGTACGAGTATATTTTCACTTCTCTGAAAAGCCCTACTGTCGAGGGTTTCAAGATTTGCAAAAATACACAGAACAGAAAGAATTTCCATAACCCAGATTACATTACAAAATATTTAATGTAATCTGGGTTATGGAATCTTCCTGCACATGCGCACAAAAGCAAGACATGCAATGTCATCTATCTTTTTCTTATCACAGATGATTTGCAACAGCAGATGAAAAATGTAGTAACGGAAGGGAAATCGACATACTATTTAAAATGTAAGAATATAGCTACAAAAGTTTCTAAATATATTCCCAACATTCACATACCGTCATTAGTGTGTAGTATGCTATATATATCTATAGTGAGTAAAAAAAGAACTTCTTGAAGAAAGAAAGCCGGAATATATGAGCTATTCAGAACAGAAACGTAAAAGATTGTGATACTCATTCTAAGCTGGTACAAATCAATTTCGAAAAATGTGGAGGCTCGTGTCTGACACGGGCATGTCAGGAATGTGATTGAAAAACTTATTGGTTTATCTAAGATTCAAAACAGCAATAAAAGCCAAACTTTCCACTTGTATGGGAATAAGTTATTTATAAATGGTTATAAAAAAAAACATTTTTATGTTAATTGCATGCATTAATTATACTTGTATCGAATTTATTTTATTACGTTATTTTATCGAATTTGAAACATAACAATAAAAAACAGCTCTGTAAATAACATTTATATTTAGAAAAAACAAGAATTGTCAGTACATTTTTCAAATTAAATCCAAGTGCTCAATGAAACCTAACACAAAATCTAACCACGAAATAAAAACAATTAATTTATGTAGGAAAAATATGTATAAAAGAATTTAAAATTTGTTAAATTTGTAGGTGTTTGTTTAAAACATCTTTAACACATGGATCAATAAGTTCCGAGACTAACCCAGAGATGGCGCTCGTAGTAAACCAGTAACCAGGTCTTTCTAGAGTACTAACCTTTGCTTGAAACGTGTCAAAATTTTAAGTCGATCGGACCAGAAGCAGCCGAGTTATCGAGGTTGGAGTAAAGTCGTTTTGTAGTTTGTTTAAAAAATGGAAAAAACCGAGTTTCGTGTTCTGATAAAACATTGTTTTTTAATGGGTAAAAACACCGTGCAAGCGAAACAATGGATTGAAAAATGTTACCCGGACTCTTGTCCATCAAAAGCAACGATTTGTCGGTGGTTTGCCGAGTTTAAACGTGGTCGTACCGACACAAATGACGCGGAACGCTAGAGTAGACATGTGGAAGCCGTTACACCGGAAAATGTGAGTGAAGTGACAAAAATTATAATGAAAGATCGTAAAGTGAAGCTCCGTGAGATTGCTGAGATGACACAGATATCATATGGAAGTGTATTTACTATCCTTCATGAAAAATTGAGCATGAAAAAGGTTTTTTCCAAGTGGGTGCCGCGATTGCTTTCGATGGAACAAAAACAGCAACGAGTCGATGATTCAGAAAGCTGTTTATCGCTATTTACTCGCAACAAAAAAGATTTCTTGCGTCGTTACGTGACCATGGACGAAACATGGATACATCACTACACTCCAGAGTCGAAGCGGCAGTCATCTGAGTGGCGCACAGCTGGCGAAAGCCGTCCGAAGCGTCCGAAAACGCAGCAGTCAGCTGGCAAAGTCATGGCGTCAGTTTTTTGGGATACGCATGGCGTGATTTTCATTGACTACCTCGAAAAAGGTAAATCGATCAACAGTGATTATTATATTGACTTGCTGGTGCGTTTGAAGGAGGAAATCGCAAAAAACGACCGCACAGTCTCGGGACTTATTGATCCATGTGTTAATGATGATTGTTTTTTCCCGACATTCAGGGGATTTGGTACTTTTACTGGGTACTTCAAGTACAAACTATCAATCAATATTACTTCCTTCACGTTTTTGCAGGAAACCGTGAAAGAACAAGGAAATAATTCGATATAAAAACCAACGTTTTTATATGGTGGCAAAGTTTATTAAAGAAAATTATTGAAATATTAGTTAAAACTGTAAGTTATTTTTAACTTTAAAATTTACTTAAAAAGAGACATTTGTGAGAGTATTAAAAAATTCACAATACTCATAAAATCAAAACATGCATTTGAAAGTTTGTAAGTCATTCTATTAAAAAAAGAATGGGAACCAGAATTCAGAAAAAATTACTGTGATAAGACATGG
>BMAW01062927.1:57184-75706 GCA_019974015.1 Nephila pilipes
TGTGTGTGTGTGTGTGTGTGCGTGCGTGCGTGCGTTCGTGCGTGCTCGTGAAGGAGCGATAAAAGAAACCTGCATCAAAATCCTTACGTTTCGTGTCTTTTATAGGGATGAAGCAGTATGATTAATTAATATTGTGGTCATAGAGTTTTTTTCAAAAACTTTTTATGATTTTAGGAAAAATTTAACGATTTTTACTACTTGTGTGTGTGTGTGTAGAACGGGGTGGGAGATTGTACATCCCGAATCTACACTGGTTAGCTCATACGCAAAGGGCTGGTTTGTCTTAGAGAGTAATTCCATTTCCAGATTCCATAATGACTTCGTAGAAATTCAATGATGAGGCTTGAAGTTGTTTTAATTCGTTTATTAGAAGGGGAGATGGAGGAAAACTATTTATAAAAATACTATGTACAGATTATCTCTATTAGGAGTGAACAGTTCTTCGGAGATATAAATGGCGGCCTAATTTTATTCCATATAGGCGATGGGCATTAGAGCGCGCCTGGTGTTCGGAGTTCACATTCAACCAGGGAAGAGCGAAGGAAAAGAGAAGCAGGAGGAAGGGAAAGAGAAAATGAAACGTCACTCAGTTTTTTTCAGAAATAGGGGGCGCTGCTTGAGCTATCACATGACTCTGATACGTGGTCTCATCTATCGAGTAACTGAGGAACTGATTTTACAGTACATTTGAAAACACAATTTATTATTTGATAATTAGCTGGAATATATATATATTATAGATCACAAACGTTTTTAATTTCATATAGTTTGGAATTAAAAGCTTAAAAGATTTAATATGAAACAATTGTAATTTAAAAATTGAAAAATCATTAATTCTTGACTTAATAATTTTTTTCTATTAAGAATTAAGTCATTTAGTAACATGTCACATATTCAAAATACAAAATTTAAGAGATTCCCAATGCATTAACATAGTCAAACAACAATAAAATTCGAACTAAAAATACATTTAAGAAGAGTTTTAATATAACAATTTTAGTACAGTTTAAAACACATTAGTGAGCAAAGAGATGCATAGTGCAAGGAGAACGGAGTGCATGACGTTGTATGTGATGAAAATACTATTGGAAATTTTGTTGCGTAGTAAGTTCTCGGAGACTTACAATTTATTTTTTCAATAACTTAAGAGAAGTTCTTATTTAGTATTGTATCTTGCTACTATAATTGCTTATAAAATACAATCGTTTTTCAAAGAAAAAAAGAACTAACACAACATGGGGAGTTTTCAGCGTGATTCAGAAAATAGTTTTCATTTGCCAATTTTCCATACAAAAATAAAAAAGGAATGTTCAGGAATATTCCTAAAAACAAAAATGATTTGTACTAATTTTATAATTTCCTTTGAATAATTTGTTATTGTAGAGCAAACATTCTAAAAGGTTCTAATGCAAAGAAAAGACTTTTATCCTCCAATTCATCAAATTCGATTATTGTGAGTTTGCGTAAGAAAATTATATTTGTAATATAGGCATATACCTTATGATAACTTTTCAAAGAAAAATGTTTCTACTGAATAAATTTGAACTGATAATATTACTTATATCATGTTTTCTATTACTACTCTGCCCCAGACTTTGAAAAACTCTTTTCTTGAATTTCAACTCATATTAAAGCTGATAGTATGAACAATATGCCTGTATTTTATTTCCGAATGAAAGGTTTTTGAAGGTTTTCTCTGAATTTTTCTTTCTATATATTCCAGCTATTGGTACTGAAATTGCCCATGAAAATATATTTTTGTCAGTCAAAGAAGTTTGTCATCTGAAACGCTCTTCGAAAATTATATTCTATGCTTTGTATTTAGAATTTGTTCTTAAATAAATAAAAAAAAAATTTGAATACTATTGATCTATTAAAGCTTCCGGGAACCGAAATTGTTTCTGAGACATTGCTTTAAGACTTTCTTTTACAAATGTACTAAAAACCAATTCTGTAAAAACATAACATATGAAATAGAATCTATATAATAAGTTGAATCGAAATTTATTCCTTACTTCCAGTTGGGAGCGAAGTTAAAAAAAATTTTACATCTAAGAAAATGATTGAATTTTCCTGATAATACACACGCTTCAAGAGTTATTTTTGGGAAATTTACTCGAAACTTATGCGTGGTTATCTAGCTCATTTTATTAGTTTTGAGTTCATCCAAAAATTTTATGAAACAGCACTTAAAAACTTTCGAGTGCTGTTTGGTATTTTTTTTTATTTATTTATTAAGTTTGAAAAAGAGATAGTTTTTACCCTCCAATCGCTTTTTTCTTCCAAATACTTTTTTATTTCGCTAGTACGATTTTTCAGCGTTCTCTGTTTAGAAAATGTACTTTAGTTGTCGCATAAAATTTAAATGATTCATGTGATGTTGCTATTATGTGGTAAAAAGGCTGTATATTTAATATTTTGTAAGAATTAACTGAATAGCTAATGTAGTCAGTACTACATTCTGTGACTAAAAGTATGAGAGAAAATAATACTGTATATGTATATATTTCTTTGTACGCTCAGTAAATAGCCGACTCTAAGCATATTTAAATTTCTTTTTTTTTTGTAAATTGTTTGAAGAATTACAACTTTGTGCATATATATATATATATATATATATACAAATTTTTACGTCTTAGAGGATTCCCACTTCTTAAAATTCTTGATCTTGTAAGTTCTTGTTTATAATTTTATTTCAGCTATCTTAACTGTTGTGCCGGCCTTTTATTCTTTTGTCTGTATTTTTTTAATTTGGAGTTTGTATTCGGGCAATAATTTTAATGAAGTTTTTTAAAGTTTAGTGTTTGTATTCTAGCAATGCTTGAAAAAGATTTTATTCCACGAATGAAAAGGGCTGGTGTTCAGCTGCGTAGCATATTTTAGACTCATGTTTTATGCTTTTTCGAGTATTTTTGACACGAAATGAAAGCATTAATGATTAAATAATGTGAGTAATTAATTTTTTTCTAAATTTGATTCGTATGTGTTTTGCTTTTTTTTTTAAAAAAAAAAAAAAACATTTCTTTGTATTACTGTTTGTAATATTAAAACCCGTGGAGTGTTATTTTTGGAAAATCTAGATTTTTTCTGTTAAGTGTTTTTAGTTTTGATTTCTATTTTTTCGTTTTTTAGTTTTATTATTGGTTTTTCAAAGATTTTTTCCCCCATTTTTTTGGGCGTTTACTTAAAATTTTTTCTTTGTATTTATAATTCCCAAATCTTTTAATATTTTTATATTTTTTGGTGTTATAACTGTTTATAAGAAGTGTTTTGTTGATGGGGATAGTTAAGCCTATAATTCTAGAATAACCTAGCTTAACAGTCTAAATTTTGTTACAACAATAAATATAATATCCTCCTTTTTTGAATTTTCAAAAACATTTTAAGCTTTATTAAATTTTCTAAAAACATTTTTTTCAAATTTCTTGATATTTTATTTTACTACTCTTCAGATTTAAAATTATATATATATATATATATATATATATATATATATATATGACATATATATGTACATCGTATTAATAAGCCATGAAAAACAAAAAAAAATATTTAATCAAAATCCATGTTTCAACTGTACTTCCATCTTAGCTTATGTTTTGTTAATATCCAAAATATTTTGAAACAACAATTTTTTTGAACGCATTTGTATTAAATGCTTCGTCAACTATTAACGAAGTGTTTAGGATTAATTTCTGCAGTTATTGTTCACGTGGTCCTTTAATAATAAATTTTTTTTAATAATCTTTTAACTTTTATCCACGGTAATTACTTACCTGTTGTCGAGATATTTATAGTGACTTTTCCTTATTTTTCCATAAATGATAATCTCTGTTTACTTCTTCTTATTTCAGATTGTTTCTTAAGAATTTGTGCTTAAGTTGTTCTTTAGAGTTATTATATTTTAACTGTTCGGAAAAGCTATTTTACTCCAAAAAATGAATAGCTACATTAATTATCTTTCTTAATGGTAAGTGGGGAATTAGGAAAGGGAAATGAGCATGAAGTGTTCACTACAGTTTTGACCATTGCTCAAATATACTTTTTCCAAGAATTCTGTGAGAATGTATGAAACTCTACACATCTCAAAAAAAAATCACCGCCATAACTTTTTCAGCCAATGAGACCGTCTTCGCATTATTTCGAGTGGATTGAAAGCGTCTCAGTATGCTTTCTTGGATTTTCGTGTATTTTGATGAATCCATGTGTTGTCAACGGTGATAACTTAACTAAAAATGACGATGATAGCTTGAAGCGGACGAAATCAAATGTTTTATGACAGCGAATTACTGCTTAATTAAAACGAACCTATGATGTAGTGTTAAATTTGTTTTGGCACCATTTAATAGATGGCATCATACAATAGTAACACCAAATTATCTCAGCAATGCCATCTGTCAGATACTTTTTAATCAACTTATATTATTAAATAATAATAAAATTTAAGTAATAATTAATAATATTTGTTAAACAATTAGATTTTGCTTCGCTTTTTCAGAGATTAAAGACCAGTTAAAAATATGATTTGATTGATAAAGATACGTTAAGAAACTTTAACCACAAAGATAAATAATTATATTTGAAGAGAACGAAACGATTTGACATTTTTTTAGCATTGTGTTTCTATAATAGACTTTGATGTACTTTAAATCTTTACGGGAATTTATTTACTTTTCGGAACTTGTCACAGTCGATTAATCTCCTGAAATCTCCTTTAAGAACTTCCTTAAGTGTGCTGATTTCTAAAGGCATCGATTTTCCGTCCTAAAGTCAGCTATTCAATTATGCTTATGAATTACATGAAAACATGACCATTTTTCTTTCTTATCAATCATATATCTTAAATAATGTTTCTATCTTTAAATTGAATAGCATTTTTATATTAATGATAATTTTGACTGACAACTTGAGTAACTATTTAAAATTTTCTTTCCTTTTGCAGATATTATGTTGTTTAAAATTAAAATATGTTTGCTGAAAGAATCGATAATTGGATACTCACCTTAAGGAAGGATGGTAAGTTTATCTTTTAGTTTTGTTCATTTTAGATCCCGTTGTAGAAATTTAAAGATAAAAATGGCAGAACTATGTATTAATAGTATTAGATTAGAAATGTATTCAAAGGTAATTTTATACATTTCTAGTTAAAAGGAATCTTGAATGAATGTTTTATAATTTAATGTTACTATATTTCTAAAATTCCTATATTTAGACATGCACGTTTCATTAAATTTGATTCATTCAAATTAAAATGTATTCTATTTTTTTAAAAAAAATTCAAATCTTTGTAAATTTTAATTTAATTATTATTAAGTGCTGAACCAAATTTAACCAACAGAAATATAATAAAATTTGTCACAGTTAAAATAGGTGTTGTATAAATAATAATTCAAATAAAAGAATGAAGATTATACACTCGTATCCTTTTATTATTCATCATAAAACTCCAAGAAAATTAATATTAATCTGGATCAAATTTTAAATTTATATATTGCCCCAAGAAAGAGAAAATTATTGCTGTATGTCCTTTAAACAGAATACGCTGTCGCCAATTTTTTTTGACATTAAATATGCTCTGAATCTCATCGCTTAATATTTAATGCAAAAATTACTACTCATCAATCAATATTGATTTTACTTTTCAAAACGTTTCATTTATATCAGGTTATTTATGACCAAATTCTATAAATATTTATCTAATAGGAACTGCAACAAAATTGAAGAAATATTCAATGAGACTTTCATTGAATTATTGATTTAATTACAGCTAATTTTATCGAAAATATACACTCGAATAAAATTTTTTGACAAGACATTATATATTTTTCTAAAAAAAAAATGTGTTTTATAATAACCGACTGTTTTTTTATTGCTTCCAGCATAAATTTTGTTAAAACAATTTGGAACGTGATATGGTAATGCTGTTTTTAACCAAAAAAGTTGAAACTATAATTATAGTTTCTGAAGTCCTACCATTTATTAATTCAAAAGCAAAATTATGGATCAGTACCATAATTTTTCATTGCCAATAAATATTTTTTGAAAAAACAATAATTCGCTCAAAGGCCATTTAAAAAATTTTAATTTATTAATACACATACATATTTAAAATTTTAATGCAATTTTAACTTCCTGTTTCATTTTAAATCCATAAGAAAATATTTTATAAGTATAAGCAATCTGTGGAAGGAAATTCGAAAATTATATTTACACAAATAACTAAGAATCGGAAATTTCTTAATGCAATTATTTTTTGTGAGAGATATAAAATTATCTTACAGTTCATGGAACTCAATATATATTCACTAAGGTACAGAATATTTTGTTTTATAAGTAATGAATTTGAAATTCCTATTCATTTTTAGAGAAATGGTAATTTAAAAAAAAAAAAAAAAAAAAAAAAACAATTAGTAGAGGAATTTAAAAAACCAATTATTTAAAAAATTTAAAGTCTATTTTAAATTATTTAAAATAAAAATCCACAGAAGCTAATTAATAGTTTAATAACATGTTTTTAAGTATTGTAAAAACATTTCAAGCAAATATATTTTTTTTAAATTTCTCGACAGAAATTTAAAAAAGTATATTCAAAAGGTAAATTACAAATGTTTTGATTAGTTACTAGATTGTCACTTTTAAGATGTGTCAATAACTTAGAAAAATATTAAAAAGAAGCCAAAGTTTTGACAGTTAATTATTATAACTTACGCGCTTACATATTTATAAACTCATTACAAGAAATTGAGCTACATTAGCGATATTACTACTGTAAAATAATGTAAAAATTAAGACAAACAAATAGCAAATAAAACCAAAAAGTTTTCAACAAACATTTCTTAACAACTGTTTCATTAGTTAAAATCCAAATTTTATGATGAGAGACTTGAGCAATGATGATTCAATTTAGCTAAAATCTACAAAAGGGAAGATTCTGTAATAAAACCAAATGTCCTTTTATGAGTTAAAAATTGTAAAAATAATAAATTCCAACACAATTTTTTGTTTCTCCAAAATCACTGAGATTGATTGTTTATGTACGTCTCCGTAAAAGCAAAACAAGGATTATTGGCTTCGAATCTTATATTTTGAGCCTCCATCAAGCACGACACACCTGAGTTGACACCCACTCGCCAATATCTTCCCAACACGTTAAATGGGAGAACCTGACAGAATCAAGAAGCTTTAATACCGCTACACGATGGGTATTTAAGAGTACCAGGACTCGCACCCAAACTCGAAGAAAAGCCCAGCACTCACATCCCTCATACACGCCGAGAGATCCATAGTTTTATATATGTAATACCATCAGCATATGAAACTGAATAAATGGTCTTTGTAATTAAGATTCCCTTTGTTTATTTCTAAAGCAAAAATAATCTTTTCATTTCTCTTACTTAGAATCCTTCGGTATTTCAAGATGTAAAGTGCTTTTTTCTTTCAAACTTTAAAGCATAATCCATTCTTCGGGATGCATTAACAAATCTTTTAATTCTTTGCTCGTAAAAAGAAGAAAAAATTCTTATGCTGTCCATCAAAAAAAATTATTTATTTAGTAAAAGTATCCAAGCCTAAAAGTTAAAAAAAATAACAACAAAAATACAATCTTAATACGAATTATATTGAAGCAAATATTAATATGAATTATATTATTAGCAAATAATGATTGAATTAAAATTTTGACAACTTTTTCGTGTTATTTATAAAAAAAAAAAAAAAAAAAAAAAAGCTGCCCGGACTTCCCCACCACGCAAACCGGAGACCTCGTCAGATTAAACATGCTACACGGCGGGTCTTTATTAGCATCGAGGTTCGAACTCACGACTCAACAAAAACAACGCCGGTCGCGAATCCACGACCATGACAACTAGGCTACCGCATACACGATTCTAATATTAAACAACATAGTTAAGTTGCCTCAAATGTTTGATAAAGTATAATACGAGTGAGGATCCGTACCAAAATTCATTATTTTTCGAAAAAATATCCAATGATTTGACACATATATACTTGTTGATTTATTAAGTCTTCAATATACGTTATGTATCATTTAATTGAAAACTCTGACGTATTTAAAATTATCTATATGCATATTCAGTTAAAATTAATTAAAAAATTTAACTTATTGATTAAATAGCCATAGGGTTTGGTTATGTCACGACACGAGTTAAAACAAATAGCTTTCTTGTGTGTTGTTAACACGTCCAATTACCGCATAAACTGTTGGTGACTGTACCAAGATCATAAGCTCTTTATAAAAATTGTAGTGACACCGTTGGGAAAACGGTTTTCTCGAGCATTTTTTAAAGATGTGTTTATAAATTTATTTGAAAAAAGGGTTATTGTTAAATATTAGGCAAGAATTTTTTTTTACTTTCTTTAAATTAATAATATTTCTTACAAAACATTAAATGAAACGAGATACAGCTATACACTTTTTTGAGACAATTGCAAAGAAGTTACATATAACCTAAGAAATCGTCAACCTTTCAAGGTTATAAATGAAGTTTCGTTATTTTGATATCAATTTTAACACAATAAATTTCTTTCAAATTAATAATATGTCAAACTATAATATTAAAACCGGAATATTTTTGGTTCTGTTAAAAATGTGTGAGAAGCAATAAATTCGCTTTCTTCGAGAAATAATTCATCTTATTGTTGCATCCATGGAAAAGGAGCTATTACAACTTTATTCCACATAATATAATTCTCTTCTTTGAAATGTTTCTGCTTTTCTCCACCAGGTGGACATCCAGTAATTCTTATTTTGTATTCTGCGCCATGTTTATTCGTTTTGCGTTGATTCCATGAAACGTGTAATTGTATAAGTAAGGCTTGTGAACGTGTGAAAGAAAAAAGGTAAATAAATACATAAGAAGTCGAAAATCGTCAATGATTTGAAATGCATTAAAAGAATTTTCTTATTCGCAATATAAATCACAGTCGCCATATTTATGATAATATTTTATTTACACAAATGCGCTATAACCCTTCGGTACTTTTCGAATAAAAAGATTGAACACAGAAAAATCCAGGAAAAATCGTTTTATGTTTGTAAGACTAGAATATTGCTTAAATAAAGAATAGAGTTGTTAGTTGGAAGGGAAAGCAACTTTATTTTTAATTATTATCTTAAAATGAAAAGAATATAGCTTCTTTAATCTTCTGTTTCGATCTAAAGCTGAAAAATAAAAAATAAAAAAAAAATGCAAAATTCAAAGAAGGTGATATTTAAATTAAATTTGCCTTTTAAAAATTAATTTCGTGAAATAAGAAACAAAGACTGGAAAAATATGTAAATTTCTAGATGTTAAGAGGAAATTCAATTTTTGTTTAAAATGGGAGGAAGCATTTCGTTGGAGGATTACTGGTAAAATCATGTATAGTTTCCAAATAAGAACTGGGAAGATTACAACTTTTTTCTAAAAAAATTTAAATTTCATTTAATAATTCAATTTAGTTTTATAAAATTGGAACATTCCTGAATACATTTCGAATAATTATGAACCAAACATAAAACTTCTGATAGAAATTTCTTCCATAATTAATTAAAATTATATATGACTCGAGTTCTACTTGAATAAAACTACTAGTTTGCTTATTATTCAAACATAAAGGAGAAATGATAGAAAGAAATAGCGACACAGTGTCATTGTATGAAGGAATTAATTTTTTGGGCAGATAATGACATAGGAGTCCACCCAGTTTTGACATGTACTCCATTACATCAACAATCAATCGTATTTGACGATCACAACGTGATATGATGAATCTTTCCCATGTGATTGATTATCTTAGCTAACATGAACGATGATGTGTAAAGAGCTTGCAAAGGTTACCAAAGTAAATATTGTTAGAACTTGTCAAACTATACCTGGAGTCCTGTTATTTGTGAACATTTCCCTTTACCATTTCTGTCCAAATGCGAAGTCAGAGCTCTACATCTATTACAAATCTCAACTGTAATCATGGTCATATAACAAGCTTAAAATTCTTAAGGGACATCGTCATAAGTTTAAACTAGTGATCAAAATTTAAGATTCTTCAAACTTGTAGTGCATCAACCATTTATTACATTTTAATTGGACAGTATTCAGAGCAATGCTATTTTATATCAGTTCACTCAATTATTAATCCGTGTGTGATCAACTACTTTTTACAAAGAAAAAAAAAAGATCATATGCAACATTGCATAAATCTAATGGATCATATGATAAATGTAACTTACAGGCATCAAATTACTTATAATTTAAATGAAACTCGTATATTCCTAACGTATGTAGTTAAAACTCTTAAATATGTTGAGATTTCATTCAGCTGATTTCAAAATGATTTGTTAGTTTCAAACCTTTTTAAAAATTCTATAAAAAATGTGACTGGTAATGTAAAACTTAGTAAGTTGATTACCCATTAGATTGAATAAGCTGTTTAGTATACGGAATGAACTTACCGCACAAATTACCATATTTTTATGTTACAAGAATCATGTTATTTTAAAAATTATTTCAGAAAACGCATGAAACACCACTAAAATTCATTAAAATAACATATATAAAACATAATTATTCTAGTTTTACATTACTTTCTTATGAGTTAGAGGCCTTTTCTGAAAAAAAAAGAAATAAATAAACCCCTTTCCTTGGTCTGTTTTTTGTTCTATCCATTTTATGCTAAATTTAGTGATAAAAGATCTCTAATGCCTAAGCAGCCCTGGAAATTTTCTCGAATAAAAAGATTTTATTTATGTTATTACATGTAAAACTTTCAAATTCCATTCGAATTTCTAATGTTTACTTGGATAATAATATGATATTGGATATTCTGTCTCAATTTTTTGCACTTGTGTTTCTATAAATTGAAGAAAAAATCTCCAAGGTGGCCAAAAGTCACTTTACAGCTTTAAATAAATATATATTTTTTTATTTTTTATAATATAATGTATTAATTAAAAATATATTTGTAAATTGTTTGAAATGTTTTGAACCAAATAAGAAAACCTTCTCTTAGACGAGCACCATTGTCCAGTTCACAAATACAGGCTCTTTCCATAACATTTTTAATAGCTTGCAATATCTGTTTCTGTAACCTTGAATTGAGTTTGTAAGCTGTTTTAGGAATTTTTGGTAAAAACATAGTTTTCAATTCGCTTTCAGAGAAAAATATTGAAGCGCGTTAGATAAGGAGAACGTGAGAACTGATTCCAAGTTCAGGGGAACTGTGTCGAATCGAAGTTTCTGTTTTTCCAACAAAGCATTCTAGAGCACGATCAAGAGTGGCCTGACTGCAAGTCGAGTGGGGTCTTCTAGTTCTTGAAGTACTTTTGATAGACTCTTGAATTACGAAACGTTTAACCAAGACCATTATTATAGGCATTGATGGAAGTCTTCTTGACTGAAACCTGAATAAATGACAGCTTTGTTCCCTCTGTGTAAGAACAAAGGTACTTTTATTTGCATTGTTATATTGGATAACTTTCATTCATTGCTCAGTTATGTATATTTCCCTTACCAATATTTCAAACCTAGATTTTTTATTCTGAAAACGAACAATAAAAAATAAGCTTTCACCAATACTATTGACATTTCAAATTGTAGAGTTACTTCCGGCCCACCCTGTTATAATTTAGACTAATCATTTTCGTTTAAGAAAATTTTCAAATCGTGGAAAATAATAAGACATTATATTAAGCCAAATGTGAATAGCATAATTAAATAATAGGCTTGGGAAGGGGGTAGTTAAATCCACACACCCTTTACCTATTTATGCTGAGTTATTCAGCTGGTTAACATACGGAGGTTAAATTAATGATAAATCAATATCGCATATTACTCTTCAAATGGTCAACACGCAATTTACAGTGGTGGTCAACTATGAAGATTGAATATCAAATGAAGTATCGCGGAACTATGAAAATTAGGCCAGCTTACGAGGGTAGTCTATAAAGGGACGAGGTTAAATATGGAGGTTTAACTGTCTACAGTGCCTTAATTATTTTACCTCTACCATCTTGCTTCTCTGAAGCGGGCTATTTCCTTAATTATTTAAAATTAAAACGGAATTGATTGAAAGTTTTAACTGTATATGAAGGTATTACATGGCCATTATGAAACGTCTGAAGCACATAGGTGGGAATTAGAATTCGCAATCCGTACTTAATGACAAGTAAGATTATTTTGCTTCCCTGTCAGGCAGGCGGCTTTCATCTTTCGGTTTTTGATTTAAGGTATCCGACTACGTTCGGAACCATAATTTTGAAAAAACGTATTAATGAATAATTTTTTTTTGATATTTAATATCATCTGGATTAGAATGTACATAAAAAAACATATCAAAAGTTTTATTGACAGTGAAAAAATTTTAAAATGCAATTTTTTAGCATAAAATAAGGAAAAAATAGCACATTTTTAAAATATTCTTCTTTCATGAAAAATCTTTCTATAACATTGTTATTCGGCATATGTATTGATATGACATCTGTACAGAGTCTGAACTAGGATTCTTTAATAATTCGCATTATTTGAGGAGGTATTAAGAATCGAAGTAACAACACGAGTTTCTTAAGGGGTCTCAGGACTCTTAACGTTTGTCCGTGTATCGAAAAAATATCATTTTTCAAAACAATATAATTTACCAATGAAAAAAAGCAGACAATTGAAACTTTTACCAAGTAATATTCATATTTATTTACATTTTTTCTCATATTTTCATAAGATTTAAAGAAATTTTCAAAAAGTTATAAGGAAAAATAAATTGGACATTTCTTCAAAATTAAGAAAATCTATATTTTGCTGCGCGCAGGATTCTGAAGTATATTATTGATTAAAATTTACAAAAATATTTTACCTAGTAAAAACAGTTCAATTTTAAAGTTATACACATTTTTTGAGAAATTTAGAGAAAAAATTTTTTTAATACAATTATTAAAACAAATATAACATTTTAAGAAGAAATCCAACAGAAATTCATATAAAAGATTTTCTATTAATAATTTCTACAAAATTTGATCTAAAAGTCATAAAGAAACTTTGTTTGAACATGTACGTAAAATTTCATACTCATATCTTAAATAGTTTTTCAGAAATCCTAAGCGCAAGTTAAAAATGTTTGTTTTGAGAAAAATGAAGTTAAAGTTGAAAAATAAAACAATAAAAGAACATAAATCAAAGTTTAGATTTTTCTAGATAATTCTGGTAGTTTTCAAAGTATCGTTATAATTTTGGTAACAAAATGTTCAAAACAGATGAGGCTCTAACATATATTTTTTTTTTCAAAAAATCAAAAATTTTGAGGTTTAAGGGTCCTGAGACCCCTTAAGAAATTCCTCCACTCTTATGCATTAAAATGTGAATAAATCCACTTATATACCATACATTACAAAAATACTTATTCATGATCTTGAGAATAATATGAAAAACATTTCTACCAAATTACCAGTTAAAACTTGTTCAGAAAACAAAAGAAATTTTTGATATTAAAATACTTATAACTTGATTTCTATGAACCGCAGCTACAAATGGAAGGTAGCTTTAAAAAGAGAAGATTTAAAGTTTTTTAATGGATAAATAAAAAAAATTCGGTATTTTCTCCCAAATTCGAGTTTAACGTAGTCGGATACGTTAAATAAAGTTGAAATTTTGATCATTTAACAGATTTGATGATATCACTAAGTTAATTTACTTTTTTAGATGTCACATAACAAATAGCAAAGAATGTAATATTTTCGCTAATTTAAATTACTTTACACTCTACCTCGTTCATTCTTTTTATGAGCAAGCGAAAAGTCTACTTGAGTATGATTTAGGTAGAGAGTCTCCCGTGATGTGTAATGTCCTCTAAAATCTCTAGATTCAACAATATGCATAGTCAATAGGAAATCCATGGGGTGGGCACGTTCCCTTCCTTCCCGTCATAATTTTATTCACGGACAAAATAACATACCTTATCTCAGCCAAATTTAAAAGTGTTTATTTTGTTCCATTATTTTAAAGTGTTTTGTTCTGTCCTAGTACAGAACCAAGTAATCTATCGTTCCGAAAATTTTTAGTTCTTAGTTTAAATTTGATTTTTGAGCTAATATTTATAGTTTTTTTTTTAGAATAAGGATTATGTAATCATGCATGATAAACGCAATAAACAATCATAGTAGAACATATTGAACTTTTTATAGAAAAAAAGAAACAATTGTGTCCCTCTCCATCTTGTCTATTTTTCTGGTTCCGCTATTATACACTCTATAATAAAAAAAAAAAGCGACGCACCAAGAAGGATTTGTCTGATGCAGACAAAAATTGGTGGATAAGAAAATTATATACAGAATAGAAGATGATAAAAATTTCAGAGAAATTTAATGATTTATTTTTGAGTTACATAGTTACAAAGTAACGAGCTCAATAAAGTGTTGACCCACCGCTAACCTGGATGCAAGCTGTCACACGACTTGGCATAGAGTGATAAAGTTCCCTGATGGCTTCCTGTGGTATTTCATGTCAAATTTGCTCCAATTGTCGGGGTAGGTCATCAACATTACCTGATGGATGCAATCTCCTTCCCATCATATCCCAGACATGCTCGGATGGTGAGAGATCTGGCTGGCCCAGGAAGTGTTTGACAAGCTGTAAGACAGTTCATAGCAACACGTATCGTATGTAGTGTGTCATTATCTTGCTGAAAAATAATGCCAGGGTACTGCAAAAGGAATGGTAGCAAAACAGGTCTAAGAATGTCGTCGACGTACCACTGTACTGTAAGTGTGCCTCTAATGACGACCAAAGGAGTCCGGCTAACAAGAGAAATGGCACCCTAGACCATAACTCCTGGTTGAGGGCCTGAGGGGCGTGTAATAAAGCAGGATCAGCACGCTGCCTTGGGCGTCTCCAGGCACGTCTTCGATGATCGTCAGGACACAGTTGAAAGCGGGATTCTTCACTAAACACTATACGTCCCCAATCAGCATTATTCCAACCTGATAGATCCAAGCATCATTGTAATCTGGCTCGATGGTGTACATTCGTGAGTGGAAGGTGGCGTAGCGGTCGGTACGAGAGTATATTTCTCTCTGTTAGCCGTATGTGAATGGATATTCGTGTGCGGGTCGCACGTCTGATGTTTGATAACGATGAATCAGGCACTGTGACAGCTGATTTGACAATCACTCTGTCCTCCCGATCTGCTGTGGCCCTAGGTCGACCGCTACCATCATGACACTGAAATCAGCCGCTGTCCACCCATTCTTGCCAGCATTTTCTAATCGTCGCATTGCTTCGATCCAGATGACGAGCGATTCTCTGATTTGCTTAATCTGCCTCTTTCAATCCAATGATACGACCTTTTTCAAACTGTGACAGTTGCTCCTAATGAACTCGAATCCAGTGGCGAGGCATTTTTTCAGTCGTTGAAAGGTATCCGAAATCGCAATGCAATAGAAAATTTGACCATCAGATTGAGGATCGCTTCTTATATACATCTGCTGGGAAGTTACAGCGCAATTCTGCTATTCATTCATTTGACAACAAATTTTAATCATTTGCATTTTCGGTCCAAATGTATTAATTTTAATCATTTGCATACGAAATTTCCTTACAATCGAGCAACTCCTTCTTGGTGCATCGTTTTTTTTTTTTTTTAAATAAAGAGTGTATATAGTATAATCAAAAATCTTATGCGAAGTACAAAGTGCTGAAAAGATAAATGATCTAATTGATAATTTTATAATGAGACTTAAATAAAAATTATGCTTTTAAATCACGAGGTTATTCGAATGTAAAGAATTTTCTGAGTTCAAAACTCCATGACATCATATACTATTATTTCGGCAATTATATTTTCTTTTTTAATATATTCAACTTTCCTAGATGATTAAATTTACTGTTGAATAAAATCGGGGTAGTTATATTCCATTTCTGATGTTTGCAAACTTTTCATCATGATCTGCCAGATGGAAATCGATATTGAACTAATTTGGGTGAAATACATTAGTAATAGGAAATCAATCTATCATAAATATACATGAATAAATAATTTCGAAGAGCAATAAATATGAACTGGATTCACTAAGTAATAATTATCAATGAAATAAATTTTCTGAATATAGCTAATTTAAAACTACATAAATTATTTGAAGAAAAAATAGTAATAAAAACAAAATTATTTTTATTTAAAATGGAATACACGCGCACAAAATAAAAACTAAGTTAATTTTCATACAATTATCTAAGAAATAAGTTTCCTGGATAAATAACTGGATGATAATTCCTTATTAGTACGCACGAATAATTATTTTAAAGATCGTTCAAAAATATAAATCAAATTTATTCAAAATAAACTACTTACGAAGTAAATTTCCTCGTCGTGATTAACTTATTGATTATGTATAACTCATTTAAAATAATTCTTTATAAGAAGACCTGATTAAGTATTGAAAAAATGTAAGAATTGAAGATTATTTAAATTGTTTAATGCATAAATAAAAAAAATTCAATATTTGTTACTTTAATGTATATTTTGGAGAACATTTAAGACTAAATAAATTTACTTAGCAATAATTATCTGTGAAGATAGTTTTCTATAATAAATTAATTAATGGATTACCAATTTATTATAAATATCCACGATTAGTTATTACAAAGAGTACTTTAAACATAAATTAATATCATTTAATTATATTTATATATGAATTGTCTTAGACACAATTAATTAAAATGATACACAAATTACTGAAAAATTGTTCATCATAACAAGACATGAATAAGTTTTAAGAGAAATTTTAAAAAATGGATCAAGTCAGCAATAACTATCCATAATGCATTTTTTCTCGTTACATTTTAAATGTTAAGCAATGATAACTAAGGTGACATTTATGAGATTTGTGTCATTGCCTACTGGACTACCGATACGATATCACGATAAACTTTCTGAAAGGCCATTAACGGAATAACATATGAGTAGATAAGTAGAAATCCGGAAATTGATTAAAGGTAAGACATGTGCCCTACTGCCTTTACGATTACGATGTCGTCGATGCCAAAAATATCACAATCGAAATGGAATCCCGAATAAGGCAGATATATTCTGACGTATTCGGAATTTATTACGGGTTCTAACATGAACCGAGAAGCATGAGTTTTGGCAGAAAAATAAAATGGAACTCAAAATAATTTTTCACGTTTTCCTCCTTTGGCCTTATGTGGGCGAGAAAGTTGTTTTGTAGAAATGATAAATTCGATTTGTTTCTTGCAGATCCTGCAAAAAATGGAATTTCATTGTTCGATATTACCAGAATATTTTTAAGACTTCCAAATGCTTCAAAGACATATGATTCGGGATTCTTCCTTTCTTTCTAAATTTTAAAAATGTTTTTATGTTTAACTTGTAATCCATCTTCAAGTACTGCGTTAGAATGTTTCTAAATAAATAATTTCTTCATTCGTATTGAGTGCGGTTTTTCATTATCGATTTGTAAAATTATCATGGTGATTAATTACTGTTATACATCGTTGTATCTAAAAGGAAGAAAAAAATGTAAACAGATCAAAACAGTTTGTTTTTGTAATTGTTCTTTTTTAATGATGCAACATACACATGAAATTCTTTGTTTCAATTTTCCGTTCTGACAATATTTGTTTCAATATTTCATAAGAAGTAGCCATATTTTATTTAATTTGTATATAACATATTTTTTTCAGATACTACAAAATAAATCCTTTTTTGCTTCATGTCTAAAGTATGATATATTTAGCTATTAAGTGGTTAAATATCATGTATTGTGTGTTTGTGTGTGCGTATTGCTTTAGTGTTACTTTAAAAAGTCATTTTCTGCTATTCATTCTGAGTTTCTCTGACCACAAATTTGCAAGCAGTGTTTTTTCAAATAACTTATAATAATGTTTCAATAAACTACTCTTTTGCTTAATTTTATCACTCTTCCTGACTGAAACATTGCAAAATGCGTTAGATTTTTCACTTTCTACCAATTTTTGGCAATTTTTAAATGTCCTGTTGCCTGTCTCACTAAAAAAATCGTTTTTTATCTGTTTATAATGTTAATCGTTTTCTTTCTTCCTGCTTCCCACTCATCATTATTTTGCTTATTGCCACATATAAAATTGTTTTTTTCATTTATTGTCAATTTCCTTTGTTGTAGCCTTCAATATTGTACTAAAATGTTACAAAGATATACATATCTATATCATTTTATAGTTTTCTGCTAGAAATTATACTTTAACCTATCCTCTTGAGACCCTAATTTGAGCAATTTCCCCCTCATTTGAGATAAATCATCTAGAAAGTAATACAAAACAGTATATACAGACATTTTTTATTCTTAAATTAAAAAAAAATACACGATTTTTAGTCAGTCCATTATAACGGACATTGATTTTAATCTAGTAAAGACTTGTGTTACCGATTAAATATACAACATAATTTCCTTATTCGCACTTCTAAAATTGTATATCAGATATTTTTAATTCAAAAAAATATGTAAAGGTATAATAAAACTAAATTGAATTACTGACATACCTTTAA
>BMAW01062927.1:85218-101299 GCA_019974015.1 Nephila pilipes
TGATGGCTAACTTCGTTCAGTTACATTCGTTAATTTAAACAAGGTCAAAGTGGACGCAGGAATGCCCCCCAGGCTGAAACGCCATATTCCTGACAAGTCATTGTGAACTTATCGCTCAACAATTTAGCATGTTCCGTCTGCCATACACAGTGGATTTTAAATGGAATCATGACTCGAATGCTTGACTCAACCAGAACAACACCAGTACCAGCTCTCTTTTTGACCACTCGGTTGTTACCGCGATCGTAACATCTAATTAATGGGTTTATTTACGACACATAGTAAAACGTTAATTTTGAGAAAACCTTTGAGACCAAATGTCATTCTATTGGACATTTTTATTTACATGCAAAGAAAAGAATTTTATATCTAAGATCATAACTCCATTAAATTGAAGTCCAGTAATGTTGTCTATTAGTAAACTTGAAATTATTTGGAAGGATACTTGTTCCACAAGCATTTAAAATGCGAATAAGAAGAAAACACAGGGAGATTTATCTCTCTGAGAAGCAGAGTAATTCAAAACATCAATCTGTACTCCTTTCTGCATCCAAAAGATTCGTTGTTACTCATATGGAAAATGTAGCTCACTTCAGTTCTTTGTACATTACTATAAATAACCCTCTGTATTTAAACACGGAAAGAAGTAAAATGAACAGAACAGAAAAAAATCATACTTATTAAATAAATAAGTTATCATAATTAAGAACGAATCTAATTGACCATTTATTTTTGAAAATAAAATCAGATTTCAAGTGGGTCATAGTGTATATGCTTGTAGCATTTTTTTAAAACTTTATCTCCCATTGTTTTCATTCCTTATTTAATTTTAATACTGAAGGAGTTTGAATAACAACTTTGTGGGTTTAGATTGCAAAAAAACTAAAAGTTTAACATAGTCCTATAATAGATTGAAGGATTCTAAAATGTAAAAGTTCCTTTTACACTTCGGAATTTTTTGTTTTTTGTTTTTAATGAAATACCTGTCTCTTCTTTACTAGTTTATGCGGATGATAATTCTAATAAGTTCGAAAATATCATAATATTTGACAAACTAGCATAGATTATGTCAATAATTAGAGTATTTTATAATTGAACTCGGTGTCTAATGAAACAACTACATTTTAGGAAAAAAATTATGTTACGATATTCGGATATGTGAGACACTTATCGAAATATTTCTATCAGAAGGGAATGCAAATTATCTCTCGCTGAAACATCGGTACAAAATTTCAATGAGCAATAATATTTAATTTATGAATTAAATAAAATCTGTAAATATTTCTAAAATTAAGTATTCTGCAAAGTATCAGATATTATATTTTTAATATTCTTACATCTCATAAAATCTGAGTTAATTTTTGCAATTCATATGATTTTGCTCATTGAACTGTGTTAAACGTTCCGACTTCCGCATTCACGATGCGCTCCATAAATGCCATTTACGGTTCAGTCATCAAGTAAATAATCAAATGAACAAAAAATATAAAATCTTTAACTCTTTATTTATTTTTCTTAAGACAGAAAAAATGACATTCGTATTTATCATACAAGTGGAGTAAAGCCTCACTCACCCACAGCTAAAGAATTTTCAAAGGATTTACTTAACTGACTGCAATTATGGTGGGTTCCAGTTTGGATGAAATCCGGTTTCGATCTCATCTATCATATCATACCTCACTACTGCTAATCATTCTTCTACCTCCTGTCTCCTAACTCTCCCCCAACCTTTTATCAATCTCTCATCTATCCGCCATGTCCTTGGTAGCCTATTGATCATGATCGTGAACTTGCAGCTGTTGTTGTTTCCATCGAATAGTGTGTTCGAATCCTGAAGCCTCTACATACCCACCATGTTGTGGAGCTGATGCACACTGAATCTGGTCGAGGTCCCAAGTCCTCCCATTGGCGTAGTGTGGTTGTTTTGATACGCACGCTCAGTTGTTCTCCTCGTCATCTGACTTTGGTCCAAGATGACGAAATCTATTCTCAATAACCCTCGTGTTGCTTCTATGAGGTTAATAAAAACAATTCAATCTATTTATTTGTCAATCATTTTTTACACTTCAAATTACGTAGCAAATCTGATTTACACAAGTTACAAGTCGAGGCTCTGCAATCAAGCATTGTCTTAGAAATAAATGCCCATAAAACCATTCAAAAGAAAATAGGCTCGCTAACTCGTAAAAATTTACAATGACAAAGATTAAAAATTTCCATTATTTAAAAAAAATTTAGGCTAAATGTTATTATAACTTAGCACTCACGCATTAACTATAAAAGTTGAAAAGTTCTTTATAGTATCGATATACTTAACTTCTTTAAAAATTTCATTATTCCTGTTTATCCTGATATACTTAACTTCTTTAAAAATTTCATTATTCCTGTTTATCGAAAAACATTTATGTTCCTTAAATATCTTTTTCTTTATTTATAACAAGTACAAACAATAAAGATATTTTTAAAAATTTAATGAAAGTCTTATTTTTTAAAAAAATTAAACTCTTTTAAATTATCGTACATTCATCTATAAAGAATTATTCTTTTAAGAAAGTTAAGTAAAGCCTTTTTAATAAGGTTAAGCATTTTTATAAGATTTTTAAATTGATACTGATAAAGATTATCAGAAATAAATTTGCACATTTTTGTTTCCTAAATCCATACAATTTCCCGTCATGTAAAATAATTTACTGCTGTTGAAATATGTAAAGTTTATTCCCATAGATCGCAGAATTTTGAAAGCAACCTTTTGCAGAATAAGAGTTTTGCAACAAAACTGTATAAAAAAAAAAACTCTGAATTTCGTAACTAAATCTTCTTCCCGCATTTAGATGGAATCATTAGCATGTACTTTGTTTTTCATTTTATCTAGCAGTTAGATTTGCATTCATTGAACATTTAAGTTTAAATTAAATGTTAAATCTTACCTAATCCTAAAAGTTTCTTAGGTTTATACAAAGATTCAATTTTTTAGCTAATATTTTACTGTATAGATAAAATAATGTATAATTATTTATCCAGACAACTTAAAATTGTTTTTGTAATTGATTATAATTATTTTTTAAATTGAAAATTTAGAAGGAGCTTCTAAAAAAAACTTAACATAAATTAATTAAAAGAATATTTCTCTCAAATTTTAAAGTGAAAAAAATCTCTAAGTGTGCCACGAAAGTTTTCCAATTGGTATTGTTTATTAACGTCGCCTTGAGAAGCAACACAAGAGCTATTGGCGACAGACCTCGTAATTTTGAACCTAGGTCAAGTGACGAGCGCTTCACTTGGTCCGGTAATCAATGGCACCTCCCTCTCTAAACTTCCAAACCATTGGAAGACTTAGAACCTTGACCAAATTTAACGTGCATCAGACCCGCTATACAGTTGGTCATGAGGATTCGAACCCATGATTCGACGAAAGCAACACCAGTAGCGAGTCCGTGACAATGACGCCAAGGCTACTGTGGAGACCCGTAACATCCGAGACTGAAGTATCCAGTAATCAAGAGTATGAATATTTTTAACGGGGATGTTCAAATCGATCCTTGGTCATGATTCTGTCGAAACATTTAGTGAGAAATAAGAGTCACTGGACATTAAATGGCTTCAAAGTCATTACGTGAATTAATGAAATTAAATGAATTAGGTATATGGAAATAAAATGAAAGAAATAGTATTTTTGGTGACGCCTTCGTCACTTTATAGTGGATCAGAATTATGAAGTCCATCATCAGAGAGAGAGAGAAAGAAAGTAGAAGTTCTCGAGTTTGTTCCTAGCGCGTCTTCAATTCTAGTCAAAAGCCAAATATACGCCCATGTGTTTATATGTAAATTTTTTAAAAAAATTTAGTCACAAGGGAGATTAATGTGAAAATTAATCAATCGAGAAATCAATTCTTTAGATTAAAGACTAATTTTTTTTGGAAAAGAAGTTACTGGAAGATCTCAAATATATTCTTGATGAAACAGAAAAAAATTTTACATTTAAGAGGAGCGTAGATGAATCAATATTTAAATCAATTTTATTCTTGAAACTTTACATCTATGAAACAAGAACTAAAAGTAAAAGACGGAACTGGCCAATGAAAATCAACATATAAAGTAAAAAGTATCCAATAATAGAATAAGAATTGAATGCAATAAGAAATACTAAATAATTAAGGGTGAATATCTAATTAAATCCGTAAGCAAAAATACAAAAGTGTGTGTGATGAGGAGTTATTTTTCAAAAGTTCCTGAGGAAATACAAATTAATATTAAATAGAAAGAAGGATTTTTCCCCCCAAAGGGGATATATTTCTGAGATGATCTACGGTATAAACATTTCACTTATTGCATTTCATTTAAAATTCCATTACCATTTAGATACATTGTTTTCTACTTTTCAGATATTAACGATCAACAGTGTTGGCAATCTACCAAAAGCAAGCACGGATTTCATTGAAGAAATGTTGCATTATTTTTTGATTTATTTTTTTAAATTTTAGTAAACATTATCTAATGTCTTTATCTTCTTTTCTCAAGATAGTTACTTGCTTATTAAATGTATCTTTATATGAACTCTCGTCATTTTTTTTTCATCTTAGCTATAAATAATAAAATTTTTAAACCAATAAAGAATTGTTAGAAAAACTCATGTTATATTTTATTAAAAACTTAGATTAGTATTTTAAGCACAAAAAACAAGTTAAATTTAAAATAGATTTTACTATTAAAACGTTTTTATTTTTATAATTTTTTAGTTATTTTTGTGATATTCTTTCTAATTTTATAATTGTAAAAAAGAAATAATGTATACCTTAAACATTTTATAGATGGAAAACATATTTTCGAAGTAAAAGTGCTTCAATAAATTTAATTTTACTTGAAAAAATATTTTTATTTAATAATTACTTCTGCGAGAAGATTTTAACGTATCAAATAGTTCAATTTAAAATCAATTCAAATCAAGATATGTTTTCAATTCATTGATTCATAATTTATTTAAATTTTTTTAACTTAATCTTTTTTTTATTTTGCATACATAATTGAATTTATAATGAAATTTGATTTAGAGCAGATATTTTCAATTGTCATAACAGCATTAATATTTTCAACATTCACAACAAATATGTAGGGGTCTTTTTATTTTATAGAAAGTTCTGAAGGAACATTACTATCCTGAATTAATTTATGGCAAAATTTCTTTCTATATTCTTAAAACTTTCACCATCAATATATTATTATTATTATTATTATATGTCAAATTTAAATTTTCTTCTCATATGAAGATACCGATTTAATCTTTACGTGTTTAAAAAGTGTATTATATAATGAATAACAAATTTTCCATAATTGAGCCATATGTAATACATTACTTGAATCTAAATATATCCTATTTTAGTAAAACGAAATTACTCAAATAGGCCTACACAAAACCATACGTGATCATGTTAATTAATTTTAAATTTACCTTAAAGAGCTTCGTGATATGTGTTCAAAAAAAATAAAATTCAATTTAATTTGTTTATTAGACTCTTACACCTAATGCTTTGATTTCCCGCTATCACATCTTGACTATTATAAGACCATATCCCCTTAGCATGTGATTCACTAAAAGTGATATTGTAAGAGGTTATCCATTACTTGCTAATCAGTATCCTAGTCTACTTACTATCAGACCAGACTGGAAGACCTTAAGATTTGTTATGTCTAGCGCAGTTAACGGGCGGCGAAATTCCCAAAACTTGCGAATTTTGGTAGTATAGTAATATATTCTGTACGTTTTCTCCAACTTCGTCTGATTACACTGACCAATCCAATTGCACTAATGATATTTTATTGTGATTAGTGAATAAACTGTTTTACACACGAATTGCTTTACTGCTCCGTTGTTAAATTGCTCGGTTTTATTCGCTAAATTCAAGAAAAATCAAGAGGTTTAATTTTAATTTTATTTCGGCAATTGATACTTGTTTGTAAGCCATACAAAAGATGGTAGCTATGTCTTGAAAAATCAACATTTATTATTTATTAAAAAGAAAATTTGATTTTAAAATATTTTTAACGAACTAAATAAAATCAAATTTTGACATAAGCATATTGGTAGTCATTTAAGTGTTTGTAAATGTATCATTACTTTTATTCCAATGTATAGAAGAATTTAATTTCGTTCGAATTAAGATCATGCTCGTTTCATAATGACAAATGATTGCGAATCTACTCTCTCAAATTCCCCAATAAGTGCGGACTTTGATTGATTCACCTAAAGAAGACCAATATCACAGGGTCACCCAACAAGGGCTTGTTACTATTAATTCCATCTCCCGGTAGAACCACTATAAACTTCAGTGAAAATCAAAAATGAATTTTATAAAAATAAATTTGCATGAAGAAGATGAATGTTATACAATGATGCTTTACATGACTGATTTTTAAAACATCAAAGTATTTTTGTATAAAATAAATAACATCAAGTCTTCAGTGATAGGTAACTCTTCATGGGACACACCAGGACATAGCACCAAAATAATAAATGTGTAATAAAAAACGTTATAGAATCAATGTATGAAAAATGAGAGCATATTTGCAGAGTTACATTAGAAGGGACTGATAAACAAAAAAGCCGTATATACATCAAATAAACAGAAACAAAATAAGGACAAATTAAAAAGAACATAACCAAGTAGAATTAAAGAGGGAAATTAGCCCTGTGATTTAAAAAAAAATTAATAAATATAGAAAAATACTAGTGAATTTTATTTGAGACACATACGAGTATCACTATGTGAAGGCGTGAAATTAATTTAGAATTGATTATAGGACTCTTTTATTAAATATAAAGCCAAGAGAGGACTGAGAAATTTTGATAGGTTTCATCAAGTGAAATTCCTGAATAAAATTACCATGAAACACATATTGATCAGTGTCTCCAATAGAACCACAAGCACAATTGGAGTCAGTTTTTATTTTACATCTATGTAGGTGCGATAAGTTAGTTAAAAATTTCATAACGAATGAAGAATAAGAGATAATTTTCAGGTTAAGGATACATAATCAATCTTTGACCCACTAGCTGGAATATGAACTTAACTAGAGGGACTTGTTGTGTTTCACGGATCTTTGATTACACCACTCAACGTCTTTTACAGGAATAAAGAACTCATAAACTGGGATATCGCCAATCATGATGTACGTGAACCTGGATTTTCTCCATCTATTATGGGAATTGTGGGAATGGTTCTCAAATGTCGCAACTAATCCCTTTAAACGTTATTTTATCTATTCATTAAATTATTCGTCCTGACGAACAAATTCATTTTAAACTATTTAATGCTTCATTATAAATCAGTGGAATAAGTTAATTTTAATTTAATTATTTATAAAATACTTATGTTAAGTGGAGTAATTATACGTAATGTCAATTTACTGTAATTTAATTCATAAAATTAATATCCAAGTGTTAAAAGGCCTTTTTAATTTTGATAAAATAGGTTAAATTCCAGTTTTCTTAAATCAGTATGTAAATTTTATGTATAGCTAATAAAACCGATGTAAAACTATCGTGTTTATTTAATAATAATATCCAGTATCCTCTAAATTAAACTGTTTTTATCTTTTAATTTAACTGTGTTATCCTTTAATTTAAACTGTAAATACTTTTCTGGCATCAAGTGTGGGATTCAAGATTAATATTGAATTCTTAAGTTTTGAAAAAGTTTTTACTTTAGATATATGGTCTAGCGTTCTTTCATTCCTGCGTTAAGAAAACTTTATATTGATAATGATTCTATGTATTCATAACTTTATCTAGTAGAATTATTTTTATACAGCTGTCAAAATGGTGTTAACTTACCGAAGATTATTTGGATAATATTTGAGTAATCGTTTGCAATTGTTGCAAACTTGTATAGGGCTGTATTTGAATTTTGTAACTAATAGGTTCAGGAAATTCCAAAAATTGAAATGAATGAAAGCAGAACGCTATAAAAAAGTATTTTAAAAACATTTCATTTTAATGAGATTAATTAGCAATTAAGTAAATAATACTTTGTTAATATCTGGTATTTTTTTTATATCTTTATCAAAAGAGAATTGAAATGAGCTACTTTTTTTTGTTTCAAGTCGGGTATTGGGTGCCACATGGAAATACGCAACATTTGGGTTCGATAACGATTTAAATGTGTCATTTTAGGTTACGGTAACCTTGACTTTTATTTAGCTTTTGATTTGCAACGTTTTCATGATGTCACTGCTTTCGTATGCTACTTTGGCGACTTTTTTTCTGTGTCGCTAAGTTTTGTCAAAATCGCTAAGGGGCAACCAACACTAGACTTTAACCTTTTTTTCATTTTCTTGAGTCCTATAACACACTATGTCTTTCTGTATTACTTTTCGTTTATAAATATATGTTCTCCATTGAGATCACACTCTTCTAAGATGACAAAAATTAGTTAAGATGCACGAAAGATAATTTCTTTGATTATTTCTTAATCAAACTTTTTAGTCTCAGAAAATCTTAATAATGAGTATTTTTATTTTTTCCTATGTGTATACATGAAAATCTAACTTTTAAAATTATACAAAACATACGCGAAGTATAGGAAATAAAATATACAAAAGTTCCGAACGACCTGTAAAATATTTATTACCAATATTTCTACCATTAAAATTTGACATACGCAATCAAAAAGTATTTCAAACATGAAAATGATGCTCTTATTCCGATATCTGCTTTGTGACGTTAGAAAAGGGCAAAAATGCAAATAAGAGAATAATATCTAGAACAAAAACATTCTTTGACTTTGTTTTGCGTTTATCTCTGCGTCGAAAATAGAGCACACTTCGCAAAGTATTAAGTCGAAGTTTTGTGCAATACGTGACTATATTTCCAATTCAGTATACATTTCACATCCTTACTAATGTAATTTCTATACAAATTTCCCTTTTTACAGTTTACATTTTGCAATGAACAAGTACTAGAGAACTTTTCGAATATAATTATTCTTGAGTACAAACATGAATCATGCATTTTATAAATTTTAATATGGAAGTGAGCATATATATGACGACGCCCATCTGCAAACCTTCTATGAACTGAAATTACAAGGTTTGAATTTTCATCAGAAAACCACGCATTTGCATTAATATAATTGATGAATGATTTATGTCCAAGCAATAAAAAATTGAAGCACATTAATTTCTGATGTTTTTTTTTTACTTTGAAATATAACTTTAAACTTCAGAAATATTTTTGAATACCATTATTTATTGTATTGCTTTTTAAGACTGTTTGAACTATTTTAAAAATGGATTATTTTAAAAAAAAAATCCCAAATTCTAGTCAACTATACTTTCGTTCGCCTATTTATGGTCATTTTAGTGTGGAATAGTAATATTACACTATCGAATTGTGTTTGATCATCCTTTTTCCCTCTTAGAATACATCTAAGTTTAAAAATTGTTCTATATTTTATTTCCATTGCCTTACCAAAACGTTCCATTGCGTTTTTAACTTTTATATAAAAGAGAACAATTGATTCGTTGAATATTTCTAAATTTCAAGACAAAATGTAGAACAAATGCAAAATGTGTGACAAATCAAGAAATTTGTATTAATTGATAACAAAATATTTTCGATTTGAAAAAAAAGTTTCGAACTTGGCTTCTGCACTTTAACATAAGACACACACACGTGTGTGTGTATGTGTGTGTTCGTGCGTGTGTGAGTGCTTGCTCATGTGTGTGTTAAATAATGACGTGCCTTCGATAGTTTAAATATTATTGTTTTAGGTTTGTCTGATTACTTTTTGTTCGCAGGAATGTTAAGATGAGAATTTTATTTTTTATAACTTAAAGTTAAAAAATTCCAATTTATCATTCATCATATAATAAGCAATCGAAGTAATATTGAAAAGTATTTTTACGCAAACATTAAAAAGGGTTCCAAAACTCAATTCATAACTATGAATACTGATGAATTTAAACGTAAATAGAAAGAGAAAAAAAATCATTCAAAAAGTAAACTTTAGTGCGAAATCCCAACTTTCTAAATAATCGAACTTTCAAAGCCAATCGAAATCAAATTTTCTGTGATTAACGCCAGATGGCGCTATAATATATGAAATTAAATACTATTCTAGTGTTCTGTGAAACACATATATGTTTCTTTTTTACACCATTAAAAAATATTTCTAAAAAATGATATATTTAATACACAGAAATGGTGACAAATATAGCTATGTGGATTCTTACTTAAAAGTCCGAAGTCTGAAAAACTATATTCGATAACATTTCTACATTTATTGAACAAAAAAAAAGTTGAAATTCGTTCAACTTCAAGTGCGTTTCAATTAATTAAATGCACGTAAAACTGAACAAATTAATTATAATTATATGACTGTATGAATAAAGTAAGCTATGAAAAACTTTACTACGATACAAGCAATATTTTTTTTATTTATTTTTACAGAATTCCTTTTCTTTTTATATACAGATTATATATTTACCAAAAATATTATTCATAGTTAGAATTCGAATATTTTAAGTAAATTTTGCAACATAAGCAATTAAAACTATTTCAAAAAATAAGAACACAGAGTAATAGTTAAGAGATATAAATTAGAATTATATTCGTAATAATTATTTCTATATCATTGGTAATTCTTTTCATTTATTGTAAAATAAAATAAAAATTAAAATATGTTATAATTTCAAGGAAAACATTTTTATAATATATTAATTCAGTTACATTTCTCTCTTGAATCATACACTGCAATATAATTAATCAAATTTTTTTCAAAAGGAATCACAGTTTTAGAAGGTTTTTATTGAATGTATAATATTTCATTTGATTAACATATAAGATACGACTGATTTTAAAGCTATAATATTTATGTTACTTTCTATATACTAAACTTTTGCTTCACATATTTCAATTTTACTGATATCATAGTCTCTATAATATTTTATATTCTTTTGAAGTACCAAAAATATTCCAAATTATCACTTTAATATGTGTTTATGAATATATATTTAATCCGTCGATGCAGTCATAGTTTCTTAATAATTTCTGATTTTTATATCATTTTATCTTCGCTTATTTTTAATTATTGTCCGTTTTGGTCGAAGTAGCACTAATTATTTTACAAAATACCAAGAAGTTGACAACCTCCCCTTAAGTTTTTGCTATATTTATGAAGGATAAAATTTATCTGAAAATTAAGTACATTTTTCGTTTTATTTACCATGACTTTAATACATGAAAATTTAATGACATGAAATACTTTTAATTGTCTAGATATAAGTTACGATTTTAGTGCTCCTTTGTTATCTGTGATCTAAAATGAGTTTATTACATTAAATTAAATCAAAGTGAAATGAATATATATTTAAATTTCTAACTGAAATCCTCGTGAGAGATTTAGTCAAAGATGTTAATATTATGGATAAACCCTTAACTTTGTTTGATTATACAAGTATTCTTTTATAAATGTATGTAAAAATTTCATATTATTGTAAGGATTAATCATAATATATCGCTTACTAAAAGATAAGTCTTTGATAAATCCTTAATTACCACTAAAAGTTAATTGGTGTAAGTTAATTCCTCTAACAGAGTTATAGTTCAGAATCTCCAATCAATAAAAGACTAAAAAAGTTTAGAGACATCGTTAATGAAGATACTCAAGTAATTAAGTGTTCTGTACTAGTTTTTTTTTTAATTATAAATCAGTGGGTTGTGAAGTTTGAACCTATTCACAGTTTTAACTGAATAAATGTTTTTTTATGTAAATACACGTTTTACGGGAAAATTATTTTTAGATATCCTCTTAAATAAAAATAATTTGTTGTATGATAAAGAAAAAAATGAATTGTAGTGTAAATACTCAAAAATTGGAAGTAAATTGAATCCTTACGAGGTAAATAAAATCCTTACGGAATTAAACGAATCTTTATGGAATTGTTATGTAACTATAAGAATTCTAGTGAATTGCATATTATTTTTACTCTACAAACTAAATTCAAATTAGCTTATATTTGTAATCCACGATATAAATAAAAATTTCATACCATCATTTATGATTGAATTTTATTATGAACTGAAAATATTGCCTATCTTCTTAATATAGTTTTTGAAAATTATTAATCCAAGTTTGCTTATCAAATACATAAAACAAACTACAAATCAAGATTATACGAGTTTCACAACATTTAATCAATGTAGTTAATGTTTTACTCCAAATACATAATTTTACGCAGATACAAGAATGATTTATATTTTGCGTCATTGCATGTAATGTATTAAATCAAATATTAATTTTAATAAAATCGAGTTTTAACACAAACATTATTTTGCACTTAAAAGACGAACAATCTTGCATGAGATTAGAATCCTCAAAGCTTCTATTAGATAACGGACCATAATGTAACATTTTTGGTTCTTGACCTGTGATATGGGTTTTATTAACTTTATAGATATGATTTAGAGAGTTATTGACATAATAGAAAAGATACTTCGGGAATAATTGATTTTATGGGTCTGTGTTACTTTAAAGGGGAATTATTGCCTTTATAAATATGATTTTAGGAAGATGTAAACTTTATATAGATATATGACTTTAAAAAATTATTGACTCGAAATATATGACTCTAGGGAGATATTAAATTTATAGGTGCGATTTCAGAGATTTATTGACTTTATGGGTATGACTTTCGAAAATTATTGGATTTTATAGGTATGACTTTAAAAGAAATTTATTATACGAAAATGTTACATCAGTGATAAGAATAGAAAAAAAAGAGCTTCATTTGGGATCTTCTGAAATACTATATATGTATTTGAATAAATATTTTGAAATAATTTGAATACGGCAACAGTTAAAACGTAAAATTTACATGGTTATATAAAAAGTCAAAACTGCAGATTACACATAATATTTACAGTATATTTCAGTCATAAGAAAGTAGGTCACTAAACAGATACATTCTCGAGTTTTTAGTTTATTAACGCCGCAGTAGAAGCAACACGAGGACTATTGGCGACGGATCTCGTAATTTTGAACCTCGGTCAAGTGACGAGGATGACACTTGGGCCGGCACTCCGTCTCCTACCTTCGCTCTATGCCAACGGGAGAACTTTGGGCCCTGACAGATTTTACGTGCATCAGCACCGGTTCGAGGCCAAGGCTCGAACCCGCGACTCAACGAAAACCACAGGCTACGAGACTGAAACCATGACCACTAGGCTACCGTGCCCACGACAAAATCACGATAGACCTGAGTTTTGATGATATATTAAGCTACTCTGAACAAATTTTGTATATTATTAATTAATATAAATCAGGACAAAATATCTAAAAAGGTTTTATAAAGCAAATGTTTGACAATGTACTAACAAAACATCAATGTCAAAAGTCTTTATTGTTTTTGCTTTATTCATTTTTAGAAATTTCGCTGGTTGCGTATTTTCATACGGATCTCTTTTCAGATACTATTCGGATGATATTAATATCTATTGGGCTGTCCTGATTGTTTGGAATCATAGTCTGTAAGCTTTGTTACTCACTGAATGGAAAAATATCCCTTCCATAAATAATATATTTTCATATAGATATCTTTGCAACTACTTTTCGGAATGGTATCAATTTCTGTTGGGTTGTTCGGATTGCTTAGAATTATAGTTTAAGCTTTTTTATTCACTGAAAAGGAAAATATCTCTTCCATAAACTTTTTAGGCCAAATATAGAGATTTTGAGTCTTCAAACAAGAATTGCTGTATTACTTATATATTTTTATTATTATTATTATGGAAAAAATTTCGGGTATTTAAATGCTTACTATTTGTCACTGTAAACTAAATTTTTTTTTATTTATTTAATTGAATAAGTGCCATTGCGTTTCACAACCTTTCTCTGTCTTTCAAGCAACTAGAAGTTTTCATCCTATCAGAAGTTTTCTGTCTTTTTAGTGAATTGCTTTTCAATATGATTCTAATGTCTACCAAAAAGTTAGCTATTAAGACAACTTTGTAAAGTTCTAAGTAAGCAAAAATTTGGAATTGCAATGCCTTGTTAATACTTTGGGTTGAACATTCCAATTAGCTTTAACAACTTTTGTAAACTCTAAAATAACAAAAACAAGTGTATCCCTAACAAACATTTTCTGAAAATACCTGAAATATAATCTTTTTAGAATATGTATAAATGTCAATTGTTTACAATAACATTACATTAATATCAATCCTTATACTATCTACTGATAATTAACACGAACTTTTCAAACAGCTTAATATTATTCTAATATAGTTAAATTCATAGAATTTCTTACATTTAATTTTCAAATATGAACAGGAAATTAAAGTTAAAAAAAGTTATCCTAAGAATAGCTTTTTTTAAACACGAAACAGCCAAATAATTGTGTGTGTCCGTGTGCTTGTGCAACAATTTGTTTAATTCGCATTGAGAATTAAATGAATCAAATAAGGGTATTGTTTCTTATAATTATCTTTATGGTACTGTTTATTGCTTAATTGTGTAACTTTAACTACCATTTTGAAAACTAATGCATAGCATTACCATACTTTGAATCACAGTCAAAATTTTGTAAATCTCTGAATGAAAAAATACCTAGTCCAAAAAAAAATGTTTCAAGCCGAAAACAGAAATTATGCCTTTTCAGTATTCAGCCAGGAATATAAAATTTTATTACATGGTTTTTTTTAACATTAAACTATGATTTGTGTACATTTCAAAAATTTTCACAATGTTCTATTTCAAACGGTTAATCTAATTCAGTCGCAGCATTAGATCAGCTATGACTTAATTAAATAATGTTTGAAAGGTAAATTCTTGAAAATGGACCTCACTTTCTACAATTGAAATCTCTTTTCAGCTTAAGAATGAGTATGCAATCCAGTTAAAGGCAATTAATAATTGGAAATTACTATAACAAGATCTAAAATGCGTTATATCTTAAATCTGAAGATTTAATTTATTTATTTTTACTTAACAAGTAATTTGAAATTGATGTATAAGTCTGCCATTATGTAATATAAAAATACGATAATCAGTTTGGAAACACATGTTCAAATAAAAGAATGCCTTCGCATGGTTATAAATACATATATCTAATTATTACACATTATTTTTTTTAAATGACATTTGAAAAAAGAGTTGCATTCTTTTCATTTGATCGTGGCTCAAAATTTCAAGATATCGTCACTTATAATCCTCATGTTGCTCCCAGTGTGATGTTTATTTCAACCAAACAAAATTAGAAACTACACATATTACTTAAAATTAGTAATTGTCCATAAATACGATTCTTTTTTATTTTAATATGAGAAGTATTAAAAAACGGTTTTGATTTTTTTAACTTCTCACTAGAAGTAACAAGAGGTCTACTGGCAATGGATCTCGTAATTTTAAACTTCGACCAAGTGACGAAGATGACACTTGAACTGACATCCCCCCCTCCTAATTTTTATACTCCACCAACGAGAGGACTTTGAGCCTCGACAGATTAAAGCTGTATCAACGCCGTCTACACGGCGAAGCTTTAGTTGCACCACAGGCAAGAACTTACGACTCGATGAAAGCCACCTTCTGCGAGTCCATGTCCATGACCATTAGGCTACCGCGGCCAAATAGGTAACAGAATATGAAGAATATTTTATGCCGAAAAAAAAACAGACTCATCCCCAAATAATAATATATATATATATATATATATAATAAAATATTCTACGGTCTATATGGTAGTAATGTAAGAATGAATATTATCAATGATGTGCAATATCTATTTTTCTATTTGAAGAAGTGTGCTTTGGGTTCGAGCCAAATTCTTTAACACCAGTCAAAGAATGTTTGACCAAATTGACCTCTGAAAATACAATTCTGTTAAGTAAATAGTCAATCAATCTAATGAACTTTTCAGTGACGGTAAATTTTATTGATAACAGAAAGGATTAATATGTGTGTGCAAAGTCGGCTTAAAGAAAAGACGATAGGGCCGGTATGCATGAAATTTAGTAAATTGAAACTATGGAACATTATGATGGTGTGCACTTTGAAGATATTTTTTCCAAATTCATTTCAGATTTTTTTTT
>BMAW01062927.1:106299-139339 GCA_019974015.1 Nephila pilipes
GTGTGTGTGTGTGTGTGTGTGTGTGTGTGTGTGTGTGTGCGTGCTTGCGAGCGAGCGTGTGTGGGGGGTATGCGTATGGGTGGGTGTAAAAACGTATATTTGTTGAAATTGGGTAAGTTTCTTTTTATCAAGTGTATAAACTCACAGATGAAGATCTTTCTAACAAAAAAAAACTATCAAGCTCATACTAACCTTCCGCACAAGGGATCAAAATTCAATTTTCGTTGTCGTTTCGCCTAGTTAATTCTAAATGCTGAGAATTATGATAATGAATAGAAGAAAAAAAAAAACGATTTTTAAAAATCACAAAAACTGTAAGGACTAATTCTGTGAAAGAATTACGCTTCATAAAGCATATTATAATACGTATTTACCAGTGTAAGTAATCACTTTAAAAGAACAATTGTATTTTTTCTAGTTTTTCATCACACTTTTCTTCATTCGTTTCATGGTTTTACTAAAATGGCCTCCTTAATTTCATATGAATCTAGATCATTTCACCATTAAATTAAATTAAATATTTCTAAAATGTATTTAAAATAATAATTTAAATATGCTTTGCAAATTAATTTCATTTAAAAAATTATCTGTAAAAATTCACAGCTTGCAAAAAATTACACATTTATTATGAATGCTCTAAAATGATATGATTAATTCATTCGAATCAAAATCATTTCTCAGTTTAATTAAATAAAATTACTTAAAAGGGCTCTTTATAAATCTTGTTAAAATACGTTCTGTAAATTAATTTCATTTTAAAAATTATCTATATAAATTAAACGCGTATCGTAAATTAATAATAATACAACAAGAAATGCTATTACGTTTGCGAAACTAAATACTGAGAAGCTGCCAATATAATTGAATTTCATTTGAATTAAATATTTCCTAAAGTTAAGTGTATTTTACATTAAATATAACAGTATTGAACTTAATTTACTTTGAATTTCGTTTTAATGAATTTCAATTATATGGAATTTTACTATAGAAAAATAAGTTTGCCTTAGAAGTCGTCAAAAGGACACAAAATCATTTTTATTAAAAAATGTCACCTGATGTTAATGTTCTGAATATTTTTGACTTCTTTAACTGCGCATCTGCATTATATATATATATATATATATATAAAGAGTTATCACTGCAAAATAATCCAAATATATCTTATTTAATTTTTGATTAAAATTTCTTTCTTTTCTAATCTAATTAAATGTTAACCATTCGACTTTTTATATTTAAGTATCCCGAGGAAAATATTTCCTAATCGTAAAAATAATTTAAAAAATAGTAATTAAATTTAAAACGCAATAAATTGTTGATTCAAAAACATATCAGAGAGTTTGTAAGTAAATTCTATGTTTAAAAATTTCCGACTACGGAATTGGTTGATTCTTGTAATCTATCGACTTCAACTCGCATGTTTAAATATCCCATTGAAGACAAAGACAGAGAATGAGAAGACTGTCTTACTATTTGTACCCCAAACTCCTTGAGGGTAACCACCCCACCCTGAAAAGCGAAGGGAAAATGTGCAGGGGCTGAAAGAAGGGCGTCAGTAGAGAAGACTCCATCCCGGATCCTACGCGCATGCGAACCCGCGCACTTTCAGATGACGCTTGGCGATCGATCCAACCTTCCACTGCTCTGCTGCTTCTTCGAAACCCTCATCTGCAGCTCGGAATCATCCTACTCGCAAGGAAGAACACTTTTCATTACTATGTTCCTGGCTCTAAAATATTCTAGAGGATGACGATCACCACATTCCAGACCCTTCTCGATCCGTGGCTGGAGTCCATAATCTAAAAAAATATCGTTTGGTGAAAAAGCTGACCCCTCTTGGGTACAAATCGCGCCTGGTACCAACCTCTTCCGGATGACCGTTAGGTACAACAGCACGCAAATCAGTCAAGTTGTTGTTGTGATATGCCCCCCGACTGGGGATCGTGGACTTAGGCGAGAACTTTAAGGTCGAGGGCTTTGGCGATAGCTAGGTGGGTCCTCTGTAACCCTAGAATCCAAGACAAGTTCTTCTGCAATGTAAATCCGGACGGAACTGACGAGTCTGAAGTTCCAAAATCCCTGCCTTCGTATATTTTTGGGATGTGTTTTGGTCCAGCAAAAGCAAGATGGCGGACTGGTGCTGATGGGCCATAGTTTGGAATTCTTCGTAGTTTCTATTCTCTCTTCCCCGGATATATTTTTAAATAAATTCAGCTCTGTAACCACCTGCTTTAAGATCCGTGATGTATTAACAGCTCTGCCGAGTGTTCACTCGTAGAGTTTTTTCCCTGCCGGACCGTTCAGATAGCTAGGAAGTTTATTCGAAGAGTTAGAATAGTGTATGTGGTTTCTTCGTTTTGAGTTGAATTTTTTTCCATCCAAATCCTGCCTGTCTCATCCGATCCAAATTAGCTTGGCTTTAATAAACGAAAACATATTATTTATAAATTATCTATTCACCTGTTGAATTATGAGAATGTCTGTAACGAAAATCAGTTTTATAATACTGGGGTCACGTTCATCGCGTTGTGAGCTCTCATGATGTATGAGATCTGACAATTTGCCAACTGAGGTGAGTAAATACTTCCTATTCATCTCATATTTTACTTTGAGTTTCATTTATTATGTATTTCTTTTAGAATTTAGCTTAAAATTATGAAATTACAAAAGTATTGGCCGTGTAAGATGTTGCAATATAAATTAATATCTTTCAATGTTTTTCTGTTTCTAACTGATAGCTTGGCTCATAAATTACTTTTTAAATGATTCCGTAAACTATTTCAAATTCATCCATATAATTTACTTATTTTTAAGTCAATAAAATATCAGAATAATAGAGTAAATATCTTTTTAAAGATTCTTGTTAGATCTTATGATTGTCTTAGAACTTATAAATACGAATAGTAATCACATAAATGAATAATGTTATAAAAATATTATTTCAGTATTATATTATAGGGAATAATGATTAAGAGGAATAAAAAATTATGAAATTGTCTCAAAATAAGACATAAACAATAATCTTGCTTTAAAAACTTTATTATTAATTTCGGAAACATATTTTTAACAATATTTTCATTATTTTTAAGTATTCATCCAATATCTTATGTATTGATACATCAAAATTAATTAAGCTTATTTTTCATACTTTCATTTATATTTGATGCGATCATATGAAATTCTATCGCAAGCGTGTATATTACAATAAGAAATTACGACATGGGCTTTTATATAATGAAATATTTTTAAATGGCGAATGGTTTTAGGAATATTTAGTATTGATGCTTATAAATTTAATTATTTTGTATTTTTCTGGGGTATCAAATACATTAGTTTTATTCTGATGTTAAGTCAGTTTTGCATATAATATATTAAAATAGAATGTTATTAACTTGAATAAACTATTCAAAATTATTATACATAACAATATCACTTAATTACATCAAATGCTTTTTTAAAATTTATTTCTGATAGTAGGTATTCTGTGTTTAATAGTATTGATGCAAATCGTGAGAAAATGATTTTCCTTATAACGTGCATATCATCAGCACGGTTTGGTTTAAATAATATTTAAACACATATTGTAAATTTCCTACGTGTCTTAACTTTCTTTATTTAGTATTGCAACTTTTAATAACTTTAGTACTGTTTTCTTTTTAAGTAAATTCTTCGACTTTTTTTTAATAATTATGTAGTAATTCATAATTTTATAAAATAAAAACTGTTTTATTAGATAAGTAAATATATAATGTATGTTCTAAAGTTAATTAACTGTAAAAAGAAATTACTGTTAAATTATTTCCTCTATATTATAATTTATAATCAATCCATTTATTAATTCCTATCTTTTTTAGAAAACTATATGAAATATTTTCTTCTCATACGATCAACACATTTGGCAACTTGAAAGAAAGATAAATCTATCATTGTTTTAATTAAAGCGTTCATATGATTTCATATATAAACATTTATTGCTTACCTTATTATAATAATAATAATATAAATGCTTCAAAATAAAGATAAATTTCAACATTATTTAATTCAATAATCCAGACAAACTAAATTTATCTGTAAATTGAAATTCTTTAATCGGTTACTGCATTAATAATGTTAATTGCAAGAGCTGATTTCTATCGAGTAAGTAATAAAAAGTAGGAAATAACCATATTTTATCAGAAATAAATAGGAAATTTCATCCGAATCTAAAACCTATATTTTTTTCATGTTTTAATACTAACTTTTCTATACTTCCAAATCAGCTTTTATCAATGAAACCATTTCAGTACTTGTTGCTATAATTCTACGGTACTTGCCAAGAAACCACCAAATAAAGAGTAGTTTTTAGTTTTTTGAAAAAGTCAAGGCCCTCTTTACTATCATTTTGCTCTTTTCTAGTAAACGGTGCCAAGAAAAGTACATTTGTTTTTGTACATTCTGAATGGTACTACAAATTTTGAACCATTGCCAAAATATATGCTTCCGTAATCTTCAGGTGGTTTCAAAAGGTCGAGGACAAAAGAAAAGTAAATGGATTTTTTGGAAGTATTTCGTATAAAAAGAAATTGTTGTCGCGTGTACTAGGGAGAGGGAACAAGAATAAATTTGCCTAATGATGGCAAAAACTAGTCTTTGTAACTGAATTTCAAATTCTATTCTAAATGTATTCCATTAGTGAGAGTTATTTTTCTTTAAATTGGTCATACTTTTTCTAGGGTGTGCATTCTTATTTGAAGGAAAAATTTGTTTAAAGATTTTTATGTAGCTTACACATACTATTGTTTCGTAAATAATGTAGTTGTTTATATGCAAGCAAATTTGATAAAAGTAAAAAAAAAATACTGATTGTGAAAGGAAAGCAATTCTTAATGCATATTATATTGTGCGTATAATTTTTTTAATCTTTTCTATATTTCGATATCGTTCAAATCCATGATCTTTCCTATTAAGTCACAAAATGAGACAAACATTTTAAAACCTGTAACTTTTCTTTGCTCTGAAAATCTGAAATTTACTTCGCATTTATATTAGTAAAATATCTTTATTGAAATTTATTTTAAACTCTCAGAAAACTTTCCCAGTGTACCTTTTTATAAATTAAAATTATAAAAGTATTATATAACTGAGCTGATAGTCGATGAAAGAAATTTACATATTTAACTATTATTTCGTTTCCTGAATAATTAAAATTTACATTGCTGAGTTCTTAGTATAGTTTTCACTTATCCAATAAATAGTAATTTTCATAATCCATGAATTTGTAAAATACAAAATTCCGCTAAGATTCTCAATATTTTCAATGGAATTCAATGATATTTATTTTAATATTCTTCCTTTAAATTAAGATGATGTGAAATAAGAGTATGTTTTTTTTTCGCAAATAAAAGTTTTTCTCAAAATGCACTATTTCTTATAAAGATCAAATTAATTATTCTGATACTTTTTATTTAAAAATTATTCTTTATGTATGGAGATGTCATTATGTGAATTTCCTTTATTCAGGCATTTCAGAATTCGATCGGAAATCAATTCTGGTGTTTCTGAGTCTCATACAAGTTTTTATATAGATAAAAAATAATTGTTATTACTACAATTTTTACGGTATCTATGTTCTTTTTATCATAATTAGCTCTTTAAATAATTATTCCCTTTTCTCTGCATCATCAGGCTTTTTTTATAAAAAATTAGTAAGGCGAGCTGCACAGTACCATTTAAAGTAATTTTTACTTTCCTCAGTCTGAAAATAGGGTCATAATAAATATTTAAATATTATAAATATTCAACATGTAATAAAATAAACACTGAATTTCATAAATTCATGTCTTAAGGCTTCGTTTTGCTCTACCTTATGTAGGAACTACCAATCTTTAATAAACTGCTTCAACACTTTTCTTTGTTTGAAATATCTTAAAACCATCTCTAGAACGTCACAAGTTAAATAAATAAGCAATTAATAAAGTTTTACTTTAAAATTATATTGTCTGATATACAGACTAAGTTCCATTATCTTATTACTTTACATTTCAATATGTGAAATTAATAATTTAAGATATGTAAATCCTATAGAAAAAAAGGATTTTAAGTAAAATTAATTTCAATTTTTTTTTCATGATAAATGTACTATATTAGCGATGTCTTAAAATTGGATTTAGATTTACACTACCTGGAATTAAAGACTTAATTCCTTTATCTTATTGTATTACATTATAATGTAGAAGAGAATAATTTCTAATATAAAATTTGTGTTCAAAATGTCGTATTTAATTGCAAACTTAAGTAATTTCTCTTTTCAATATATTTTAATTTTTCCTTCAATTTACTCAGTTTATCTATTCCATATATTGGGATATTTATGGACAATAAAGAAATTAATATAAAACAGAAGCCAATGAAAATGCGTGGGATGCGATACTTAGGAAATTTCTCCCCAAAGTGGGCGTAAAGATCTTAGGAAGGGAAAGTAATTTGCTATTTTCGAACTTGAATTTATGACGTTATTTTGGGAAACAGAATTCTGAAGATTAGAATATTTCCTTTTAACAACTTATTTTATCACAAATTTTTTTATGAGAACAAACAATAATGTATAAAAATTAAGCAAACTGTTATCGCATTAAAATAAAAGTCAATCGCCTAATTAGATCGTTATAAATAAAATTTTAAGGATTATCTTTGATTCAAATACATGCTAGTTATTAATTTTTGTTGCATTGAGATAAAGTATTCGATAAATACAATTTTACTAAAATAATTCAAATGCTTTTGCAAAAAAATGCTTACGTGAAGGAGTAGTGCATTCATATTAATTAAAATACAAAATAAGAATGTTTTTAAATATTTTTTTGATAAAAATTGTATTATAAAAATTAATTCATATCTTATTATTTAATGAGTGAATTAGTTAGATGCATACGTTTAATAATTTGGTATATAAAAGATGAAAAAATATATTATGTTTTAGTTAATGCTAGTTAATTACAATAGTTAAATAATGTGATTATGTTTACAAATTGTCTATATATATATATTTATAATGCTCCTGATAAATATGTGCTTTTAAACTCTGTTCCTAATCAGTCTATTAAAACAATGCAAAAACCTTTTTACTGCGTCGCATCAAAAGACAACTAGTAACTTTAAAAAAAAATAATAACCTTAAAAATCAATAACAGTTTTCTTTTATTCTTAGCTTTCTCTAAGAATTACTGTTATCATATAACATATGAAAATACTACATCACGTCATAACAGATATTCGGTGACAAACTTCTAAGAGAAAGAATAATACATTTCTTTGTATTTCTAAGATTTATTTTACTAAAATATTTTAACTAAAGTAATTACTAAAAAAACTGGCTGTTTTATCCGTAAAGTGTTCTTTTAATTTTTGGCTTGTGTTCTCTGTGATTCTATTGGTTCCCATAGAAACGCTCGTGCTACTCCAATTGCTTGTCGTTTCCTCATTGTAACCCCTTCCTCTATTATGTCCAAAGAAACCGCGACCTTTTGTTTGAAGACGGAAAGATCTTGTGATGGATCCTACGTCTTTTGTTGACATTAGGATCGATGAGGAGCAAGGTAGTGTGTGCCCAGAAAATTTAATGAAGAATTGAGAAGAAAAACACATTATCCATCAATGTGGTATGGGCAATATTGGGCAGAATGGCGATGGAATATCTCGATGATTCTTCCTAATGGTTTTTTTTTCCTTGGAGATCTTATTCTTTTCTTTTTCTTGTGTTAGACAGCAGAAACTATAAATATGAGCCGTGTTCTCTTTAGCGATGGTAAAGTTTAATATGCGATGGAATTCTTAATAATTTTAATAAGAGATGAAATTAATTTTAAAAAGGACAACTAATTTTAGAACATTTATTAAGGTTGTAAAGAGTCCAGCAGTTTTCTTCGTTTGACCTTCTGAATCTCCAGGAATAAAATACTTTGCCTAATAAACAGTAAGAATTAAATAGAACGTTTTGTTCAAACTTATTAATAAACTCTAATCATGAGAGATATTAAAAATGACCTCTACTGGACTCTTCTGCATTACTCTATACATATATAATAGAGAAAATAACACTAATATAATTGATGCAAATTAAAAAAAGTTTATATATAATAAACGAATGTCTAAACTCTATTTCTAAAACCATACTCGATATATACTTGTTGCCCTACGGCATTAAATCAACATAACCTATCACTCCATTTAATTTCTCCAAACTGCTTCCGAAAGGTATATTTTATATAAAAGTAGAATAAGAAACTCTCACTTTAATTCTTAACATATTTTCATAAATTAATTCAGGATATGAACTTGTGCTCAGTGGAAGAATGGAAGAAGTAGAATTGATTGAACAGAAAGAAATTCTTCTTAATAAGGCAATAAAATAAGAATACCTTCTCAAGTTTATCTTTGTTTAGTTCTTAAGATCAAAAGGATATATCTCAAAACTTTCTATAAGCAGCTGATTTGTTTCAGCCTTAAATATGTGTAACTTTTTTTTATTATTACTTTACTCATAATTACTTACTTTACTATTAAAAATGTAGTAACATCAATTTAAACTCTGATGGTTGTAATGATTATAACAATACTGTATATACTTGCTGATTTAAATTTCTGAAAACTTCTACAAACATGCAATTGTTTACTCCGATATATAAAATTAAAAATTCACTTCTCATTGTAATATAAGAAAAATGAAACATTAAACTTATTCCGTAAAGGAAAAATATTATTCAGCCAAACTGCACTACACAATATATTAAAACACACTGTATTATATACACTAAAGAGTTCAGAATGTTATACTAATATTTTGAATTAATTTTTCTATTTGGAAAACTATTCCAAATGTATCCTATTCATTCAATTAAATGGAGATATTCTTGTAATGATTCTTGTAATAATAATGAATAATTAACGCTTAATAATAAATATGGAATAACTATTTTTTGTATGATTAAACAATAATAATTATAATTATAACTATAATTTTAGAAAGCTGAAATATAGTGAAGTTTTGTGGGAATAAATTTTATAATTTAGATGTATGTGAAGGACTGAAAAAGAAAGAATTTGAATGGTTTTACCTTTTATTTTCTGTATAAATTATATTTCCTTTAATTTGTTTATTTTACTTAATAAGAAAAACTGAGCAACTAGAATTAAAAGTTGTGTTAATAGGAAAATTAATGTTACTATTCATGTAAATATTAAGATTTAAAAACTTTTAAATTTAATTTATGTACGCTTCTTGGAAGAATTACATTATTTCAGTTATTAAACGTTGAAAATTGCTACTCATTTTGTTATAAATATATACAAATGATTCATATACAACTCGTGTAATTTATTCTTCAACTATTCGTTATTTAAGAATTACAGTGAATCTTACTTCGAGTTGATTAAATTAACTATTTTTATTTAATTGATTTGTTATATTTGTTGAACAGTGAGTGCTCAGAGATTTAAATCATAAATTTTTACCAGTTAAAATCTCTGTTATTCCTTGATTGAGTTCTCGCAGAATTAAAAAAAAAGTTATAATTGTTTTTAAAACCACTAAAAATGTTAAAACTAAAATATTTTAAGGCAAGAAAAGTTCAAAACTAGTATTTAAAATCAAATTTTGGGAACGTCGAGCATGAAAATAAATTAACAGCAAAATATATTTTGAAATCTATACAATCCGACAGAGTAAAACTTGTGTTCGGTTTTGACTATTTTTATTTGGTTTTATATAAATGCAGAAGTAAAATTCTTAAAAGGAATACTTATTTATTGATTATAATGTGAAAATGGAATTTAGAGTTTCCAAAGTATACTCGTATTTGATGAAACAAATTTGAATTAAGTAAATCGTTTTTACTACTTGAACAAGTAAGAAAAGATATTTATTAAAAAAAATTCATCTTTAACTTTAAAGTAATTTATTTTTAATTAAACATCTCTGAAAAAATTTCAAAATAAGGAAATTTAATGAAGTTAAAATAATCTAACGCTTACTTCTAACATAAATAATATTGAACTCATTTAAATTGTATAGAATGCTTAAAAAATTATAAGAATATCAACTGATAATTATGTATGTGAATTTCATTTAATATTTAAAAACTAACTTAGATGTATAACATTAATTTTTTATTCATAATGTACTGATTAATTTGTTCATTAAATACATTTCAATATCTGAATCTACTTTATTAGAAATTTCCCTTTAAAAACATGTGAACTTGAAAAGAAAACATTCTTCAATAAATTTATGAACAAAAGAAATTTATTTTAATTTAAGGATTTTTAATAGATCCATTATTTACTCTTTTCATTTCATAAAAATAAAAAAACAACTATAAATGAATTTAAATGTGATTGAATTGTACTATTGTTTTTTAAAGTTTAAAAGACAATCGGAAGAAAGAAAAGTTTTTTTTCTTTCGCAAAACTAATAGATTTCCTAACTCATTGAAATAGAAATGCACTATTAAAAATAATTACACCTTTATTAATAACTTCTAATATCAAGCATTTATTCTAAGAAATGCTTAAAATATAAGTGATAATGGCCTTCATTCAAAAAATTAATTGAATTTCATAACATGGTTCCATAAAACGTTCATATAAGAGCTCATCGCATTTTCGAAGAAACTTCATGAAATTAACTACCTACTCCCAATAATACCTCCATTAACAAAATGTCTTCGTTATTTTCCTTTAATTCGAAGATAACTTGACTGTTTTTATCATTATTTATGCTTCCTCTTTGCTTTAATGAATTCAATCTCAGGTTTTAACTTTTACTTTAAATCACTTTTTTTACTTTCTAGTTTATAATCTTTTATTAAGCAAATAATTTTGAAGGCTCTCTCAATCACAGCGAAAAACATTCTAACGTTAAAATACTAATACTCAATAAATAAATTTACGAATTATTTTTGATTAAAATTCGTAACATTTTCAGTTTTAATGTTTTGGGCTGTAGAATTCGTCAATCTGAGTTTGTTAAATATTTTTTTATCGTTTATATTCCTCTCAATATGTATTTTATGTGACTCTCATTTTAATCCCCTGAAAATAACTCAGATTTTTACGATGAATAATTAAAATTTTTTTAAAAGGTCATATTTTCCTTCTTTTGAAGTACACTTTATTTATTATGAATTCCATTTCCTCCTTTTTACCATTTAAAAATAGTATAGCTACAAATAATGAAATTGATGACTTTAAATTGGTTATCTATAATTGAACATATTTTTTAATCCTTAAAATGCCGAATTTAGTTGTATAATAATCTAAATTTTGAGCAAAATAAAAAAAAAATTATAAATAAAACAATCATCATCTTAAAAGGAATATAAATGTAATTGTTTACCTTGGAATCACATTCAAATAGGGAAATATCTTAGAAGCAAAATATTCAAAATATTCATTATAAAAGTCCCATTATTTGTATTTCTGTTTTGATTAAATTTAATACAACATTAATGTGTCATTTCACGTAATACAAATAACTTTCCAATAATTTCATTTTGTATTCATGTTTATATAATCCTTGTTATTTTAATACTGATATGAATCTTGATAATCTTTCGTTCACATATTAAGATATGTAAACTATACACATAACTTATAATTCTTTTATTTTCTGTTATTAATATTTTATAATTCTTTTTATTCTTTCATTTTGACTCTTTCATAATTATTACTTAAGGCAAACGAATAATTACTTCCTTTTAATAGAATCCTATATCACTTTAATATTTATGTGAATCTTGATAATTATGCATTCGAGTACTATGATATGTGAACTATTCGTATCTCGATATTTATATGTTTGAAAGTGCTCACCAAAGTAACGAGCTTTACCACATGTGTTCTTATTCCCTATTCAACTTAGGGGAGTGGTCATTTCTTTATCTAGAAACGAAATCTGTATTTTAAATAGGTTTAGTCTATATAGCATTTTTTTTTACAAACGAAAGCAAACATTATTTAAAAAACTAATTTGATAAAAATTTTAATATAAGCATTATTATAATTTTTAAGATTCATTTACAGAAAATAATATTAATAATAAGCTTCCGTTTGAGAAAAACCAAACTTTAAAAGTAAATGTGTTCCAGTTGACTTTTTATACCTTGCGTGTTTCCAATTTGTTCTTTGTTAAGTTAACTGGGTGGGGCTTTTATCGCTATTCATAGGGGAGACGGTATCTTATTATTCATACCTAACCTTTAGCTTGCCAAAGAAGTTTAGCAGAATTTTCATAATTATTGCTAATGCAATATGTCGGAATAAAAATGTGACTCAAATGCATTTTAAAATAAGTCGATCGAATTTTGATAACCACTATTTCCGCTTTCAGATTATATAGTTGTTCTTCGATATTACGCGAGATATCAGTTATTAAGCTATCGATATTTGATTGTTTTTTATCTTCCTTTTATAGAATATTATTCTTTTTTCCCATAATTGTGAAAAAAAATTGGATATAAAGAAGGAATAAAATTTTGAAATTGGTTTTATAAGGAAAGTTTTTTTGGAAGTATTAGAAAGAAAATTTGAAGTAAAAACCTTATTTAGAAAATTTCGGTAATTAAATAATTTCATGTAGTTACACTGAAACTTATATATATATATATATATATATATATATATATATATATATATATATATATGCCCTTTTCAAGATTTCTTCCATTTATTAAATTCCTTTCATTTTTTTAGTTCAGCTCTTCATATCTATTTTTTTCTTTTTCACTTTATACCATTGATCTTTTGTAATTCTTTTTATTTTTTCCTTCTGACTCTTTAGTAGTTATGATTTTTATTCTATCATAATAATTGCAATGGTAAATGAATAAAATTTCCTTTTAATACAATGCTTATTTCATATAAAAGTTGATGTTTAATTGTATTAATTTTTATTCGTATGTATATTATATTAAATTCGATTTACGTATTGATTATACTAGTTTGAAACACGCACGCTCTATTCTCAATTCGTTGATATCTTATAGGCAATATTTCTTTCGCATTGTTAATTTTTGAATTACTCTTCTATTATTATTTATAAAGTTTAAAAAAATCGTATGAAAATAACATATATGATTTTCATATTTTATCTCAGAAAAATTCATATCTAAACCAAAACAGTCTGCTTTGATCCTTCTGTATTTATTGAATTATAACCCACTATCAATATTGCTCTGATTTTTTGTTGTTTGATTCTTTAAGACACATCTCTCTCTCTCTCTCTCTCTCCCACACACACATACACACACACATACACACACACACACATACATAATTTAAAATCGTTTGTGTATGAACTTACGTAATCTCTTTAAATTATTATATTTTACTATTGAAATAAATAATTATATTGTTAAACAGTTCATTTCTCTATCTTCTGAATGTGAATCTGCATTCTTTATATAAAGTATAAAAACAAAATTTCTTCTCAATTTTGATCTAAGTTTTTTTACATAAATATTTCCATATATTCTTATTTTATCATGTAAAAAATTATATAATTATGAGTTTATTTTTTGTTGCGTATGTGTATGCATATATGCACACTTTAATATTCTTAAGAAATTGTAACTGTAAAAGATTTACAAAGCAAGTAAACTGGATGCAACTTCATTTTTTATTGATTTATTACAATACTAAAAATAATTTTTAATTCAATGTTAATTAATGATATCATTATTATAAACACTTTTAATTCAATTGAATCCGAGACAGAAAAGGAAATGACTTTGCATATGACAATAGAAAATAATTTCTCATTTTTAGTTCAAAAATGTGTAGCTTATAATAATAATCTATAGCAATTAAGTACATTAATAAATAATTGCTAACAAAAATATATAAAAAACGTACTATTGATAATAATTTATTTGGAACTGAAAAAAATACATTGACTAATATAATTATGTTGATTTTATTAATATCAATTTTAAAAAAATTGAAAATAATTTAGTTACTGTTTTTATAAAAACATTTTAAATATAATGACATGGCTGTTTTGGAATAAGAATTCAAACATCAGTTTTATTTAAATAAATTTAATATAAGAGATTATTAAAGGAAATATATAATTGATGTTGAAATTATTTAACTAATTCTTAAACTAGAAAAAAATAATCAAAATCCCCAGAAATATAATAGTTAAGTTTGGAATTTAAGTATGTGGATTTATGAATTGTTTGAACCGAAAAACTTTTGTGTCCTTCTAATAAATCAATATAAAAATCATAGTAATGTAATACAGTAAATCTTTTTTTAGTTAAATAATTATTTTGCTTAATTTTAGGAGTAAAGATTCTTTTATGTATGTAATTGTCAAGAAATAAAGTATTGTGAGATATTTGAATAAAACTAACCTTTTTTAAATAGTAAAGCTATGGGAAAGTTGTTTTTCTCACTAGTTTACAATTTAACATAACGATAAAAAAAATTATAGTTTATAATTTACAAAGAGTTTCATTTCTAAATGCTACTCTTCTTTCATTTCTTTTTTCTTCATTTCTTAAAGTAATAACTTTAAAATTATCTTTACTATGTAAAATAGAAACAAATATCTGCAATTATGCAGCATTTTTGTTACAAAAGTCTTTATAAGAAAGAATAGCATTCTTATGTATGGCATATGAAGCATCGAATTGCATTGCTAAAATATACTTCATTTCAATTTGGCACTGAGTAATTTGATAAAATTTTTACCAACTTTAACTATTTTTGGAACTTTCTGGAGTTTCTTTGTTGGTACTTGGTGTAAAATATTTTCTAAAAATGTTAATTAACTTAAAATAATTTTATGCTTTATTGCGTCCATCAAAATATATGACAAAAATTATACTTTAAATTCATTTAACGACAAAAGTTTTATTTCGTTTCGTTTTCAAAATATACAAAAATGAGACGACGCAAAATAAATATGAGGCCATGTTGTCGGTATCTATCAGTTCATTTAAAAAATATACGCTAATACAATTTTTACTTTTCATTTTTTTCATCCCCTCTGTTTTTTTTTTCTTTTTCGGCATGAAAACTTACTAAATATTTAATCCCATATGTCTCAATTTTTTCGTACGAAACAGATAAATTTTTTAAACAGTGCCTTCGGAGAAATTTTTTGAATTAATCTAAATTTTGCCTACAAATGCATATTTTATGATCTCTTATGGGGCTATAAAATTAGAAAAACACCCAGGAAAAGTTTAATTAAAGTATAACTTTACTGTAAAAAGGGTATTTTATACAAATGTACGCAGAATTTAGGACTTTCCTCAAAACATGGAAATTCAAAAGAAAATAAATATATTGATATTTTGTAAAATGAATTATACAGAATTTTTTCTTATCTAGAAAATAAATTATCATTTGGATAATACAGCCCTTACGTAGGAAGTGATGGTAGTTCGAGTTCCAAACATTGAAATTTTTTTTAAAAAGCATTTGTAATTCTTACATCATTGCAAAATAAGAATTTTTTTATTCAATATAAAAATTCAATAATAGTTGGTTCTATATGTAAGAACAGAATATACAAAAACATATTCTTTTATTTATTTATTTATTAAAAATATATTCTTATATTTAGATTCATTGATGCGTAAAACATTCAGATATTGTGTTTGGAAGTAATGAAAATCGTTAAAAAAAAACTCATTTTTATAGCCTTTCCAATCAGAGAAAACTCATTTTCTAAATAAAATAGAAACAAAATTCAAACAGCATTTTAAAGACAAAAGACTAAATTTTAATATTAAATGAAAAATGTGCAAGCGATATTGTTATCAAAAATTGTGTTTTGAAGGCATACTGCACCTTGCTAAGTACTGAATATTGGACAAATATCTGCTACGTAGAGATGCTTTTCGTATGAAAGACGTCTTTTGGAAAGTAATTTAAATCTTGAAAAATTTGGATTGGTAGAACTAATTTGAGCAAACTCTTTGTTTAGACTTTTCATTACAATTTCACGTCTAAAATTCAGGTTACAGATGTGTGTGTATTTCTTATTATAAATAATTTCATATTAAATTTTAGTATTTTTACAAATTTTTTTCTTAAGAAACATTAATTCGTATAGTATAATATTACTAGTAATACAACTCGCTAATTTTTGTTATTCATTTTTTTTTCTTTTCATCCTTTGTTACACATATCATCTGCCTAATACTTATAATATATGTTAATTATTATAAATATGAGGCAGATATATGTTAATAAATCCTTAGATAATTTACTGCTCAGTTAGTTTAGCTTACATTTCATTTAAATGATTAACAGAAATATAATTACATCTCTTGAAAAAAATCTAATTAAAATCAAAAGTAAAACTATTTAATTAAAAAAAAAGCAAAATTTTCTAGCAATATTTGTTGTTATTTTTTTTTTTTTTTTTTTTTTTTTGAAATTTTTAAGTAAAAAAGTTTTAATTTTTAATTTACTGGTCCATTAATGCATTACATAAGTAATTTTCGTATAAGTTAACATATCTAACTTATAAAATTTTAAAAATTATAAGTTTAATAATTATAAAATATCTAAAAAAATACTTCTTGTTTTTAAAAACGGCTCTCAAAACAGTAATTGTGCTAAAGTAGAAAATTACGTACAATGTCGTTCATATTTTCATAGAAATTATAATTAAGTTGTTTTTGAATAAATGTTAATAAAAGGAATACTACATCTGTAAATTATTCTATTATTTATTAACTTAAAACATTTTAGAAATCAAATATAATTAATGAAAAATCTTAAATTATTTCTTCTTCACAAATATTTCACTCTTACTGTCAGAATTCCGAAAAGAAACATTGTTAGAAATTAAAGCGAATTGATTTCTTTTCTTTACACTGCAAAACAGAATTTGTGATATAACTTTATTCGTATATAAGATTTTTTACAAAGCAAAAAATTAAAATATGTCGCTAGAATGTAAACATCGCGATAGATTTTTTTTTCTAATGTATAGCAGACTAGAACAAAAAATAAAGGTAAATGAACTATATTATACTCACAGCTGAAAAAAAATTAATATATCCTCAGAGAGCATAGTTCGTTTTTCTCAGTTAGCACAATAAATTATAACCTTTTTCATAATTCAGTACGGCTTCGACGATGATATTCTTCTGCAATATCTCAAATTTTATCTTCAGACATAACAATATCCATTAACTTTTAGATGTATACCTTGTTCTGCATTTGTTTTTTATTCAATTTTTTACTGAAAGTATACGAATTAAATTTTGACAGTATACTACGATACTTTTGAGCATATACTACGTTGAACTTTATTTGATATTAAATATCTTTTTGGTCAAATAATCCAGATTCAAATATTAATCTTGCTTCTTCAGGTACAAAATGATAAATTGTAAGTTATTTATTATATAGAGATAATTTTGTTTCAACTTTTTAGAAATGTTTAATTTATTACTTAAAGTTCGTATATACTATTGTAAAGTATAATTGTTAATTAAAATCAAAAAAGAGATGGTAAAAGTTTTAAGCTTGATACAGAAAAAAATACTTCTAATCTAACTTAACTAAAAAATATGAAAACTATTCGTAATGTTTCTAATTAAATAACAATATATGAAAAAATATAAGAATATATATTTTTAGAATACACAAATTTTTATATATTGCCACAAAAAGAAGTAAAATCAGTGATCTTTATATCTTAGTTACCAGAGCTTTGAATTGAAATTCCGTTAGCTTAAAGTTTGTATCTCAGCCACGGTATTTTCATCGAAAGACTGAATTTTCAATTTAAAGTATTATTTATGGTTTGCCCAACATCTGGATGATTTTATATCTTTCATTGGATGTTTCTCGAATATTTTGTGTGTGTGTAAAGGCTGCGTCCAACACATCAATTATGGGCAAGTTTTTAGTCCTGTGTTTTATTCTAATTCAAATTGTTTACTATAAAGGTGTAGATCTTCGTATCTTCGTGACAATACATCAAAGATACTCATAAAAAAATTTCTCACTTTTCAGGTTAAAAGAAATCATTCGATAGCGATGTGTAATTGGGAAAAGTACACTAATAAATAGTCCAAAGCCACCAAACAGTATTTTTACTTTAGCGTGTTATTACTTTATCAACACAACATGAAATGTTCTTGTTGAAACTTTGACAGTCAAACGCTTAACGCAAAAATAGAGTCAATGCGGATAACTGAAAAACACATCTTAATGTTGCGTGCTCCTTGAAAATGAGACATAAATATTGAGTATAAAAAAAAGAAATATAAAGAATGAACCGAAAATGAACATTTCGTGTTTAAGTGTAGGATGTTGCATTGCTGTCATTTTTTTTATCCACATAAGTAGAACGAATATACCTCACGCTATGTAGGTGTATATTGTCTACCAATCAGAACGCTTAAGACACTTGCACTCAGAAATACATGAAAAAAAATTATTTCTCCAAGCTATCAATACATGTGAAGAAAGAATTAATATATATTACTAAAATTATATGTTACAGATATTTTGGCTTAGATATTTTAGATAATTGGCATGTTGGCTTAGGTATTTTAGATAATCGGCTTATGTGTGTGTTATTTAATCGAATTATATGATAAATTAAATAAAAGTTTTATAATGAGAAAGATAAAACGTTTTAGAAATTTTGTAGTTTTACAAACATTTTTTTGGTGATTATGCAACATTTATTTTTAATTTTCACTCGAAGCAATGAACGAGAAATTTATATCTGTTTGCCGGAGGTAAAGTTTACTATATCTGTTTCTTAAAATAATTATCTGTAAAGTTTTAAAAAGTAAAAAAGAAGTAAAAAATGAAAATTGGTTTTGCTAATTTCATTTTAATACGTGTTAATGTTTTTTTTTTTCTGTTAAGTTCTCGAAAAAGTAGAATTATTCAAATTAACTATATAATAGAACAAAAGAAAACGATCTTCCAAGCTCCAGGCTCCACAGATGCAATTCCTATCAAGAAAAAAAAAAACGTCTTCACATCTCTAATGCATTCTTTACTTACACAAGAAAAAAAACATTCCAAAGTACAAAAACGTTGCCAATGTTAACAACAAAAATAATTTAAAAAAATGATTATGTCGTAAAAATCAATTATTAAAGGAAGTAATAAAATAAGAAATAGTGATAAATTATTAAAGTAGACAATGGTATTCTCTTCGTTTATTAAAATAAATTCAGATGATAAAATATTAAATTAAGTATATCTTAGCCATGTAAATATACCTTAATCAATCAAATATATGTAATTATTATAAACATAATGTATTATAACGTCAATTTTTTCAACCTAATGCCCTGCATCCTTTATTTTAAGCCCACGCATTTTGTTGAGGCCATTTTCTCAAAAACAAGAACATGTAATGTTAGTACATGTTAATAAGACAAAAAAAACCTTGTAATTTAAAAGTCAATGGTCCAAAGAAGCAAATGTACAAGAATTTATTGAAAAATATTTATTAACAAGCAAACTGTCAATGCATATCTTTTAAGCTGCTCTCCTGTAAAATTTCAAAAATTGACAAAGTAAGGACATACAGCATACAGAAAGATGTTCGAAGTTTTTAAAACACTAATCACACAATTCTTTATAATTTTAAATTATTTTTAATGAGTACCTTTAAAAATTAGAAGATAAACAAAAATTTAAGCCAACAATAAATGAAAAGTGGGGAATTTTTTGAAAATTGTGTAAATAAATCTGACAATGTTTTTTTTTATTCTTATTTTAAATGGTGTACGTTTAAAAAAATATTTACTATGTATCGTTTTTTTTTATATTTGCTATTTATTATGAAATGAAAAATATTTTATATATATATATATATATATACACTTCTTGAAATTTTTTAATACTTTACAAAATCCCTATATGTTCAAAAGATTTTTATGAAAGCTTTAAACGGTACGTAATAAATTAACGTCTTTATGATAAGAGCTCGTATATGGGAATTTGAATGTGAAAATTCGCAAATGAAACTCTGCGAATGTTTTGTATGATTTTGTAAAAGTATTTGTCGATTTAATAACGTGGGTTTGTTATCTATTATTTTATGAATATTTGCTGATGTATTTTACATTGAATTGTGTGAAACAGGATAGATAATTATGTATTAAATTTTCAATTTTTATAAGATCCCTACGAAAGGCATTAGATTATAAGGATTTATTTATAATATGTAAATTAATAGATTCTTATAATGTTACGTAAAATGATAAGTTTCGTAATTCAAATGAGAAAATTGAGATTTGAAACTGTTTTACTCAAATATTTATTTTACTAGAATAGAAAAAGAGCAAAATTTAATAATGCGTTTGATTTTCCAGTACGCTATAAAAATTATGAAAACAAGCATTTAGTTTGGAGGTATGTTATAACAAAAAGAGCAAAATTTAATAATGCGTTTGATTTTCAAGTACGCTATAAAAATTATGAAAACAAGCATTTAGTTTGGAGGTATGTTATAACAAAAAGAAACAAATTAAAACGAACGAATACGATTCACAATGCCAAATATATCTTCATTCAATTTTGCTATAAGTATCCACAAATTTCGATCAATATCTACAATGCATTTAATTGATCAAATTAACGAATAGATAGCAATCTCAGTAAGTAATCTGAACACTGGTCATTCAGGATCAGCAGCTGATTATTGGAAATCGGTATGTTGAGCGAAGCCTAAATAAAAACTTATATCAAGTCAGAACGAGATATATTATTTAAGAAATTCTAAACTATTTTTATGCGTGATTAAATTATATTTTGATAGTTCCTTTTCCTACATAATGCATACTGCCCTTAACCATTGTACTTGTTTAAGGTTCATTTAAAGTCATTGAAAAATATTTGAAAAAGTTTAGTAAATGTTGCAAAGATCTACAATAGATATTGTTACTGTATAACAAGTGCAAGAGATAAAAGGTAATAATAATTACTGGAAACTTTAATATGATATTTTCTTATAAATTTATGAGATAAGAAGGAATTAAAAATCTTTGAAAATTAGTATACAATAAAATTTTGCACTGATTCTATGCAATAATATCTGAGAAACTTTTTGTTAGTTTTCTTTTTGAAAATATCAAACTATTTTCTAATCTATTAAAAAAACAGTAGAGATACATAAAATATACGAATATTCATATACGTAGAAATTCTCCATCCTATTTTTTTTATATAAAGAACGTATTTGATCAGTTCTTGGTCACATTTTTACTAAACTTTTTTCCAACTTGTTTTTATGTTGTACTTAAGTTAAATTGAATAAATTATGAGTTATTTTAATAGTAAAAAAATTGAATAATGGGAAAGGAACGCCTGTGAAAAATATTTATTTTTCGAAAATAACGTACTACATTTGAAAAACTGTTAAGAATGTATTTCTAATAATCAGCGAATTTTTTTTCCTGGTAAAATATGCTTTCATTAAAAAAAAATACATCAAGTTTATTCCATAAATGTTTAGAAGGATCCAACAAAGCAAATCAATGTACCTACCATAACTTGCTCGGTGATTCTTTTTTCTGTTGCAGCTAGTCTAAAAACGAAAACACCCTTGAAATATGCAACCGCTTTGTTTCATGGGCTTAGAAGGCCATATTGTTGGTTACTGGGTCATTAATTCGATTCTGAAAGTAGTTGTTGGCTCTATTTCCGATCACGTTTCGATATAAAAATTTATGTCCTACTATTCTTTGATGCATTGGATCGATCGGATTAGGGCAATTTAACTTATGTAGAACATAAAAGACTAAGCCACTTCAATGCTAACATGTTACAACTACATCGAAAAACAGATGTATTGGAGCTTAACGTTAACTTTAAACTATATTCCTGTTAAGACGATTGAAATACTTTTTTTTGTCTGTGTGTAAATTTTTATTTTTAAACTTTTATTATGTAGTTCAATTTCTTTGTATTTACATTTAAAATTTTAAACCCTTATTTTTAGATGTTTATTTCTTAATTTCTTAAGATGTTTTACACTAAGTTCGTTTAGATTTATACATGTGAAGGTTTTTGTTCAATTATCTTACATTTAAGATTACAATTGAGATTATAAAATAATTTTTACGTAATAAAATGTTCCTTTTTTTTTAAAAAAAAAAAATGTCTTTTTCTTACGCAAATGCTTGTATATTTAATAAATACTCTACCAAATTAAACAAAATAATTTGAAGCTTATACATTTCCAAAAATAAAGTTATAACCATTTATTTACGCATGTGTTACCTCATAACATCGAAAAGTTAAGCTATGAAGACAAAATACAAATATTAAATCTGTAATTTTCAATTTGCTGTTTTCGAAACAAAATTAGAATTGTAATGTGTATTTTATTTATAAGACCTTAAATAAGCGTAGGAGTTCTTGAAAGAAATTGGTTTTAAGATAAAGAAGACTAAAGACCTTAAATATTATAGCTGAATATTTTATAACATTTTTCTCTTTAAGATATATTTGAATTGTAGTACTGACAAAGATTTTTAAATATTTTTTATCTTTTAATTACTCTGTTGAAGAAACATTTATACAAAAAATAAAATTCAGAATACTGCCATCTAGTTTTGATAAAAACATAATGATTTCAAAAGTTTAAAACGTATGAGTAAATGTTAACAAACAAAAATTAAAATATTAAAGAATATTTTTTTTCTTGGATGATAACTTACAGGACACTGAATAACTGCACAAATTATTAAGTATAATAATTTGTGCGAAATAAATTTAACGAAAATAAATTTAATTTTTCTTGCCCTGAAAGTTGAATATTTAATGTTAGGCACTCCAAGCAAGATAGAAGACAATTATTGTGGCAGGTATTATTTTATTATCGAATCTAAAGCATTCGCTGCTATTGAAAAAAAGGAAGGGTGAGACGATTCAATATGGTAGTAATAATTTATTGGTGAATGTTGTGGTTAACATTCATTCATCACCACCAATTCTCGTAACACCAAGTTGGTAAAGGATTCCACGATAACTGCACGCCATCCCATGTTGCCTCTTGGATACTTCTCCAATTCTGCCAACCAAATAAATTTCTCTCTTTTATAACCATACAGTGCCATGCTGCATTTGAGCTTCATCTTTTTATTTCTCTTTCCTTCTGATGCCCATGTCAGAGAAATTCTTGTTTTACCATTTGATGACCCTCTTAGTAAATGTCCAATCTATGTCCAGGGTAGTTTTTTTAAAAAAAAAAATGGCGAAAATAGGCTTTGGCAGATATTTTATCACGCAATTGAATGTTTGAACTTTTATCTGAACAGTAATTTTAAGAATATTTTTGATGCAAGTAGTTTGAAAGACATTTAATTTCTGTTCTTGTGATGTAGTGAGGTTCCAAGCCTCACTTCCGTAGAGAAGGACCTCTAATACTAGTGTATTGAATACACGTTATTTGAGTTTACTGCTTATATTTGCGGCTTTCCAGAATTTATGAATTGTTCTGAATAAATACTGGGTCTTTCTTATTCTAGTTTTTGTCTCTTTATCAGTTTTTCTTTTTTCACCTATTACAAATCCATGTTATGAAAAATAATGTCTTAGCATTCAATGATAATATATAAATAGAAACCTTAGAAATTAAGCAACAATACTTTTAGTAAACGTTTTGTTACATGCTGTAATGTTGATATGGGTGCAAGGATATTCGTTATGGATAGTGAATTTCACATATTTATTGTATTTTATTTTCGTTCTCCTCGTTTTTCACGTTTGGACTTAAAATATCTTTTCTCTTAAAAATTGATGTAACATATTATGTATCATTAAGATACTCCATTTTGAAGTGTTTTTTTTTCAGTTTTCTTTAGTAGTTTATGTGCCGAAATGCTTATCAATTAAGTATTAACTTAATCTATATAAAAGTCTGAAAATATATACAAAACTATTTACACCACATATGGGATACAATATTGATTAATCCCTTCCATTTGTAATTTCTTCTGCATTCATAAGTTTCTTTTGAAGAAACTAAATAGTTTTAGAAGCTCTCAGATAAACATATATTTGGACAACAAGAAAGCTAAATTTGTGTGAAATTCAGAAAATACGCATCGAACTGTTACTTGTACAGTAAAGGACAAAAATATATATTTTCTAAGAAATATAGCAGTTTTTCTATAAAAAAAATCAAGAGGTAACTTTAAATTCGACGTTCTTTTTAATACAAAAATTATAGAATTAGTTAATATTAAATGTTTAATAATGTAACATAAAAAAGTTAAGTTAAAATATGAAGTGTATCTTAGTGAAAACGTTGCTTTGTTTCTCTAAAACGGGTAAAAATGTGCATGCATAGTAATAAAAACAGAAATGAGTTTTTATAAATGAGCATTTTCAAATGAACCATTGATAAACCTTTTCTTAGATATAAATATTGAAAAACTTTAAAAATTCTTAGTATTCCTTACACGATTTAACACCAAGCTTTATAATAATTTTGAAAGTTATTCTTAAATTACATCTATAAAACTACAAATAGTTACAAAATTAAAACTAGCTATTTCTGTTCTAAGCTTAAATATTGACTATGATCTCAAAATAAGTATCAAAAAATTTATTCTTCCTGAAACATTTTTTTTAAAAAAGAAATGTATCAAAATTCGTATGAAAGAATACTAGGAAGAGCAGTCGAAAAATTCACTCCCTAAAAAACAGAGTTACCATTTAAATATAGGAATCGATAATTGAAAAGGCTTCACTTATCGACCGGATAGAATGACATATCCGATACATCACCGTTTTCAAAAAGCCAATCTTTAGAAGGTCGCTCATTTCTGGGACAGATAATTAGATAATGAAACGAAACGCGCTATTCTTAATTTAAAAAGCTAGACATTTAATTCTCTATCCTATTTAACGTTGGGACATTTAATCACGTTATTTTAGTGCCAATTTCCAACCCACTTTTCCTGTTCGACTGATGATCACTTAGCGTGACAATCTAACCGACATTCAACCGTTACCAACTAATCTTATGACGTCATGTGGTTTTGGAAGTTTTATTTCTCGAGGACAAAAATGATATTCCTTGCAGTAAATAGTCTTGCGAATCCGGGTTTAAAATTATTGTTTTCCACGATAATTAAGAAATATAACAATAATTTTCTTTCGATTTACAACTTCAGAATAGTTATTGTCTTCAAAATTTTGGTAATAAAAACCAATGTAGACTACGCTGTTATTGTATATTTTTAGATGATGCATGATAATAGTTTGATGTTTTTAATAAAACATGCAGAAACTTGTTTCCTATAGTAATAAAGGAGTGTAATAATAAGTAATTTTTTCTTCGGATTTATCATTCAAAAATTATTATTTTTAACGATATTTTGGGCTTGAAAACTTATAGAAACTACCCTGTTATTACAGATAGTGAGATACTACAGGATAATTATTCGATATTTTTAATAAAACTTGTAAAAACCTTTTTTCAAGCACATGTGTAGTATGTTAAGCTAATCATAGATATAAAAATGCTTACTTTTTCCATCAAAGGATGATTATCTCTTAATTTTTGTTTATGAAATATTGGAATGAAAGCTGTGAAAATAAATTTCTATTATTAAACTTGGTAAATTATCCTGGAAATTGTATTATTTATATTATAAAGTAAATATTTTCTATGGAAATTTCTTACTATTTGTCTTTTTGAATTTTAATTTCAACAACTAATTTTAAAATTCTGGTTCACATTTTCACAAAAATTAATCTTTGAACCATGAAAATTAATTTTAAAGGCATTATTTCTTTAAGGATTTGTATGGCATCTTAGTTTTGAATGCCTAATGTATAATCGCATATTTATTTAATTAAATATGGAGTGTTTTTCTCTTTTCGAGAACATTTTAATATTTTTACTGTTGAATTAAACTTGAATCTATTAAAACATTATAATCTAGTAAATGTAAAATAAAATTCGAAATGAAATCTGTTAATAAATTAATTTACATTAAGATAAAATTTATTATTTAGTGCTGTATGTTATTAGAAAATGAATAAATATTATAACAATTAAAATAACATAAATAAGAATGTTTTATTTGATTGTTTTATTTTTTTATTTAAGTCTCTACTAATTGCTTATTACTTTAGATCCTTTACGCACTTTTCAAGCACAAATTTCTCTCAAAATAATTTTTTTCTCATTATAAAGGTTACACGAATCTTCATTCCCTTTATTTTGAAATTTGAAAGTATTCAAGTATTCAAAAACATTGAATTATTTTTAACATTTACTAATTTCTTTATCAAAGACATAAGTTTGATATGATTAAATATCTAAGAGATAGATTTCATTTATTCCATTTATACAGAATTGGGACATTTTTTTACACAAAGTTCGTTAGTTGAATCTATTTTTAATTATTTATGTATAATATATTTACAACAAAATCATTTAAATGATATATTGAGAAGGAAGCAAAAAAAAAAAACTCAAATTCATTCAAACAAACTACTTAAGTTTCGTTTGACAAAGCTCAACCAATTTATTCCCAACCATCGGGTGGTCCAAAACACCTATTCAGTCCTCCGAAAAATTGTGAGGGCCATCAATGAATCCTATTTCAGTCAAAAAGAACATGAGTGGAAATCATACGATTATTGATAAAGGTGCTTTTTTTGGTTCCTTAATTTGCAGGTAGTGCTATGAAATTTGATTATTTTTGTTTTATTTTGTTGGAGAGTAAAATTAGTCTAATGGAAGAATAATGTTTTGGCTTGGAAAGATTGCGAATTTAGGTGATGATTCGATAAAAAATTGTCGTGTGGATAATGAAAGCTTCTGTACATTAAATCAAACTTAATTCAAGGTTCTCAAATATCATCACGTAATTATTTCAAGAGCCATGCATTAGTTCAGTTGCCTAATTGAACTAATATTTAACTCTTTAAATACGTTTGTTCCGTTTGAAAATAAATAAATTTTTATATGCTTTCAGTTAGTACATATATTAGTTTTGTATGTTTTCAGTTAGAACATACATTTGTTTTTTCGAATGATAAAATACCATTGTCATTTACTCAAACTCCATTTCCATTGCATTATTGAATCATAACATAATTAGTTGAGTCTATTACAAAATCAACATTTTATTTAAAATACAAGATCATAAAAGAAGAATAAGACATAAGAACGACTTGCAATGAAATTTTTAATGTAAAATAATATTAAATATCATAGATGATTGAATTAATTATAATGTGATGTACACAGACACGAGATGTAATAAAATAACCAGTGTTGATACTAACTGATTTCTTAGTAACATTATGAATTTTCATTACAGTGATTTTTTCGTGGATATCTATAAAATATAAATAGAAGGCAAGTATATTCCAATGAAAGCAATGTTTTAAATGTGAAAAATAGACTTATTTATATTTCGTAGCTTTGTTCTGATAATTGTGTTAAAATTACACTTCACTCTCTATGTTCCAAATGTAATATTTTGATCAATGAGTGCGATTCAAATTATTTTAATCAATTTGAAATGAAAATTCCTCTGAAAATATATTTTAAAAATATTTTTCTGTAGCAGAATCAATTAGCACTTCAAGTTAAACCCATTGGGAAGGGAATTATATATGCATAAGGCTATTAGTAAGTGCAAGTATTTTATTTATTATTACATTGAAAAAATTCTTCAAACATGATTATTTGATCTAAAAATAAGAAGATCAAATATCTGAAAGTATATTTTTTATTCTCTTTTCTCATTATTTTTTCTGCATTATTATTATACGTGTGAAATATATAAAATAGAAATATTAGCTAGCAAATATTTTACTACCGTTAATTTTAGCTTCTGGACATATAATAATTTTCAGCTCTTGAATAATACTGTCTTCAACGCAAAAAAGATGGATTAATAAAGAAATTTCATCCTGCATATTTTAAATATCTCTCAGAATTATTTCTACTTAACAAACTTTTATTCGATTCTAAGAAATTCGGTGTCACTTTGATTTAGATGATAAATAAAGCATTTTAAAGGAGCTTTAATAGAATTTATCATGCACGTATAAAAGTATATAAACGAAACAGTGTCTAGAACAACATTTTCCTTGAGCAATGGAAATCCAACATGTTGAAGAGAACTTCTCTCCAGTACCACATTCTTTTCAGCACTTGTTCCGTTCCTAGCAAGAGGCTAACAGTAGTTCTTGCAATAAAATTCAAGAACTTTTCCAAGGTTTCATACAGACGTGACAAAATCGATATCGTTTTGGGGTGAGGACGGCCGGTGGAGCAATAATTCGTTCCTCGGAGTATCGATTGAGCTCCATCTAGTTTTCCTATTCCCAACCCTTAACATTTTCTTTGTTTGTATAGATGCGAAGAACGGTATCACGAAAGGCTATTGAGAGGGTTAGAAAATGACAAAGATTAATTGTTAAAATGCACTGAGTTATTGACAACAGATTTTTTTGGGTTCCATTTATTAGATATTTTTAATGATTTTTTCAAGCAATCCCTGAAGACTTGTAGTTTTCGTGTTATGTTGCTTGCATTTGAATCAGTTTAGTTAAGGAGAAAGAAAATAAAGAGTAATGATTTTATAAAAAATATAGTGTATTCGAATGAAATTTGTTAACATTTGGCAACACAATGTGGAAAGACACGATCAAACTTTTATAATCGGGAATATAATATTTACTTATGTTGTTAAGCTATTTAACCAGTCACACAAAAACGGTAAATTTTAATGTGATTAGAATTATCGTAATAATTAACCACAATACTTTCTATATAATGCGGTACTTCACTTTTTTGGTCCTGCCGATAAAATAGCATTTTTACTCAGGCTGGTAATTTAATTAAAATTATTTTAATTCTTCTTCTTCGATGGAATAATGCAGATTATCAATGTAAAACAATAGTATATTTTATGTAGTTGACAGTTATTCCATGTGTTTGACACTTTATTTTCATGCTCCGTATTTAATTATTTTCAATAATATATAACATTTGCCGTCTAAATGTGTTATTATTATTAATGATCTGATACCTTCCTAATTATCAAAAGAGTATTGTATTAATTTAGGAAAGAGAAAATTTTATTTTTATCTACGTTTTACATAACAATTTACAGAGTACAAATATACATATAAATCCTGCGTCCATTTACGGAGTCTGATTCTGTATCTATTTCTGCAGTCTTATCTATTTTTGAAGATTTGAAACTTAAAACAAATACTCTGTTCAGCAGAGGTCTTACTAATATATTTAAACGTATGTCAGACTATATTTTTCATGATTTGCTTCTGGTGTTGATTTAGTTTTCTCAAAGGGACATAGTACTCTGAATGCTACTTTTTAAATTAGGTATTTGTAAGAAAAAGTTTTTATTCACCATATTTCAACCCACAAAAATGCGCATATCAGAAAACAAATCTTGCTTTATGCAAACAATTATTAAAAATTTTTAATTTTTTCAAAATAATTCAATGTATTAAAATTCCAACTATTCCAAATTTTAATATTTTTATGCAGTTTTTCGCAGTTTTCGCAATTTTCAGGCGGTTTCTTAAAAGTGTTTCTCACAGTTCAATGCCTAAGTTTAGTTGTACTTGTATTATTTATGGTTTTATAAATATTTTTTGTGAGACACCACAAAAACCGAAAAAAGAAAAACTATATCGAATTTTGTGGATTTTCTTTAAAAAAAATAGCTGTTTATCTAAATCTTTATCCCTTCCTTATCTAGGCTCCTGCAGAACTGAGTTGCAACAGAATTACTAAGGTTATTATACAAAAAATTCAAAATGTTATATTGATTACATAAAAAAGCCTTAATATTTTGAGTACATGACCGTCATGAAAAACAAAAGGCTTACAAAATGCAATTTAAAATTTTGAAAGTCTATTAAATGATTTGGCACACTGTTAAAGAAAATTGAAACAACTCGCTAGATAATGCAGCTAGAGCTGTGAAGTGTTGTACATATATTTAAAAAAGTCATAAAATTAAAACCAATCAATAAAATTTTTTTTAATAGTATGGTGATTTTAGAGTACTGTGTCCTCTTAAGAAAATTAAAATTGTAACGCCTCCCTAGTACTTCTTTCTTTTGGAATTACTAAGCTTATACAGAGAATCACAAAATTAGCTCTCAAGTCATTAGAGTCCAAAAACTGATAACCAATTTATTTTTTATTCAAGTTATAAATATTTGAATTTCATTCCCATTCCTACTTTCTATGTGTAAATTAATTTCTATATATGCTTGATATAAAGTTTATAATAATGATATTTCTCACACGAACTGTTCGAGTTTGATTCCTAAGAAGAAATGAATTCATTGGAAGAAGTTAAAATTATTAGTCCTGAGAAGAAATGAAAATTGTAAATATATGATGTTTCGAGTCCTAGACCTTAAGGCTCCCTTCTACCCGCCATTTTGATTTCGTCAGCTTAATGTTAATCCTATGGAGTTTTGACTATAATTCTCACATCTTTATTATTTGATCTATTTGAATGCAATAAAGTGCATCTGAAAGAGCAAACAATAATCAATGCTTCTGTGGAATTACTTTTTTCCTAAGATTTTTAAAAATATTTGAAAATATTCTTTAAAGACCGGAAAGCTCAAAATCGAATAATTAAAATAAGAATAAAAATATTTTTAAAAATCTTAGGAAAAAAGTAATTCCACAGAAGCATTGATTATTTTTTGCTCTTTCAGATGCACTTTATAGCATTCAAATAGATCAAATAATAAGGATGTGAGAATTAAAGTCAGAATTCCATAGGATTGACATTAAGCTAACGAAATCAAAATGGCGGGTAGACGGGAGCCTTAAGTGCAATCTTCCTAGCAGTGATCCGACAGCTTTTCAAGCTTTACGAAACGGTCACTATTCTTTTGTTTATAGTTTCATCTCCACTTTTATCCACTACCATTCTGCTAACTCAGTAATAAATTATTCGCTGCTTATATATATATATATATATATATATATATATATATATATATAAGTGTGTGTGAGTGTGTGTGTGTAAACTTTTCCAGCTCATTATCAATTTATTAATTGCATTTTCAATAATATTGCAAAACTAATTTCTCATTTGCTCTCGAAAGATTACACCACGAATCAGCATCAGGAATTAGCTCACTCAGCGCCCTTTATTTTTTTAACATAACCGCGGAGAGCTCTTCGCTCGTCAGAAAGAAAAAATTTTGGATTAGACCTTGCCACCTCAGTTGATATTGTAAGAATCATTGCCGGTATTTTTAATAACATGCCAAGATTTATCAAAAGACTACCTCAAATTCGATCTGCAAGAACACTAACTGAAAAGAAATACGCCTTAATTCAGGCAAAACTAGACCCTAATAATGATTAGGACAAATCATCTATCCAGACTTTAAGCCATCTTCAAAGGTTTTTTTAATTAATTTGTTCCCCTTTTCTGGCAGCTTGTTTAATACCTTACCTTCCATTCAACGAAAGATACTGCAAAACTCGAGGCTCATCATTCAATTTTCCGTGTATCGTTTCAACTCTTCAAGCTCTCTCTTCAACTCTTATATACTTTTCACTAAGTACCCAGCATGATAAATCTTCCACACTCACCCATTATTCATCACAGCTGCAAGACACGGGCTTGATGGCAACAAGCGGACTAGGCGCTCGCAGAAATCCTCATCAACTCTCGGCAGCTATCTTCGCTCTGTCTTCCGCATTTAGCCAGTCAGCGCTCTTCCCTCGAAAGCGCTGGAACGTGGTTTCACTCATGATGAGAACTGTGAAAATGTACCACTCTAAATGCCAGCACGCGTTCCAACGTAAATCGTCGAAATGCCACAAATTCGAAGTGCTATCTTTCATCATGATGAACTAGTTAGTTAAATAGAATCAAACTGTACATAACTGATGTCAATACTATTCCTTCATCTCTTCACAAATAAAGAGAAAAATTCAAATACCAGCTTCATCGTTGAATTGGTATATACACCATGGAACTCGGAAGAAACATTTACACTAGACACCAACCTATCGCGTAAATTCAAACTAGTGTAATCTTCGAAGTCTATTTTTATACCACTACAGATACCACCTTATATATATATATATATATTGCACTTCCAATCTACTTTTCACTCCCTAGGAAAGATTTTGAATTTAAATGTCATAAAAATATCCCCAAGTGATTAGTTGATGAAAAATTGTAATAGAGCTTCCGTCATAATGTTAGTGATAAGTTTCAAACATTATTCTTTATCATTGGAACATCGTATTCTTCTTTTCTTTCAGGAATGGAATTCGAAACCACGTGTTTCACTTTTGTTGAGATAAGAATTAGGTGTTCTATTTTGTGTTTTTAGGAATGGATTGATATTAAATGAAATAGAAAATTGCCATTTAAATCTTCAAGGATAACAAATATGAAATTCCTGTTGGCATTGTATTTTCCCTGACATTTAGCAATGGAATTCGAAAAAATATGTTACACTTTTGTAACACATCAATCAATAACTCCCGAGACTAACCCAGAGATAGCGCTCGTAGTAAACCAGTAACCAGGTCTTTCTAGAGTACTAACCTTTGCTTGAAACGTGTCAAAATTTTAAGTCGATCGGACCAGAAACAGCTGAGTTATCGAGGTTGGAGTAAAGTCGTTTTGTAGTTTGTTTAAAAAATGGAAAAAACCAAGTTTCGTGTTCTGATAAAACATTGTTTTTTAATGGGTAAAAACACCGTGCAAGCGAAACAATGGATTGAAAAATGTTACACGGACTCTTGTCCATCAAAAGCAACGATTTGTCGGTGGTTTGCCGAGTTTAAACGTTGTCGTACCGACACAAATGACGCGGAACGCTCGGGTAGACCTGTGGAAGCCGTTACACCGGAAAATGTGAGTGAAGTGACAAACATTATAATGAAAGATCGTAAAGTGAAGCTCCGTGAGATTACTGAGATGACACAGATATCATATGGAAGTGTATTTACTGAAAAAGGTTTTTTGAAGTGAAGTGAAAAAGGTTTTTTCCAAGTGGG
>BMAW01062927.1:144215-161668 GCA_019974015.1 Nephila pilipes
ATATATATATATATATATATATATATATATATATATATATATATATAATCTGTGAAAGGATGTAATAAATTACGCTTGTTTTTATGACGCCACTTCAGTTGGAAATTTTGAATTTATTGACCATTTAATTAAGCTTTATGATATCCGTAGATTTAATTACTAAAAAGGAAGAGTTACAACTAATATTACATTGTATTTTTAAAAAAAAGTTATTGATAAACTTATCACAGAAATCAAAGCAAAAGAAAACTACTAAATTATAGCTAATGTCAACAAGAAATTGGCACTTGATAATAAAAATTATTAAATTTTAGCATCAAAGAATGAATTAAAAAAGTGTAAGGTTACAAAATGCTCATATGAGTATCAACTGAACTTTATAACTCACATAGTTTTATGCATTCTATACAATGATGTTTTTAGTTAAATGTTAATTAATTAGTTTTTTAATTACGTATTTTTGAAATTTTTAAATAAAATTATTTCTACAAGAGAATTTTAAAAAATGCATCGAGTCCCTAAAAGTATAAGAATGTAGTCACATAGAATTTTTAACACTGACCAAAAATGTGTGTGTCTTTGTGTCACACTATTTTGCAATCATTTGACAGTTCCGAAATTATTAACTTCACTATTATATTTACATCTGCTTTTTAAGTGGCGTGATACACTTGAATGAGTGTGATAACTTGAAGTACTTTGGAAAAGTTTGAAAAGTTGAAGCATTACAGTTTTTTTTTTTTTTTTTTTTTTACCAAAAAAAAAAAGAAGTTTAGTTAACGCTGGAAAAAATGAAGTGCCCATAATACCATATTTTTTTCTAATTTTTATATTTGAAACACTTTAACTTTCTGAAATGTGTAGATTATGTTCTTTAAAACTAAATAAAGTGCAAAAGAAACTATTTTAAAAACTGTACAATCGAATTTTTTTAAATATGGATGGGCTAAATTAAAACTATTTTGTAATTTAAAAACACATACGAAGTTAAATCGAAAATATTCAATAAAACTTTTTACCATGTGTTAATAATTTTTCTTTTAAAATTTAAGATTAACTACCCTCAAGGAACATTTTAAATGAAACATAAATGAAGAAATATTTCTGTCTCTGATTTCGAATGCCATATAAAATTTATTATACAAATCTTACATGTGATATATTAATTTTATTTTGTCTTTCATACTAATACAAAAATACTTTCAATGAATCTCTATATTATTTTTCACATACATCATGAATATATTTAAACTACCAGTTATCTACATACAATAAATATTACATGCAAACTCTACATTGAAAAATAATCTATTCCCAATTACGCTATTTAAGTATTAAATAAATATGAGCTGCATTATATCTCTTTACGAGTTTGAAACAATGCTATGTTAATACCGTGTAAGAGTACAAGATTAATGTTCTGTGAAAAGATTTTATTTCGTCTAAGCATGCAATTTATAACTATGTAACAAAATTCTAAAGCGTATCATTATTCATCCGTAAACTTATTGATGACTGAACAGCATTGTTAGATTTTTGGAAAGCCGAAAACGTTTAATACTTCTTCTTCTCCTTAAAAAATCAATTAATTTTAAGGCTATTTTAATTTAATTAATGATTTGGGGAAGCATTAAAAAGCCGTTTTTATATTTTTAGATTTTTACGTTTAGTCATTTGATGAAGTGTGTTTTATAAGATGCTATTTTGAGTAGCGGAAATTAATAAAATAATTCAATTTACTTAATCTTTTTGCTTGCTGAAAATAAAACTACCTTTTCCACTCTTGTCAAGCCATTTGTGTGTATAAGTGGTATTAAGTTTTCAAGGATTTTGAAATAATAGAAATTTTTAATTACAAATGTATTGCACTTTGCATGCATTATTCTTGATATATTTTTATGATAAACAAGGTTTACAGTGCGCATTTACATACTCTTGACACAAAAAAAAAGCTAAGCACGCTTGAAAACGCCTTGTTTGCGTTTGTCGATCTCTATCTAGGCCGCAATTTTTTTTGCTTCCCTCTGATGCTATAGAATTTCATTTCTCCCAAGTTATAATTGCTAATTTCTCATTTATTGTTATTTCGACATATTTTTAAAATTATATATGGTTCTTTTCCTTTCTTATCTAAAGGCTTGAACTCCTAGTGTATATAAAAAAAAGAGTCATATTATTTCCGGATGAAAATTAAAAAACGAGTAAAATATTTTTCTAATACGCGACATCTATCGAGCATTATTTGAAATGTAGACCATCAAACGTATTTGATTTATTTTATATGTATTTCTCAGTGTATTAGTTCTATAGATTGATTTGACCCAGTTAAGATAAAATGTAATTTTTTTAAGAAAAAAAAAATTACTCAACAAATCTGAAAAAGTAATAAACTAAATAAATTTATCTATTTGAGAAGTACCTGAAACTTAATATGTCATGATTAAACCCCGTGGGAACTATCGCGAAAAAAATTATAGAGATGGGTTGATCAGATCCACTTAACGGTAGAAAGGTTAATTATTAAATAAATTGGTAAATATATTATTTCGAAAAAAATCATTGTATTTAGAAATAGTTTTGATAATTTTGGAGAAAATATATCTTATTTTATTTCTTGATGTGAGGCAGTTATTATTTTTAATTCATTAATTCTACTAATAACTATTCTTTTCAATTTATTTATAGTTTCAGAGTTTATCCTTTGTAACTGTATCTGTCAGATTTTCATCATCTCAAATCTGACTCGTTGTCGTACGTTAAATAAGTGCAATTATTCTCAATGATTAAAAAATTGACAGAAAAATTGCTTAATGTAACTTTTAATCCATTAAACAAATTAGTAGGAAGTGCAGATACCCAATACATCATTTTAAAAGAAAAGTAGTATAAATACGTATATTAACGCACTCTTGATTTAATCATACATAAACGATTAAATCATCTGTCGATTTTATAAATAATTAATAACTGGCGTATTATACTATTTCTGATTTTGGATACATTTCTTGTCAATCTATTAATAAAATCATTGTTGAAATATAACTTCGAACATCATATATGTGTTATACGCATGTGTTAGAAAGAAATTACATTATATATTATACTCATTTACATTATACTTTTAATAAAGAATATGTTTTCTTAACTGAGTTGCATTTTCTGTTAATGTCCATTTACTTAATGATATGGAAAAATAAAACAGTCTATTTCAATATTTGACGTAAAATAAGTGACAAATATTCCCTGATTTAAAACAATATTTACATTTTCAAAGTGTCTTTTCTGTACTTTTCTGATAAAAAAAATATATTATTTGGCTTCTCTTTTGCCCTCTTTCAACAACCAAGACATCTCTAAATAAACGAATCATATTTTATTTTATATTAAATCTCAAGAAATCTCTACAATGAGTTAATCAGATTATTGAGGATCTAGGATACAACATTTCGCCGAGTATGCTTGGCAGAATGTTCTGTTTCATCACATTTTGCTGCATGTTCAAAGATCAACATCATACTTTGTGATTTAATTGTTGCTCGTTTTGTCGGATAGCTATTGGTAGTTTTATTTAGACCATTCCTAAATCTTAAAGAAATTGTCTTCTTCGAAAATATTTACTTTTCTCATATTTTCAAATTTTCGTTTAAACACAATAAAGGCGTTGATTGCTTCCATATCAATCATATGAAAATATAAGACTTGAGGACGTCGATTAGTATAACGCAACCATTAGCACTTGCCCACCATTCGATCCAAGCTATCCGTATTCTATTTACAATGATTGTAGCTGAATGTCACTTGAGGTTCTTCATCTGATGAAAACAAGTCAAAATACTTGATCGATTCCTTGACAATTCTTTACATTTTTTAAAGATGCAGAAAGACAATCGCTTCATTGAAGTATTGTGGCTAAGGAATGCTTTCAATGCTATTTTTATCATTAACGACCGTTTAGTGCCGCAAAGTCAAAATACAATATTTATGTATTTAATTTTCTCAATGGGAAAGCAATAGCTTCAAAATACGTATTAAAATTGTGTAAAACTTAACTTTAAAAATATTAAAAGCTTTACAATTTTTAGTTGGGTCATTTTATGACTCCACTTGGTCATTCGAAGTTTAAATGAAATAGGCGGAAGAAGTTTAATATTGGTTATTATTTATTCTTTCTATACAAAGTACACGCATGTCTTTTATTTTGTAATAAAAAACCGACGTTCTACTAATGTTATCACAAAGTCTTGTTTTCCATCAGAATCAAAACAAATATTTTTTTTTTCGTTCTCTTAAAAATTGTAATGTATCAATATAAATGACAAATATACCATGAGAGGGAATTTGGTTACCATTACACTGAACATGATAATCACTGGTTGTTTCATAATGTTATCTGTCACTCGTGTATTTGAAAGTATTTTTTTTAAAAAAAAATTAGAAATCAAGGCAATTTTCAATGCGAATAAATAAGTATAAATTCAAGAAATAGAAACTAGTTACCCTATTCCACTACAAAAACTACAACGCCTCTCTGTTATTAGTTTCATCCGCCATTGTCGCTAAATCTACACTGTCCCTTTTGAGACAAGAAGTTCATAATTTAATGAAGAGATATCGGATAAGAGTTGACTCAATTTATTAATTGCCAAGTTATAAATAAGCAGAATTATTCTTTCTCAGTCTATTCTGCCTAAACGCTTTATAAATCTAATTTAGAACTAATATAAAAAAAATTAATCTTACTAATTCCCTCGGGGTTCAAGTGAATTTAATAAAAAGTGTTGATGATCTGAGAAATAAACTTGTCTTCTTCTTATACAAGATCACTCCTCAAAGGAATCGTAATTAAAGTCTAACTGTTACAGATAATCACATGTCGTTTCTTCTATTCGTCAACTGCCGACTATTCACTGCTAATACCAATATTCAATTCTTTGTCACTTTTATATGTATTTCCTAAAATCTATTCACTACGCTCTTACATTCAATAAATCTTGCATCACGTTTCCTTTTATTGGAAAGAAATTTAAACATGATGCTATAATGTAAAATCTGATGTCAGTTGAAGGGAAGATTGACGAATACCCCCTGCTATTAAATCTGCTTGAATTGGTCATAGTAACTATAAACTTAGAAATAAATTGAATATTTTGTTCAATGTAAGGAGAAATTTATGTATTTAATAATATTTTTAAAAAAAATTGAAGAAATAAATGTAATACCTAAAGTAGAAAAGTTTCATTCACTAAATTAATATATCGATAAATCTTTGTTCGGTCTTTTCTCTTTAACTGCATGTGGATATAAATTTCATACACATAACTTCCAGCTCCCACATAAAAGAAACTGAATTATATGCTTGATGTTATCTATCATTCATGTATCTAGCAATGCTTTTCTAAGGGACAAGACTTTGTAAGAAGCAATAAATAAGTTTAAACCCTTGTGGTTGGATGTAGCGTGTCCGATGAAGGGGTCAAACCCTTATTGCGCAGTCTGTCATTGATCGTCCCCTGCCATCGATCAGTCTGGACCAAAGGACACAGAAACTGTGTTGTGAGTCATCGAATACCCAACAGGATGAAATGTGATGTTCTGTCATATTACATGTCAACTCTATTAAGCTTCGGATATCGTATTGAGAACTTCATTTTAATAGAACTTGAATGACGAACGACGGGTTTCAAGAATATAGGGAATGGTTTGTTTCATATCGTTGGCAGCGAAATGTAATAATCAAGATTTTTTTAGTTTGAAATAGTTTTTCCAATATATTCTGTGTTAGAATATGACAATCTCAGATAAATTAGTCTCTCGAATTTTTAGAGCAACACACCGCAATTCTTTTGATAGAATTTTTTTGAAAATCTACTTTTAAAATATGTCGCTTTCGAGACTGATCATTGTAGTAGAAAAAAAAATTGCTTATGTTTTGAACATGTTTTTTTTTCAAGTATTATATATAATAATTTATTTTAGTTTTTGTTATGATTTTTATGGAGAATACTTTATCTTTATATTTGATACGTTGTGGTTTCATCAGTTATGTTAAATAGTGTTTTCAGGGTTTTTTTTTTGTGTAGATTCATTAACTTGAAGTATTTACTTTCTTTATTCATTAAAATGGATTAATAACCTAAATTAAATTTGAGAAATAAAAACGTTAATTAAAAAAATAGTTAATTAGAATTTAAATTAAAGTTAATAAAATTAAAGTTAATAAAATTAATTTTTAATTAGTTAATTAAAAAATTCCAATTAAGTTATTAATTGGAATTTCCAATTAACTTAAGGAGAAAACTAAATGTACATATTAGATGGTTATTAATTATTTATCCTTATTCATTATAAGAATTATCTATACCACTTATTCACTGAAAATTTTACAATGAATTACAAAAAATAATATTTTCGTATCCATAAGACGTATTGCCTACATGTATCTTGTTTCAATATATTTTTGTAATCGATTTGTGCTTACATATATAGACACCATATGTACAAGAAAATTACGTTTAAGTTTCATCTCATATCATAAATATGGATTAATATCTCAGCAATATGTTGAAAGCCTATTGTGGAAATTTGAACTTCCCACAATCAGATGATCTAGGTTATTTACTTCACAAAAAAAAACAGCCTCTAGAATGTAACGGAAAGTTTGTCGGGAGGTGTAAAATCATTATGGTTAAAAAAAAAAAAAATCATTATAGTTACAACATTGATTGTTAATAATGGAATGTCGCTTATTTGTTTTTGCTTGATAGCACACATGTAAATATCGTAGATATTGTAGATTTCAGGAAACACATAAATTCGTTTGTAAGTTCTCTCTTAAAGCATAATTTTTACAAATATATGCTTAATACATAATTATAGTTCAATTACATCCTATCCAGAAATTAATGTAAAATTAAAAATACAACATTTGTTGTAGATTTTAGCTTCCCTTAATTGCATTAAACTCCCTTTATTTCCAAATTGCATAATTACTCAATTATTGAATGTGCTTATTTCAATTATTTCACATCTACCGCGCAAATTTTCGCATTTTCCATTAATTTATTTTTAAAACTATGAAAATGTATATTAATTCTTATATTGAATAAAAGATAGCTTAATTTCTGAAGTATTTTCTTGCAAAATTTAATGTTTATTTATCAAAGCATGATTATTAGATTTCAGAATACAAGGTGAATCAAAAATCATTTTACCGTTTTAAATTAATATCATTTTCTAAATATTTTGTTTTATATTTACCCGTTCTTGACCCTTGCGTTACAAAATTCTTAAACCACGAACAAAATTATAGGACTAAAAGGAAGTCTTTGTAAATAGAAATGATGGGCACAAATACTTTCTGAATGAGAACAAGGGAACTTTTATTTTCATAGTAACATCGCTCAGTTTTCACACGATGCTCAATAATGTCCCTTCGCATCAATAAAATTTCAAATCTTGGATTTCAGATTCTAAAAAAAAAGGCAAAACTAATTATTTTCATAAATGTTATTCAAATCTTAAATTGTTGAATGAATTTCAACCCTTCCTGTACTATGAGGAGCATGGAAAAAAATTGATAAAGTTCAACGTGTTACATGGGTACGAAACATATAGCAATTGAAAATCCTTCCAATGCCTTTTATAACATAAAACAGTCGTTATTATGAAAGTGTAATCAGAAAATCATTTATTTTATGCTCCTCAAAGTGTGCTACTTATATTCTCCTCCGAGAAAAAAAAAACACGGTGTGCAAACAAAAATTAAACGCTAAACATGTGGATTAAAAAATTGTATTTCAAAAGTAAAACTGAGCACTAGTTGTCCAGGCTTTCGTGTAAAAGAACTTTTTACAGCACTGTTTATTCAAAGAAAGAAGAAAAAGAAATTGTGAAGCTCTACAGTCAAAACACAGAGTTTTTATTCCTTTGTTTACATTATCCTTTTAACGACAAAGGGTAACGACCGTAACTTTTGTGCAGCTGCCAAATTCTAAAGTAAAAGGAATGGAACATCTGTAAAAAGTAAAAACAAAGTTGAGCAATTTTTTTTCTATTTACTGTCGTCTGCAAATTATTTAATGCTGGAAAGAAAGAAAAATCGAAGAATTGCACATAATCCACAAAAGGACAAGCAAATAAATAGGAGTGGAAAATTATTTCAATAATTTTTTGAGTTATTTTTGAACATATAATAATATAACACAAGGCAGAAGATAAGTTTTAATACAATTATCGTTATTCATGATATTCATGAATTCTTAAAAAAAATATTTTAAAACTTATTTAAACTTCCATTTAAAAATAAATAATATGAAACTTCTTTCTTTTTTCTGTTAATGCAAAAAGGTAAATTTGCATTAAAAACTTTTTTTTAACTCTGGTAGATACAGAAATTTTTAAAAACCAAGAAATTGGGGGTTTTTTTGTACTTTTCAGAAATAGAGTTTAATTAGATAATATTTTTTATATCTTCATCATGACATTTATTTCACTCATAGTGAACATTAACAAAGAATTCAGAATAGCCCTTTACGGAAATTCTAAATATTCAAGTAAAAACTGAGCAAATCACGCTTTTCGAAACAATAACTGAAAAGTTGGAAATAAATAACAAAAAACTTTAACTCAATACTAATGTTAAAAAATTGACTAAATTAGTTGTTGAGGCGATAATATTTATATGTTAGTTGTTGAGGCGATAATATTTATATGTTAGTTGTTGAGGCGATAATATAATAAAACTTTTAAAACCTTTATGAGCAACCGATTATATATTCAATCCCAAGTGATATGACTATAGGCATGACTCGCTGAATAAAAACATTTCCCAGAGTAAATTACCATACAAGTTATTTTAAGAATTTTTTTTTATTTCGAGCAATATAAGTATTAAGTATTTAGCTTTTTTTGATAATGCAGTATATATTAGTCTGGTTCACAAATGATAAGTAACTTAATTATAATGATATCCATCAGATAGATTGCATACCAATTCTTCGTTTCCTTATTAATTAAAAAGAAATGTTACTTAAATTAATTTATGTGAAACTTTATTATCAAGTGATACAAAATTCTTATTTTAGTTCTTTATATTTTTCATACCAAATTCGTTAGTATTTTTTCACTGCATTTCTTGTCAAATTCTAATTCAAATAGCAAATGTCCTACGGAGAAAAATTTATTTTCAGTAATATTAAACCTGGAATAATATAATAGTTATAACTGACTAATTATTGTAAAAAAAAGAAAAGATAGAAATAACCAATTTAAATAAAATGCGATAAAAAAGCAGTTTATATTGAAACTAACCAATTTTAAATTTTTATAAGAATTGGAACCAAGGGCCTTGAGGAAAGTGGAGACTCCGGCGATTGCAGAATTTTCAACTTCTTGCCTTAATGACTCGGATATTAATTCTTGAAATGGCTGAGAAAATTGCTTACAAAATAGCTTAAAATTTCAAAAGAACTGGAATTAAAGACTTGTGAAACAGTATACATTAAAAAGTTTGGAGAAAGGGCTAATAATTTCCTTACATTAAATAAAAGGTTTTCCAAACACTATTATGATCAAAATAATCTTGCAGATTTTAGAGAATAAATGATTGGCAAGAAGATAACTAAATTGCTTTTTTATATTTAAATCTAGGAGAGTTATTCTTAATATCCCAAAAAAATAAAGGAAATATGAAAATGTTTTACTCAAAAAGATACTCAATATTAAAAAAGCTCCAAAATTAGATAAAAAAAAAGTACCCTGAAAAATGACTTAACTGTAAAAATAATATGAAATAATCTTAAAAAATATGTACCTTTTATCTTCAATCTGTGGGAAATTACCAGCATTAATATTTGAGTTAGAAATACGTAGATGATATATCAATAACAAAAAAAAAAACATGTCACCAAAATATGGCATCGGTAAAAGGCTTTTGATGATATACTTAAAGAGAAAATCATTGTTTATACCTCAGTCACAATTGAATCATCATTGAACACCAAAATTCTATAAGAGAAGAAACAAATGTTTATAGCTTTCTTTAACTATTCTTTTATTTGGAAAAACACATTTTCAAACAGTTATTTTTAGCTTCAAGCATAAATAAAGAGAAATGTTAATGCGTTACATGCGAGACTAAGAACATTTGTTTCTACTTTTTCAATTATCTAAAGCTACTGAAATCTACTACAACTTTCATTCATTCCAATGCCTGATGCTGAAAAGTTCAGACGTGACGTCATCACATGACAATTAAAACAAGCTCCACCCATTCGTTCTTTTGTGGTGCATCCGTGATTGCCGATCATTCAAGATTCTCCGTTCCCATAGCAACCGGTGACGTAAACTCTCGAGGAAACTTGTAGGTGCCTTTTGGAGAGTTATTAAAGCAATCTAAAAAGTCTGACTGTTCGTTTTTCCAGCATGCTTTTAAACGATTCTAAATAGCTTTCAAGTGTAGATAAACTCGGTGAATATGGTACTTTGGAGACTATGCATCTCAAAAAGCAGTTAGAGGTTGCTTTTTTTTATGAAAGTCATGGAAACGTACTATCAGTACATAACTTTATTTATGTGCAAACTTTTTTTTGTTTACTTTATCTTTAATGCATTACAAACTTTGTTATGTAATTTCAACGAAAGTTCAAAATATTTTCTCCTCTGAAAATTCGACTTTTTTTTCTCTTAGATAAAATAATTATTGCTTAACTATTTTCCTTGAGGTTCGAGAAACAATTAAAATTATCAAGCCGGTTAACAGGTGAAAGTAATTTCTTAAGATATTTTTAAAAAAGTTTCAGGAGTTGAATACATTAGAAAAAATTAATAATAGCATGATTTATGATCTTAAAAAGAGAAAATATATTCGTAAATCATTTGTAAATATTTATGCAACATGAATTTAAAAATTGTCTCGAAAATAATATTAGAAATTATATATATATATATATATATATATATATATATATATATATATATATCTGTGTGCATGTGTTTTACTTTATTTTGAATTAATTTATAATTGAATCATCTTAATTTAATTTAATAAAAAATGTCGGTATTGTAACACCTAAAGAATAGTGGAATATAGACATAAATCCAAAACGTATGAATAAAATTATCTCATAAATATGAAAAAATGCTTCGAAACGAAGTTATCAAATTGGAAATTTCATTTAATGTAAATAAATAAATATTATCGCCTCAGAAAGACTGATCTTAAAGATCAGAGATATTCGCAAAATGGGTAAGCTTGCAAAAATATTTCTACATTCTTTTTTTTTCTCCCCTTTACAATCAACTGGGAGTTGTTTTATATTAGCAATGATTGCATAAGTCAATTCCTAATGAATAAGATGAATAATTTTGAGATAAGTTATGGGTCTCTTATTTAATTGTTCAAATATTGTTTTTAATTGTATTCATGTAAATTTTTTTAGATAAAATATTCTTCAAAGTTTTGGAAAAACTTTATATTGGATTTTTCTGGACATGTGAAACGCGTGAATGATATGTGTTTTTGGAAACCGAAATGGAAGAATAAACTACAACATTTTTTATCAAATTCGGCAGGAATTCAACTTTGTTTTTCATAAATGTTTTCTTGCAATATATATCATTACATTCAGCAACTCTTTTGCTAAAAAAAGTTAGTACAACCAATTATCCACAGTAATTTTTCGGTCTTATGCATATAAATAATTAAGATATGTATTGCGACTTCAATCGATGAAGTTTAAATATGAGTTGAATTTTTAGTTTAAAACTAGCAGTAAATTCCGTAGTACATGCATAAAAGGTTATCGTATTGGATAAAGCAATTAGTTTTTTCCTTACCTCAAGGACTTATTAGTTATTTGTGATCACGAAAAAACTTATCCTGTAAAATTTCTCTATTTTTTCATAAATAGTGACATATTCGAAAATTGTATGTGTTTTGGCAATTCTTTTTTGAGGTAGTTGTGGCCGTGGTGCCTAGTGATCATGGGTGTGGACTCACGACTGATGGTTTTCGTCGAGCCGTGGGTTGGAGCCTTGATACCACTAAAGATCCACATTGTAGCCGAGGCTGATGCACGTTAAATCTGTAGAGGCTCAAAGTCCTCCTGTTGCCTTGGTGTGGAAATTTGGAGAGGGTGGTGTTAGCTCACGTGTCGTCCTCGTCACTTGACTGTGGTTCAAAATTACGAGGTCCTTCGCCAATAGCCCTCGTGTTGCTTCCTAGTGTAATGTTAATAACCAATAATAATTACATTTATATTACAAGTGGTGTGGAAGTTTGGAGAGAGAAGTACCTGCTCAGATATCTTTTCGTCACTTGACCGAATAAAAACTATGAGGTCCATCTCCCTAGTATCTCTTCTGAATTTAAGGTTAATAAAACAATCAATCATTTTGAAGTTTTCCAAAAATCTTCTAATAACAGACAGTTTATTAACAACCATGGAGATTCTAGATCGTTCACACTGAATAAGTCCATGAGACCATGGACATATGTATAATGTGTCTAGTGTGTTTCATTGAAAGGAATTTTGGTGTAGGTGCCCCCATCAAGTGCTCGTAAATTTTGCACATTTGTCTATGAACTGTAATTTAATTCGCGTAAGTATTAAGTTTCTAAAGCAGTTCTAGTTTCCATTCCTTCAGTTTTCTTATAAACCATATTTCTTTAAAAATTCATAGACGCTTTTTATAAGTATGTATTTGCAAATTCAATAAAAGTTGTAATAATTTTGGAATAAATAATAATAATAATTCCTCAATTTAAATTGTGTACAATGAAAGCTACAAACTTATATTAGTCCTGAATAATTGTTGGGATTAGAATTGTAAGAGAAATTTCATTGCGGATAAAGTTGAAAGGAACTTTAAATCGTCTTGCATGGTTCATGGCTGTAAAGATATAATTGATGTTAATTGATTAATTATTAACTAACGCCGTTGTTAGAAGCTACAAGAGAGATTTGACAACTGACTTCGTAATTCTGAGCCATGGTCACGTGGTGGATATCTGAGTTGACACTCGTTTCTCCAAACCTCCTTACTACATCATTATAAATACTTTGAATTCCTACATACTTAACATGCATCAACCCCGCAACATGAAAAGTCTTAAGTAGCAACAGGACTCAAGGCCAACTTTCGACGGAAACAAAACCACTCATGAACATGACCACTCATTTACCGCAACCATTTGATATACTGTCTATCACGAAGTTAGCTCCCGCTAAGCATTATATATCAGTTCATATAATGCCAAAAACAGGTACTTTCTGCAACCACCGTCGTACTGATATGTTCATATATAGTTTCTTTTTATGATGCCCTATTTTGATTCGAATGATTTAGGAAGTTCATCAGAAGTTGACATTGGCGAGAGCTAATCTTGAGATAGATAGACAGTAGGTGCCACCAAACAAATGATATATCATTCCGAGATTACATTGAAATAGAATGGAAGGAGAAGATAGTTGAATCTAATAGTAAACTAATGTTATAGTTAAGACGACTTTTGTACTTGAATTGCCCCGAACAACTTTTCTTTCATTAAATTATTCATAATTTAATCATCGCATTTTAGAAATTATATCACCTTGCATAAAATTATACATTTTTTTCTTGAAATTCTGTCTCATATATGTTTACTAAATTAAAAATACTTCAATTATATTCAGTTTTGGGAGTCGTGCGAGAAAATTAAACTTTCTGAAACTGTTTAACAACAATAAAAATAAGAATTGAAAATGTTAAATTATACCTTACGTGTAGTTACATCAAAATTTACAGTTTTTTTTCATTGTTGTTTTACCTCACTAATGATCGTATAGCTTTTTATGACAGAATTAAAAATTAAATAAAATCTCATTCATGAAATAAAAGTATTTTTATTCAAAATTCTAGATAACGATTAAAAGCTTTACTTTATTGTTAGTTACTTTATTTTTAAGTTTCTTTGAAATTCTGTAATTTGCTAAAATTTAAATTGTTGTTAATTTTGTTTTGTAAGGTCACATCTAATGATAAGGTTTTATAAGGTCACATACGTGTTTCATAGATAGGGAGAGCTTTTCTGGTTCAGTAGTTTAACAACAAAAATGCATTAAATAACAGTTCAGGTCCTTCTTAGTGGTATCTCAGGCCAAAGCAATCTTACAAATATGGAAAAGTACGTTTTTATAAGTTTTAAGAGAAGTATATTTTATTGAATGACGTGGTGTGTTTTCTCGCAACAATATTTCATAATGCCAAGAAGGTTATTTATGAGGTCTTCAAAAAAGTTCACTTAAAGGAATATATGTTCCTCAGAAAATAATAAAATGAAAGATCTAAATCAATTAAAATCAGATTATTTAGTACATAAGAATATTCTCCATTGACTTTACACTTTCTTACTGTGATAAAGGCTCTAGATTAAAGAATGTTATTAAAAAGTAATGCAAAAAAAGCAGTTGCTTGAAAGTGGTACATCCAAAACAGATAAGATATATTTTATCCTTATTTCATAAAATTGAGACAAGGTTTTAATTATTTTCCAGTCGTACATTATCTTTTAGATATCATGTGATTCTAACTACTGTTACTAATTTAAACAGCCATAAGAGAAATTTCTTTCAATGTTGCGCAATATTTCTCATCACTGGCTTGACTGGAAGGCTCCGGCCTTCCTCAGAATTTCATTCCATACCGTTATGTTCACGGCTAAGGTTTTCCTTTTAGTCACTTTAATAGTTTTCAAGTCTTTTTCCAGGCAGTCTATCTGCCTAAGTTTTGGTCTCCCTCTTTTTTTGGATGCCAGATGGTTTAGCCAAGGAGATCATTTTGGTGGAAGGGTTTTCATCCAATCTTATTAAGTGTCCTTTCCATTTAATCCTACGCATTGCTATAAATTTATTAATATCTTACTCTTAAAATAATTTTTCAATTTCCGAGTTTGTTCTTCATCTCCAATTATTATCACATTTAAATCAAATGAATATGTTCTTAAAATTCTTCTTTGAAATATATCAAGAATCCATTTTGAGCAATCACAAGTATTTAAAATCACCAAACAGTTTGGGATTTTTCTTCTATTTACTACATAGTCAACTCTCGAAATAGTCAAACCTATGTTAAGCACAGCGTCACGTATATACCATGACTTTTTATGATTACTAAGGAAAGCTTGAGAAGTGGTTGTCGTGATGAATATTTATGATGGAGTAATTTCCAACCCAATATTCATGTAGTCCCCTCACGTAACTGTGGCAAGAAAAATACATAAATTTGAGAGCCCAGTACATAATTTTACATCCTTTAATTCAAGATGATTATATGCTTTTGCTAAATAGCATTTCCTGTTTGTCAAAAAGCTTGCAAAATAAGATTATTTTTCATAACCAATTTACTTGCAACTTCTTATTAGTAGTGTTGAGTCCCGTTTAAAGGTACCAGCTTACCTTAACATATGGAATTTCTATAAAATTACCGAAAATGTTCTTGTTTTATTATTGAGATTAGCTTTTTTGATTTTCTAGATACTAGAAATGTTTTTATTTTCTTAATGTGATAATATGTAGTTGTGATACAACAATTTAAAAAATTAAATATCATTTATCTTTCTAATTTTAAAATACATTTTGCTGAAAAATGACTTTTTACATGATATGTCTTGAAGGGAAAAAATCATGATATTTTAAAGCATTTATAAATGTGTTTACTTAATGTTCGAAATGATTGTATGGTAGTATAATATTTATGTATAGTTATCCATAAAATAAGCTATATATAAATAATTATAAAAGGTGTTCTTTTCCTTAGAAAATTAAGACCGATAAGAACTTATGAAATTCTATGGAATATTTTACATCTTAATAATATTAGGATGTCATTCCTTGTAGATTCAGGACGTATTTTTACTAGCAATATTATTATGAACATTTTTTTAAATTAGTTACTTAGAAGAAAAATTTATTTTAACCGTGTATGAGTACACATAAATTAAGAATTACAGAAAAATTCATTTTCAAATTAAGAGTTATTGAAAATTTAAATATTTTTCAAAATGTTACAATATCTTAAAATTCCTACAATTTCTAAAAATTTTAATGTTTGTAAATGATTTTTGTTTAGTTACTTAGAAATGTTTCTCACAATTCTGTGCGTGGGTTTAGTTGAACTAGTGTTATCAGCTCCTTTATAAAAAACAGTGAAATAATTGTTATATCTAATTTTGAAGATTTCTTGGAAAAATAACAATTTATCAAAATCCTTATTCCATGCACATAATACAATTTCAAAATTTTATAATGATCATATAAACAGCCTTAACGTTTTAAGTACATGACAATTATTAAATATAAAAAAATAAGAAAACACATTTTAAAATTTTTATGGTCAACAAAATGACTTAGGACACTGTTAAATAAAATTTACACTCGCTAAATAATATAATTAAAGCTGTGAAGCTTTGTATATATATATATATATATATATATATATATATATATATATATATATATATATATATATATAGAGAGAGAGAGAGAGAGAGAGAGAGAGAGAGAAACGTTATACAATTAAAATAAGTTAATTAATTTTTCTTTGTACTTAGGTCACTTTTAGAGCACTGTATTCCCTTAATCCGAATTTCATCCTCAGAATTAAAATATGTTTTATTTCATCACACCTCCATCTGGATTGTCTAAAACATGGTTTTTCATCTTTATATCTTTTAATTTCGAATATAAATATTGTAGTTTTCAGTAAATTTGAAACATTTTATGGCATTATAATCAAAACTAATAATTATAGAATTTTTTGGTGTCAAGCACTTTGATTCAGTTTTAGGATTTTTCCGTCTCACTCGTTTGAAATTCTGGTTAATTCTAAAACTTTTTACTGCGAGGGAATTTTCTAATAAGTTTCTTCAAAAAAAAAAAAAAAAAAAAAAGAAAAGACTGAAAAGTTTAGTTTTCTCATATATTGCAAAAATTGATACCGAAGTTTGGCAAATACCTTAAAAATACCAGGATGTGCATAACTATATGATAGCGGAGTCATCATATTACTTCTAAAACTTTTTACCAAAGTTATGTTTTTTAGATTGAATCAAAATGAAATTAAACAATACAAGAGAGTATTGTTTAGTTTTGGTTTGCTTCTTTGCAAGCATATTACTGTTTTTGATAACTAGCTATCGCATTTAATGATATTTAGAAACTTCTAAACAAATTTCGATAAATATTACTAAAGGATTTGATGGGATAATATTTGAACTAGCAAGTTATATGTTATGCCTTGAAGCTTCTTGGTGTAATTTTATTGACAATATTACTTAGTCCAAATTTTGACTATTGGATAAAAGAGTAGCTTATTTCATGTTGTAGTTCCACCTGGATTGCTTCCAGGAACTGATATGTATATTGATTGCCTCAATAACTTTATCTTGGTTTAGATCTTTGAGTGTAAAACTGCTG
>BMAW01062927.1:161678-181548 GCA_019974015.1 Nephila pilipes
GTATATTGATTGCCTCAATAACTTTATCTTGGTTTAGATCTTTGAGTATAAAACTGCTGCTTTAAATAATACTTTAATCTAATTCATTCTATTTCCTAAACTTATATGTGTGATTATTGACACAATAGTTTTACCTTGGCTTAGACTACTATAGATAAAATTGTTGAGTTCATCTAAAATTGTTGAGTTCGAGAAATACTTCAGCTAGGCATTAAATTAATTACTCTGATATTATTCAATATTTAAATATGTATAATATTTATATGGAACAAATAATAATATTCCCATTTTTTAGTAAAACATATGTTTAATATTTTCTAAAAGAATTTAAATATTCAAAATTAAAATTTCAATTTCTGTATTAAACTAATCGTTAATACAATAATAAAGATAAAATAAATGTTCTAAAACTCCTTTAAATGAATTCCAATTTAAATATAGTTTCGTTATGTTATCGATGGTAATAATTGTAAAATTATTTTTTAAGATAGAATAAAGCTTAAAGTAAACAATGAGTCTTGATTAAATTACCTAATTTTAGATCAATTATATGTTTTTACGAATGTTTTAAAAATAAATATATATTCTTAATACAGTATATATATTTTCTTTTATTTTTAAAGTAAAAAGTATAAATCTCAATCTTTTTTAAAAATGGCGGCATTAAAATTAGGAAAAAGGGACTTTTTTGTTCTTTCTTGAATTTCGTAGCTTTTTTTCTAGAATTCTTGTAAAATATTAAACTTTTTCAAATGCTTTTTAATGATTTTTTTAACAGTTGATTTATATTTATATTTTTATTTCATTACGCTTTCATAATATTAATGATAGAAATATTTCTATTTATACTCATTAATTAGCTATTAAGAATTTTTAAAGTAGAAACTGCGGAATATTCAATGTGTTCAAAAGGCGATTAATGTTATTCATAAAACCAACAGCGTTATTTGATAATATTAGGTACCTTTACCATTCCTGCAATAAATAAGAGATTTCTTATAATTAAAATAATGTATTCCTTCATTTTCTTAAAAATTTAAGGTTTTAATATTTGTTTATTTCTTTTTCTTCCCTTTCATGTTTTGATATCTTCATTTATCAGTTTTACATTTATAAGTCCTTGTTTGCTTCGAAAATTCTTCGGAATTAAAAAAAAGGTAAAGTTTTTTGCAATTGAATTAAATTTAAATTCCATTACTTGAATACAGCCTTGTATTTGAAATAATTTTTCATATCAGTTTTACGAATTAAAATCTATTTAATTATCAATAGTAACAGTTGCAATCTTTTGGACATTTGCCTTTCTCCAATAGCAGGAAATACAATCTTTAAGAACATTTTCCTTTCTCAAACTGTTTTTTGCCTGTCTCTTCTTCTCTCTGAAATATATTCCCAATTTTTTTTAAAAGAATTAAAACCCTTTACCAAAAAAGGTCTTTCCTAGCATACCGTCTTTTATCCAGGGATCCCTCCCCTGGATTAAAGTCCGTTTTAACATCCCTTCACAACCAATGACCTTCAAATATAATTTTTAGTCCCATCTAATGATATGTTTAAAACTTCAACGGTAGGATTAAAATTAACTAATTAGGGCTTAGTTTAAGTAACAAATTTATGATAATAATCACCGAACATAGCTTTGATGATACATTTTTAAAGTGTGGAATTGGATTGTAAAAAAAAATATTTTTATGGATCATATTCAGGCCATTGAAAAAATTGTTTCTAAAATCAGATTATAATGAACGTGTTAATGTATTCTTAAATGTTCTTACAAAGTATTTTTTTGAAAAGAGCAAAGGTGATAGATTTAATATATTATAAAAATCGATTAGAAAAAACACACCATCTTTGTTATTTGTATCCAAGGGCAATTCCAATTACTCTTAACTTCTGACATTTCATTTTTGGTACATTATGCATACATTTTTGTTACATTTTTACCCAATAAAAATACCTCCAACTTCTGTGTCATTTCGTAGCCTTGGTTACTTTCTTGATTATCATCACTATTATATCATGCAGAAATTTTGTTTTAAATATCCTGACTAGAATTTTAATTTTAGGTATATATTTAAAAAAAGTTATACATTAAGGAACAAGTATTTTAAATTATCTAAACGTGAGTTATTAATCCATCTAAGTTATTGAGCTAAAACCTAATAAAACAAGATCCTGCTAAAATAAATAAATTTACTAGCACACTGTAAAAGGTTTTAATACTATTATAATGCTTTTTAATTCTTTTTTAATATTATATTTCTTAAAACCTATGCTATATTTCTACCATGCTCGTTCGATTCCTTTTTAACTTTAACGGAAAAAATTTTAACCCTCACTTTAGAGGAAATTTTAACTATATATTTTTTTATTTTATATTAGTTATAAATCAAAAGAAATTATAACATTTACAACAAGTTCAAAATTGTTTAATTTAAATAAAATTTAGACATAAATAAAATCTTATAAATAATTGCATAAGAAAATATTTTTTATCGAAGTACAGGAAATTCAAAAATTTTAAAAGTTCGTTGAAACTGGGAATAACATGCAGCTGTTTACATACTCTTAAAAAAATATTTAATTTATTTTTTATTTTATTTTAAATATTTCATCTTTCATAAAAATCATTTTTGTCAAACGTTATTAAATTCTGTCAAAACATTTTTATTGTCTTTTGTACTAAATCAAATTAAATTGAAGTATTTAATGAACTAATTTTTTTCTTTCTTTATATATACAATACTTTGTCTTTCTTTATATGTACAATACTTTGTCAACACAATATTTTGTCTTTCTTTATATCTGACTTTTTCCGCGTTTCTAAGACTTCAAGTAACGTGTAAAAACTAGGTAGCTGCCTTAGTAAATTTTATTCACACGAAGGTTTTTACGTCTAAAAAGGAAACTTTAAATGTTGTTTCAACAACATTTGGTTTATGTTTTATGTCCCGAGAAAATAATTTCGGGTAAGTTGCTTAGATATTTTAGTAATGGTTTGAGAATGTGCTATATTTCAAAGACATAAGCTCAGAAAACAATTTTACATAATGTAATACATATTTTATGCTTATTTTGCTGTAGAGATAATGCTTTTTTGGTAAATCTAAAGAGAAATACGCTTACAGAATAAGCCAGTGTATTCTACTGTTAAGTGTATTACGTAATAAAAAATAAATAAATGTACTATTTTTAGCTGGTTAGTTGAATAGAATGTAATGCACTGGATATATTGATGCACTGGATATATATCCTAGGATATATTGAGCCAAACACAAGGTGAAGATAGTAAAACGTTTTTAGTTAGAACAATTTAAAATGGAATCTCAGGATACAGAATAAAATAGTTTCATTAACTTATAATAATGGTGGAAAACCAATGTCTTGTAAAAAATTAAAAATATTTTGTTGGGGGTTTTCCCCAACCAAATCAAATAATGAAATAGCAAATGTTTTAAAATGTTCTCTATTTTTAGCTATTCTGTTTCTTAAAAACTCTAAAAAACTCTTTTATGAAATGCTTTAATATGACCCTCATATTAACAGAGTTTATTATTCGTTTCCTTTTGTACATTTGTTCTCACTGTAATTTTTATTTCTTCCCTTGACTCTTATCTTGGTTCAAGTTGGCTTATCGATGGGTTATTTTAACAATAAAAAGAATGTCTGAAAGCATTTGGACTAAGCTAACATGCTACACGCTGTTTAAATCAGAGTGAAATAGGACATTGGCCATTAGCTAACAGATTTGGCAACTAGCCCTGGTCCATTTACGTTCAACCATTCAATCACTGATAAAAGCTATTTTATTACTTATTTATCAATGTGGACTTATTCATTCCTTTTTCCATTTAACTTTCACGGGACAGTGAGAATTATGGGTTGGACCTTTGGCAGAATTAATGGTCAAGTCTAAGTCTTAACTGTTGCTTGATGCTACATCGTGTAAGCGAACGATCGTTGCCAAACTGTTGAAACCCCTTTAACGTTTCGTGTTATTTTTTAAAATTGTATGTGGTTTAACAACGAATAAAAAATCATAAATTTAGAACATCAATTTACTAAAAATTTTTAGTAAAAGTTGTATCTCGATATCGGACATCTAACATAGTGTTTCTCTAACGTTCACCCGAGCATAATTAAATCAGTTGGAATTTTAGAATAGCTTAAAAACATGATCCCTGATTTTTAATATTTGATTTTTAAATATTTTTAATCTTTAATTAATTAATCTTAAAATTCTAACATTAATACAATTAATTTTTGAATTTTTATTGATAATTAAAATGATCTTAGAATATAATCGAAATGCCTTTGCTATCTCAGAATTTTTTTTCTTCCGCTTTATCACTGTTAAAGTTTAAATTCTACTTCGATAAGTCTGCGCACACCTGAGACGATTCAAAAAGTACCTATTTTTCTCGAGAGATAGTGTTTCCAAATCAAGTTGACAGAAAGTGTTCCAAGCCATTGCATCCTATCATCCGTTGAAACCGGCCAATGAACTTTGATGATTATTTATTGGTTGGTTTCGATTATACGTCTGAGTAGAGTAGTCATCATTATTTTAGTCGATTTGTCAACATCCAAAAGACCTAGCTTCATCATTATAAGCCACACACCAAGCAATAATCAAAGCAATGAGCATCTATCAAAAAATCTGCTCTAAAGAAGGTAAAGACGGTCTCATTGACCGAAAAGGCATGACGATTTTTGGAATGAGGAATGCGTTACTTCTTTTTTTTTTTTTTTTTTTTTTTTGAGCGAAAAAGATGTTTGCAATGAGAAAGATATGGACTTATCCAGAAAAAGATAAACGATAACCCCATTCCAATTTCTGTTACCCTATTTCTAATTCTTAAAACGGGTACTTTTTAAACTACCTTAACCAAAATAATAAAATTTTTCAGATTAGAAATTGTTATTCGTTAAAGTCACTTATCCTTTTTAATTTTTTCTCAAAATAATTGAAAGCATGCATATCTCCATATATTTAACCCAATAACTTTCTAAGTAATTGCAATAACAATCCCTTCCGCCCAATTTGTTCCTGCTTATTATTTTAAGCATCACTCATTCTCAATGAAACAGTATCCTAGTTTACCTAAATTGACATTTAAAGGCGCTGGCGGTGCGTGTCTAGAAGGCTGATTTCAGAAAGAAAAGACTAGAATTTTATGGAACCCATTCCCTCCCGGAAAAGTTTCGTGCATTTTTATGATGATCGAATCCCTCATGGCATTAAGACTTAATGGTATCATTTCTTTTTTTGAGAAGAAATGAAGCCACCTATTTGAGTCATTGCGACTAAGGCTAATGAATCTCGTTATGCTAAAAGCTCGAATGCATCATTTGGTAAAGGGAGATCCTGAGCTATATTTGATCCTTTTTGCAACGAAGCAAAATCTTTGCTCTCGGATTGTGTGTATTTTAAAAGAATGGAAATTGAATCGCGAGGGAGTTATTATCAGATAAAGCGTAAATTGATACTTTTTTTTTTTTTTTGCTTAAATTCAAATGGTAGTTTGAATCCTATTGTAAAACCAAGCAACTACACTTAAACAGAACAATAATTGTGAATAAGAAGACTTGCTTTTAAAACGTAAAACATGTAAATATGAAATATTAAAAATCCATTTAAAAGCGTGAATTCGAATGTAGGAGATTAGGTTTAAATGTACATATTTTGGAGAAAAGTAAGGAAATAGCGAGAAATGAGAATTTTCTTTGCAAAGATGTTTACTTTCTTAAAATGTTTTTGTAAGCTCTTTGAAAATTTGTAGTCTTAATTTTTTGCCTGTGAAAATTTTTAGAATACTTTTATCCATTGTTATTTCAACGTTAAAAATGTAATTCAATCGTGATGATTATGTAATGTTTTGTTTTTCTCAAGTTTCAAAAGCACTTATTAAATGTTTTGGAGAAAAGTAAGAAAATAACGAAATATTAGAATTATCTATGCAAAGGTAATATTCTTTAAAGAACTTCTATTTATATATCTTTCTTAGAGAATTTCTGTCATACCTTCAAAATTTTATGCTTAATTTTTGCTATGAACACTTTCAGGGCATTTATGCACGTTATTATTTTAAAGTTAAAAGTAAAATTCAATCGTTATTATTATATGATGATTTTCTTTTCTTAGGTTTTAAAAGCATTTAAGATTGTATAAATTAATTTTACCAAACTTAACTTTACACTTCCGAATATTTGTTATGATATATAAAATAAATCAGGTCATAATCTCATGCTACTGGAAGTTATTTTATAATTAAGATTTGTATCATCTGGACTTATTGGACGAACCTTTTACTATTTCAAGGGATAAAATAAGAAACTATTAATCATTTGAAGATATAAATTTTAATACGTGATTATGTTGTTTTATACCATGTATAAGAATGCGTGAATAGTTCTTAAAATACTTTATACCTATTTAATCTCATTTAGCAGATATATTAAGCTTAAAAATTGACTTGATGAATTTTGATTAAAATTTCCTGCTAAATCTTATTTTGCCCCGATTTTTTTCATAACTACCTTTAAGTGTAGTAGCTCATAAAATGACTAGAAATGGTTTCTCTTTTTCTTTTATAATTTTTTGTCTCTTAAAATATAATTTTTCTACTTTTAAAGAACAAGAGCCAAACTCAGAGCAAGTATTTAAATTACATAAAAAGTTTCGATATATTTTACAAATCCATATATTTTTATTTTAACGTAAATTTTCAAATTAATTCAATATTAATATTCCAAATAAATGTAGATTGGATTTTATATTAAAAAATATTGATATAAGAAAGAAATAAGTATATGTAAAAAAACATACCACTCTTCATTCAACATTGTCTTCGCATAATGTTAAAAAATAGGACCTGAAACTGGAACACTTTTTCCGATAACAAAGTCCTCGAACGTTTATTTTATACTCTGACTTAGAAATAAATGGCAGAGGCACTTTATGAGCATCAGAAATTTCGAATTGGATACAAGAAACTAAAACTATCTAACTCAGTCCTGGCGCTTATTTGCAAGAATACTTTTCTATTGTATCATTTTATATCCATTTCGGAATGTACAATTTAATTAGTATGCAAATGTATATCTTTAGCGTATAAGTTTAACTGTAGCAAAATATATTTTTCTAATGTATTAGTTTAATTACAACTGTAAATATTTATTTACTTGCCGTAATATAATTACTATGCACTTGTAACACATTCAGAATAACATAACGCAATCAAATTTATCAATGTAATATAAACATCCTTAAAAGGTTAACATGATATCTATCACAGATAGTAAATATTTAATATCGATATTTATACTTCACAATAGCGAAGAGAATTTTCTTGTAATGTTTTGCTAACTTATAAATACTTGGCAACATCTGCTAATCATTTAAATTAAAAAAGTATTTAGTCTAATTTTTTTGTGATTTTTAGAAAGGGGGGATTAAAATTTTGAAGTGCTATCAATTATTAGCTTAAATACTTTTTAAATAACAAATGATTATTACTTTTTTTAAAAAAAATTCATTTTCGAGTAATTACTTATTTTAGTGATTCATTTTAAATTTAAAAGGTATACATAATGTTTATTTTTGATAATATAATTAACAATACCTTTAAAAGAAAACAAAAATGTTAGATTGATAACGCTTGAATTTAAATGTCTATTATCTTAAAAATTTATATAATTTCGCAGACAAAATACTTCATACGACAACTTTGAAAAAGAAATCGAAAAAACTTTTTTGTTTGGAATTTTATGGCAATTTTCAAATCGATATTAATGAAACGTTTTCATAAGAATGATTCAGTGATAAACAATTAATATTTCCTGTTCACTATGTTATTTTGTATATTTCATAACCAATTAGTGTTTGGTAAGGAAAAAGGAGTTTTTTTTGTCACATATATGAAATGAAAAACTATCTAATTGGTCATAAATACATTTCTCTTTTCAAAAACAGGGTAATAAAATGAACAATTGAATAAAAATAATCATATACACCCGCACACTATTTTTCACTTTCTTCCCTTATCGAGTAAAACTTATATCGTCTCTTTAACATTTGAGTAACCACTTAGAAAACATTTCCAATGCTAAAAACATTCTTCGCCTTAAATAGAAGCAAGCATTTCAAAAAGTGATCTATTTACAGATAGACCAGTCACCCTATATTTAAATACTCAATCTTTCTCCAAAAAAGAAGAAAGCTCAATGAAGATTTGAGTACGAGCCTCTTTTGGGAGATTAAGAATCCATTAAGAGATCGATATTTTGCTAGCTTCCGAAGTTCTTTAATACCTTTTAGTATCTTCCCTCGCAGGCATTCTAGCTCACTCTAATGTGTCGTAGTAACAGCTTAAGAGAAAGTCGTCAACTTCTTGGATTCTTGCCTATTATATGGAGTGGTTAAGTACTAAAACCCCTCACTCCTCTTCCTACTATAATGAGGCTTAAAACAATTAGAATATTTCCCGTTGTGTTTAACGGTTCTATTTGAATAAGAATGTAATGCATGTAAATGTTTTGTTGACAATTTTCTGCACTTAAAATGCACCGATTCAAGCGTAAGCATTTGAAACACTTAGTAGTTAACCATTAGAAAATTAGGGAATTTGACATTAAATTTTTCGAATGTGAATGAACTTATATTTCAATAAAATTAAGTAGTAATATATGTTTTGCATAATAATTATTTATTTTTAAAGTTTTTTAGAATCAAATTAAAAGGTCTGTTTTTTTTTAAATCTTACTAAATATTTGATACTCTTTTTTATTATATTTACTATTTATTAAGAATAAATAGTAAATATACATAGTATTTTTAAAATGTATAACACGCATAAGTATCTTTGTTTATAATTAAATTGTAAAATGAGTTAAAATAATACGTTTCAAATGCTTAGTTTTCCAGGAATCCAATATCGATATAAAAAAATCGATTTATAAAATATCGATTCTAAAGCAATATTTTAAAAAAAATATATTGATTTTGAATCCAATATCAATACAAAAAAAAAAAACTTTGGAAGCTTTGTTTTCCAATTGTTACAATATTTTCATCACTTTCTAAACTTCTCTTTTCATTGTAAAGATATTTATATCAATTTTAATGTAATTGTACATATGGATAGATAAATAATGAAAAGTTGTTATAGCATTACGGAGAAATCATGCCATACGTAAAGTATAAATGCGTAATGACATCATTTTGAATATTTCCATATTTTATTATTTACAAATAAAACTAAGCCCTCAAGAGTTATTTTAAGAAATCCTGATATATTGTAATTATTAATTATTTAAATATCACCTGATTCATTTTAATCTTGTATTATTTCACTCTACAAAATTCTTCTCTTTTTATCACATTTTGAAACTAAACCAAAAAAAATTCATATATCTTATCTAGATAAAAATTTGGGGGAAAAATGCTTACGTAAAAATCTTATAAACTATGTCCTAACAATCCTGCAATGACTTTATAAATATTGCTCATTATACTTTTTTGCCATACCATGAACAAAAGTTTCAGAGTTTTCATATCTTTTTACTATAAGAACATCGTAATTTTTACGAACTTGCCCATAATTATAATCTCAAGCCATGTTATTAAACTAGTATAATTATTTATACACGCAATCTATGGTTCAGAAAAATATGTATATTGATAATTTAAAATATTTATGTTACAATATCAGAATTAAATACGTTTTTATGATTGTGGCTGTTTCATTATTTCAACATTGATTATACGGCTGTTTCAAATAAGTGTAATTAGTGATTCCAAAATAATTTATTATTTATACAACATATTATGATAGAATTGTAAAACAGAAATAAACTTAGAACTCCTTTCAAATAATTTAGTTTCTTTTTTTTTTTTAGTAATGATTTCAGTTTGAATTCAGTTTACTTAAAACTAAGAAATTTTTGATAAATTATAATTATCTAGACATTTCAAGGTAATTAGTATGCAGTAAGTCGAATAGTTGTCACATTTAGTAGAAGAAACACTGTAATTAATATTTAGTCAGATTTATGTTTGTTATTTTACATAATTCTTCCCATTTTTACTAGAATTTACTTGTGCTAGAGTTTTATGTCTAGTCATTAAAATTTATAATATTTGATGACCAATGTTGTTTTATATATAAGAAGCTTGTTTCACGGTTATCTTAAAAGCTGAAAAATTCAATAGCTCTTAACATTTTATGGCTTTTAAAGGGAAGAATGTTCACATTTTAAAAGTCCTCGAAACAGGAAATTGCTATTTATGATTCAGAAACTGTCCAGCATTGGACTATAAATCATCTTTTTCATAATGTTTTGCTTCAGCTATTTCAGAAATATGCGGCTGTTTTCTTTAACCTATGATATAAACAACATCTTTTGGACTCTCAAAAATATCTCGCTTTGATTTTGAAAAGAATATCTATGCTATAATATGGTGATTAAAATAATTGAATGAGTTGCACGCATGTTATTGCAGCTGCATTTACTGTGCTCTTAAAATTATCACACAGCTCCCATTCCAAAGTCCCATTTCCAATAAATCTTTTTATTGAATAAATGACCAATTATACTAAGCTTTTATAAATAATATATATATATATATATATATATATATATATATATATATATATATATATATATATATATATATATATCTTATTCAATCTTCTTATTACGAGGATATTTTCTTTGAAACCTGCAATTTTGTAGCATTGCTGCAAAGAAATTAATTAAGATATCTTAAAACAATAAAATGGTATCAAATAACGACGGACTTTTTGTTTTTGCAATTTTTAGTTATATATCTATTAGTAACACACACACATATATCATTGCACAGCAAACAGTAAATAAAGAAAATAATTTATAAATCTCTACTTAGTCAGAATTATCCACATTTTTAGGTAATTATTTTTACTTATTTGTTACATTAACTGACATTCATAACCCTGTAATAAAATGTATGGTAAATAATATTTCATTTTTGAGTTGCCTATAAATTAAAATATATATATATATCCATTAAACCTTTTTTATATTTTGTATTTTCAAAAATGGGTTTGTTGGGCTTATTTCTCTACATTTAAACAGATTCCAAATATTTTGATGTTTTTTGAATATTTAATGCGTGTTGCCTTCCAATGCTGAAGATATATTTAAATGCCTAATAACCCGATCAGTTACTTCAATTATTCACAAATCTACTACGACAGCTCCTTTTTTAAACTGAATATTTTTAAAGACAGAAAAACCATTAATTTTCTTTTGGTAATTTTTTTCTGTAATCGAAAAGAGGACACAAACCCACTATTAGTCGAAGGTGCAACTACACGAACCTTACCCTTAACAGGAGAAAAATATCATTCTTTTTTATATTGCATGTCATTCAGAAAGCCATTGTAAACTATGTACTTTGAATGCAACATTCACTACCGCAGCAGGACCTGCGGTTAAAATATGCAAATCGACTTCCTTTTTCTTGATTGCATAAGGCAACATTTTCAAACAAAATAGATCTCTATCACGAAATCACGAAACTTTACCGATTCAACAGTTCTTTTTAACTATTAGGTGGGTCAACAGGTGGCCACTCGGGCAGTGTGCCAGCCCTTTTTGGCGTGGCACATTGCCAGACCAAACGATTAAATTATTCCTCCTGAAACTTGTCATCATACACGACGCTAAATGGAAAGGGTTCTTTTAACAGGTTGGCTAACCAAGTGGACATTGTGTTGTTTTTAAACAGAAGTACTTTCCCTCTTTTCACGGCACCATATTGATTTTCTTTTTCTTGAATTGCTGCCACTCTCTGTAGATGGCGGCCTTCATTATCAACGTTTGCTCGAATTCCTAGGATTATTATTATTATTAATGTAGTGTTTTAAATGCGAAAACCTTTTGAAATATTGATGATGCTTAGAAAAGACAAATGTTGCTTTTAGTTGATGAACATCTAGACCATTATGAGGAATTACTAATGTTCATTAAGTTGAAAGCTCATGTTAATGGAATGTACCGCGTGTCTGTTACAATTTTCTATGTTGGTGATGTAACTTGAAATACAAATTTAATGGGAGTGGTGTTTGTTTTTTGATTAGAGATGAGAAAGATGAATAAAGCTATTTAATAATAAATTGTTCAAACTTGAAAAATTCATGATTGATTAATAACTAAGAGAACTTTTCGCACGAGCAGTATATGTTAATTGTGGCAACACCATTCTTGATTGATTAAGTCTATTTGAATGAAGAGTGAATTATAAAGGATACTTGGGAAGTGTGGAAGGGATGTGCATTGGAGATGATGGTCTCATTTAGCTAGTTTCCACCCAACCCGACGGATAATGCTTCTGTTGTTCTTGTGATTATAAGTCATAATGGAATTTCCGTTGCAAGAAAGAGAAAACATTTTTAATTGGTATGAGAGAACATCCGTCCATTTTTTCGATACCATAAGGTAAATCTGCATTTATTACTATTACTATTGTAATTATTATTTTAAATTATATTTAGCACTATTGCTTCAGTAAAGATATATGAAATTGTAAAGTATGTTCTTTACGTTCCTTTAAATGGATAAGAGTGAGTTTTTCAATTCAAGTTAAAAATTGTACAAACTAGAAATTTTCCTTACTACTTAATCGTTATTTGTAAGCATAAAAATTATTTACTAACTATAAGTGATGAAAGCTGTGTGTGTGTGTAGTCCCTAAGCTATAATTCATACCCACTGAGACATTTTAAAACTATTGATGTAAAAAAGTACTTTAGCATTTTAAAAGGTACTTCAATATTTTAAAAGATACTTTTTTAGTATTTTAAAAGTATTTTACTTCTAATTCTACTTTAAATTTATATTTTTTAACCTATTGAAAACATTTGATACCTAGAGATTGTGATGTGATTTTTTTGGCTTATAAATTAGATGACTTCTTTGGAGATGTCGTTGGTGTATTCAAAAATATGTAGAATACATAAATGAATAAAATTATGTTCAAAGTGAAAACTTTCTTAAAGATGCTTAAATATAACTTCATTGGGTTAATTAATGTTTTTATTTAGAGTTCTCTGAAGTAAATTAATTTACATTAAAAACAATAATTTTTTTCCTGATAAAAGTGTGCATCTTTTCTAGAAAGTTTTACAAAACTAATATAAATAAGTGGATTATAAGTTAACAAATTTTATTTCAAATGTTTTTTATTAGAAAATATAGTTAAAATTTTCAAAAATTGCATCTTTTTGAATATTATTTTAAAGATATAATTTTAAATACTTTTCTTGTTAACGTATTAGTAGTAATTAGCTTTGAAATTATTTTAGTTTCCCTTATACTTAATAGTAATGTCTTTAGTATTAGTTTATTAAATAAGGTTTTCACCAATTTTAATAAAAATTAAAGCTTTCTTTTATTTAATTCTTCAATCTAATTAATTAGAGTAGATACTCAGAAAAGTAAGATCTAACGTTACAGAGCAAGAAATAATTAAAATTGTTTAAAAATTAACACATAAAAATAAAAGAAAATTTAAATTTATTTTCATATTATTGTCATTCAGTATAACTTATATTCTTTATTACTATTGGATGAATCAAGGAAAAATGTATAGAAATTTTTAGGAACGTAAAACACAAAAAAATAATTATACAAACAAGCCAAATAACTTTTTTAAAAAATAATAAATTTGCCAAGAAAAAGTATGTTCATGTCATTATAAGAAACTTTCTACAACAAAACACTCTAGAAGTCAATGTGTATGCAGACCTTTAATATCGTTTATTTACATTCGTTTAAACTTAGATTTCAGTTGATATGGTTTAGACTAAGAGACTGATTTGCTAACGTACGTGACAAACGGATATAATTTTGGTGTATATTATTCTTAAAATCTTAAAAGTCTTGCTATTTCGTCACGAAAAGTAGGAGCTAATAAATATACTTATATAGACTAAAAATATGTTTATTTTAAGTCTGCTTGTCTATTCTTTATACAAATGCATACTATTGACCGTATCAGTCCAATATTTGGGGATGCTTTCCTGATGTGTAGAAAGAACCTCCCACATCAGCGAATTCGGTATATTTCAAATTTATTTAAGGTGATATTATTTGACCCTTTCCCTTTTTTACTAATTCAGTTCCAGATAAAATCTTAAATAAAACTGAACGTTTAATTATTGGTGTGTTGCTTCTTCATATAAATCCACGCCTTTCATCAAACCACCCAATAAATGCTGGGGATGTTTTAACGGCTTAGAAAAAGAAGTGGGGAGGGGGAGGATATCAATCACAGTAGATTTTATATGTACAGTACTAATTCGATAATCCGGCATATATTGGATCAGGTCACCACAGGATTATAGGAGAATCACTTATGATAACGCATTTTAACATCAGAAGTTATGTATTCTTGTATAAAACTTAATTCTACTTTCGGAAATAATATATGAAACACACGAATTAATAAAATAACAAAATATGTACTGTTTGTTTTGATAGATTGCATTTACCATTTTTATTTATACAGTCAGTGAGTAGGGATTTGTCTCTTTTTATTTCTTTTTCCCTCCACTATGAAAGATCAGAGCTTCACAACGCAAAATTCTGATACACATTACATCACATATACACATGACCGTATTTTTTTGCTTGGGATAATTAACTCATCATGGTTTTATTTTAAAAATTCACTTGTGAGAAGAACAAATACTTCAGTTGGTTGCAAATAAAATTGAAGAAAAAAAATTTAATACAAATCCTATATAAGTCTGATAAGTTTTAAATCGCTGTTTATAATGAACTACTTCCAAAAGTGCACAAATTAGAAATATATTTTAGCTGGTACAATTAATACACATTATCAAATGTATAAGATATATTTGTGATTTTATCAGATTCACCATCATCTAAGATATGAGATCACTGATAAAATTAAGGCATGCTATTAGGTTAATAACAATTTTTTTTCAGCCAAGGCTGCTAAAACCTAATTATCAGCCCAATGTCAAACATTACTGTAAAATTATACAAATTCAAATCTTAGTGATTAAAAACTCTGTAAAATCTGCAACTCAAAATTAGAAATATAATGCTTTTAATTTTAAATAATTTTCTATACAGCCTGAATTTTTTTCTTATATTCGTATAACCGAGACAATCTAGTACTTTTTAACAGATTTCTTTCCACCCGGAGCTCATTTATATTTTTCCTGAAATTGAAATTTATAGTTTTTTATACCCTTTTATAGCTTTTTGCTACATTCATTAAAATTAAAATGTTTATTTCCATTCATAAGTATCAAAATTTGATATATTATGTAAGTTTACTCCATTCTGCATGTAGTTAAAAAGTTTAGCACATAACATTGCATTCCATAAGTCGTGTATTATCTTTTTCTGAAATTCAAGAGAGTTTTAAGTATCTTAGTGGCCGTCATTAAATTCGGATACTCCTTTACCTACTTAAATGGGATTTCAAATATTTAGTTATAATAATTAAAAAAGTTTTATATCATAATTAAACAATTTAAGTGTTTAGACCTTTTTGCATTGGGTACAAAGGCTCAAAAGATAATATTCACAAAGAAATGTGCTTTGTTTTATAGGAAACTTACTCTGTTAGTGCGTTGACAGAAAATTTAAAATTCATTTCCTTGTAAAATATCTTTAAATTGTTCAATAATTTTAATACAGCATCAATTTTTTTTGTAAAACGTTATTGTTTGGCTAAATATGAGTGAAAAGTAATTGATGGGATACAACTGCTTTTTTACATTTCTTTGCTGAATAAAATTTAAACAATTTCAATTTTCATTGTTGGTTATTTTTCAATAAGTTTAATTCTTTTACGTGACATAAAATACTATATATTAAATGTATAAAAACATATAGGTGTGAGTATTGTTTACATTTCAAAAGATATACCATTTCATTCAATCTCTTAAAATGTGGACATTGTTACCCACTCTTTATGAAAACGCATTCCATTGAATAGATCTCGGAAAAATATTTCGATACACATTTCTGGAAGGTATTTTTACTAAAACACATTTTGCCATCCATTTCCCATCTGGCTAACAAACACGACATATCCCCTTTCCTCAAGGAAAACTTTACCACGGTGTTCTATTTATAATATATCCCATCCGTATCAACTGTTGGTCATTTTTATTTTTCATGCTATTGACTGGCATGATGTTTGGTAGATAGCTATCCCAGAGCCACCAGAGCGGCTCCAGAAGACATGAATGATAGTACCAGCGTTGCATAGCAACCCTCTCCAAGGTCCCTCAGCAGCATTCTCGAAAGGTCGCCATGTCGCCCAAGGATTGTTCCATTCTCTGTACGTGGCTCCGAGAAGTGGTGAGAATTAGCTGGGAAATTCTTGGCGCATTTAGAATTCGAGAAATCTGGATGTGCTGGTTTGTCTTTAATGTCGCGTGAGCGTCTCTTCTTCTTTTAGCAATTAAAACGGGAACGTGTAGTGAAAACTATTGCCGGTGGAGAATTTGATGAGAGAATCATTTTTATGCAACTGGGATCATGAAGCATTAAAATTAGAATTCTTTGAAATAGAAAAGAAATAGCTTTAGAATTTATGCAACACATTGTTTTAGAATGGAAGTGATCATGAAAATGCGTTAAATGGATATGAGTTATTTTTCAGAAAATCGGAGATTTTGTCTGAAGGTGGACATTATGACTATATGCTTTTTATTAAAAAAATAAACTTATTTTAAAGTGAACTAATTATACACTAAACTTTTTAGAATTAATTAATTATATATATATATATATATATATATATATATATATATATATATTCTGTTAAGAACTGTTATTCAGGTGCTGAGGAAGTTTAACAATGGATAATAATAAAAGTACATCTGAAAGTTTCCATTTTAAAAGAAATTTTAAAATTAGTAAAATTATGTTTGATGGAAAATATGCAACACCAATGATTAAAATCGTATAATAGTGAATATGTATCGACATTTTCATTTTAAAAAATTGTTTTTCTTATTTGATTCAGATTGCTATTGATCTATCTAGTAGTGGACAAACAAGTCTTCTTTTTAAAAATTTGTAATGTAATTTTCAATATTGGAACGATCAAGAATTTTTTTTTCTATATATGAGGTAAGCTAACTCGTTGTTTAATTAAAGTTTAAGTTAAGTTGAAGTTTACATAAAGATCATCCTTTTATGGAACTTCACACATTTTACTACCATTATGTCAACCAATGTTTAATTTTCTACTTGGATCAAATAATTGGTTCAAAATATTTTGTACATTTCTAACTCACTATGGACTCTGTACTTTTAGGTTGGTCTTTAATATTATATACTACTATTTACAACTCGAAAACGGGGGTATTCTTTGATCACTTTCTTAATTAAGAAAAATACTATTTTAGAATTGAATATTTTTTATAATTTTACCTACAAAGGTATAATATATAAAATAGCTTATAGGCATTAGATTGAATTATATAAGATAATAGGTTAAAATGTATATAAAAATAATTTCACGACTTTGTAAAAACAAAGTTCGTCCAATTTTTCTGCAATTTAATATGTTAGAATACAACTCCAATTCTGCAATGAATATGTACAAATTACTCATTTTAAAATTGCGAACATTTTTTACATTATTTCAGAAATTATCAATAGTTTACAAAGATGAACAATATAATAAGGATTTGCATAATATTTTTTATATTTAAATACAAAGAATGAATATTTAAAATGCACTTAAATTGATTATTCTTTAAGATTCAATTTAAAATCTTAAAACGATTCATGGCGTAAATTGCCATGAAAAATTTAATAGTACATTGGATAATTATCTAGTCACCTTAAGTTACAAGGAAATATTTTAACAAAGAAGCAAATCAACCATGTTTTTAATACATAGGAATTAGCTGAAAAATTCGAAGCATATTGAGAATTGTAAGAATTTAGATGTTCTGAAAATATGGCGACACATTATCTATTCTTTGCGTTTAAAAAATAACACATTAAAAAATGTCTAAAATAACTATGTTATGGAAAATGTCTATAAAAATACTTCGATTCACAACAGAATAAAACATTCCTCGTCTATAAGAAATGAAAGTTTTACTCTAGAATCAAAGTACTTTTATATCTCTCCAAATAAAGATGTAAGAATAGGTTGAAAATAATTCTTTAAACCAAAACCAAAAAAAAAAAAAAAAAAAAAAAGATAAATTTATGCATTAAATATTTACAAATACTAATTGAAATGAACGTTATGGATAATTTATTGTAAGAGAATGAATTTTCTCAAACGATTTGGAATAAATCATATCGACAAGCGAGCAATTTTTTCAGTTGTTATTATCAAATTATCTTTTAACATTGCAATCAATCATCTAGATTTTTCTCATAATGAAACGATCAAAGCTTTGAGAAACTTTTATTTACATATTGAACTACTTTAAAGAATATAAAATCTGACAGTATATACTATTTTTGTTTAATAGTCATTCCGTAATAGTTAATAGCAATGCTTATTTCGTTGTCCATGCTTATTAAGATATTTTTTAATCATATCTCTTTAAATATTTTCATTTTGTTTCGTTGTCGGAGATTATGAGTTTAATTTTCATTAGAAAATTTTTCTTGAATTATGAACTAAATTATTATTTTATTTAAAAAAAATTTCAATACATATGTACTGTATATACATGAAATAAAATGGAAATGTTTTCAAATTAATTAATAATATAAAGAATGCAGGGAATATATTTTATTTTATAAACTTGTAATCGGAGCGAAAATTTCAACTATTTCTTAATCTAAAGCAGTATCATTCTTTTCCGAATAAACAAAATATTTTAATTCACATATTATTTCTATAACAATATTAATTTTAATAACAACTGTATGAATTATATAGATTTGTAATAATCTAAAGTCTCTTTTTGAATAGACACATTTATAAGCACCAAAGATGTGAAAAATTACCTCTAAATGCTCGTTTTCTTTAAAATTTCTATTACTGTTAATTAACGTTACATATTTCGTTTCTAAAACTAAGAAGATTAATGAGAGAAAAATAAAATAAAAATTTCAAATTTCGTATTTTATACTTGTGTACGTGTTACTTGCTTGATACCATTAACTTATGAATCTTGGATGGGTCCAGTGGTTGGGTTTTTTTAGCAAATCGGATGTGTTGAAAACGAAAATGATATATCCATTAAAATTGATCATACGCAAGTTTTTCATGAATACCTACAATACATGTATCCACTTAGTTAACTAACTTTAAATTATCAATATTTGATTTAGTTGCAAAATAAAATAGGGTCTTCAAATGAAGAGCAGAAAATTCTACTTTCAACCAGAACATTTAATAATCATCTTCTATAATTCTGTGACAACATTAAATATCATTTTTAACATCTAAAAAAATTTATTAACTTAAGTTCTTTTGGGCGATAAAATTTATTAACTTAATTTAATTTTTATTTACTTATCTCTATATTCAATGAATAAAAGTATGTGTATTTAAAGAAGATGTATATGCAATGCTTTTTAAGTGAAAGTTTCCATAAATAATTTTTCTCGGTTATTATATCGAATTATATGATTAAAAAACATAAATATTATAATTTTTAAATCAAAACAACACTTTTTAAGTATTTCATATCGTTTTGAACAAATTAGTATTTAAAGAGTAATTTTGGTGTAGTGAAATAAATCTAAAATTCCATCTGTATATCATTTTCTATTCTAGCATTTTTTAATGGGAAAGCATTTCTTTAAAAAAGAGAATAGTACACATTTAAATTAAAAAAGAGAATAGTACACATTT
>BMAW01062927.1:181558-243859 GCA_019974015.1 Nephila pilipes
AAGAGAATAGTACACATTTAAATTAAAAAAGAGAATAGTACACATTTTGAATTTTCTAATGTTAAAAAATTTTCCTTATGTTCGATATCCTTATTTCCAAAATCCTTATTTTCATGCTTATTAATGGAAATAAATGTTATATCAATATTGAGAAAATAATCTATACTTCTTCATGCAGAATAGTTCATTGTCATTGTTACTAAAAATTAGAGGTTTAACCAAATAAAAATGTTCTTTTCTAAATGGTTATTTAAAGATAAACACATGAACTGCTAAGTCTCTCAGTTATGATTACATTTTGTCATGTAGAAGCAGTAAAAAAATTATATCTAATCTAAATATCGAAAAATATGATATTTAACTCTCTTTATCCGTCCCGTTACAAATCTTTCAACAGATCTACATGCGAAAAAAAAAAAGAAGTGAGCAGTTTTGAAGTCACATTATCCCCATATGCAAACAAAGAGAAAATATTTCAATTCAGAGCTCCGAAATGTTTTTACTTTGAAAATCCGATTTGCAGCACTCCAAGTCACAATCATTCAAAGTCGTTTCATAAATAAAGACTCTTCTTCAGAAAATAGACGCTGAGTTTTCACATATAAGAGATGTACTACACGGATTCAATGTCACATATATGTATACTATACGTTTTCTCTTAAAAGTATAAGTTGTGTGTGTGTGTGTGTGTGTGTGTGTGTGTAATTAAACACAAATACTTAAATCAAAAACAGATTAGGAAGGGATCTAAATAATTAAAAACTGAAACAACAAGTAAGAAGTCATTACTGTACCAATGAGAAAAAAGTTGTACATCAAATCATAAAATTGAACTAAAATAAATATTCATATTTAACTATAAAAACTTATATATAAAAAAAAATTTCCAAAACAAAAGTAAATTAAATGAAAGAGTAATTTGAACTACCAGAATTATCGAAAATAAAAAAAATATATTGATAAAACTGTAAAAAAATAAAATGTGAAGAAAAACCAAATATTGTATTATAATATAATTAATGATATTGTAGCACACAGGCTTTATACATATTAGATATTTCTTTGCAATGAAAGTGAAAACTATACTTTAAAAAAACTTCATAACCAGATTTCCCCCCCCCTTAAACAAACTTCTTTTCAGAAAAGAAACTAAGAATCAGATTTTGAGGTACATTGCATGAGTTTAAATGTAATTATGTATCCACAATCCTGAATAAACGAACATATTATTTTATTTCTGTGGGGAAGTTTTATTATTATTACTCATTTCGTATATTAGATGGCCATAAAAATATTTTTTTAAAAAAAAGGAAGTTCTCAATCTGATTACTTTTCCCCTTTGTGTACTGTAAAATTTGTAGTCAAATTACTAGCGAGTAAGCGTGCGAAAACGTCACTTTTTAGCGTCTTTTAATGTGGATGAAATTAGCGAAAAAAAATGGACTTGAAATGTTTAATTAAAAATCCATTACGATTAACATAACATTTGGAAATTCAAAATAAGTTAAATAAGAACAAAATCAAACTGACTTGATTACCAGAAACTAAAAAAGGACAGTAATTAAAAACATACGTCGAAAGATAATTGGAAATACAATTAAAAATATTAAGCAAAAGAAAATACCCAGTGTTTGAAGTACTTAAATATTACATAGGAGATATTTAGTTATTTTATAAAAGTAAAGATTTTGTCATAAACTTTTTCATTTTCATGGAAAGAATATTTAAAGAAATGCAAACAATGCTGAATTTACTGGTATGCTATAGAAATAATTTTTGATAATTTCCCCCTACAAACAATAAAGCAACAATGAAGCCAAATTTAGAAAAACAACTGATATGATGCCTCAATTAAATTGTTTCTGAAATATGTTTCATTAAAATCTATTTTCTGATATTTTTTATATTTCAAAATTTGATAATATTTATATTGATGCTATGTTAAAAATACTTAATTTGTTTCATGAATTTCGTTAGAAGCCATCCGTACCTTTCAAAGAAATTTATTTAAAAAGCAAAAGTTTTTATACCGCTTTTCGACTCAAATTTCTTCACGGGATAAGGTTCCACGTTTAAAAAAATTACATACGATATTTAATACAGAAAATTAATTGAAGAAATACATCTCTTTTTTTTTCTTTTTACGAAAAAATACATATTCTAATGCTCGTGAAAATCCCCAAACATAAATAAAGCTTACTCCATATCTATATCCGATTAATCTCTTTGAACAAACAGATTATGAGAGCCTTATCGGCAAATATTGCAATCACCCTGGACTATCATCGATCGACACGCAGTCTTACTTTCAATTTCCTAGGGGGTTTCCTCTTTCTTTCTCAGTGTCACTATCAACCTTCCAAAGAGCAACTGCAGGCAAAAGTAGTTCGTTTTTATTACCCCTGTCTCGGAAAACAGGCTGTGAAGCGGTTTTTATCTCTTGCTACCTTTATATGAAGGATACGAGGGGAAAAAACGTTCTATATTTTTTCTTTTGAGTTAGAATGGCACATAAGTTTGAAGCAAACCAAGTAGCTGTTAGGTTTGATTGCATCACGAAAAGTGAATTTTTATCATATTGCACCGACTTTAACATGAATATCGAAGTGATATCTGAACAATTCGAGATTTTTTTGAAATTATACAATACTTTTGAAATTCTGGTAGCTGGTATTTAGAATCTTTACCTTTTAATTTTACATCGAGAAATATCAGATTGCTTAGTTTCTCTTTTTCTTTTATCTGAAATTAATTTTTGTGCTGTTAACATTTCGTTTTGAAATATTTTCACCGCTCTTGCATCTTAGTTTTTATCTTAATTCTAGTTCTAATTCCTGATAATTTTTTTTTGCATATCATAAGGGAGCATAGGACATAAGAATCCAAACGTACGAAAAAAAATTTTATTCCAAAAATACAGTAAAATAGTTTTGTATTATTTTGGATCATATAATTCAAATCATATTATTTCAGTCATTTATTTGTATGTGTGTGTGTTCTTGCTAGTGCTTATTCAATGGGTCTTCTTTTTTATTCATTCATTTTTATCAAATTAATTTTTGTATCAAAAATGTTCATTGGGATTCGAGTTTTGATTGGACATCACAGTATTTTAATGGATTTTTCGGACAGTAAAAATAATTCACTCGAGGTAGTTTAATCAGTTTGATAACCTATTTAAAAATTTCAAAGCCGAAAATGTATTTTGGTGTTTTTTCATTTCTCTTTCAGATGAACACATTTTCCCTTCCCTATTATAATGCAATTTAAAAACTTGAGTCTCATTCTTTATTAAATATTTAAGTATGAATAAGAATATTATTAAAAAAAATATTTTAAATTTCAAATCTCTAGAAGAAATTTAAAATATGGCGAAACACTTTAATAATTCAAAGAGGGGTTAATATAGTAAAGAATTTGTGTATGATATAAATACATATTAATAAATGTTCCTACTGAACGTTATAGAGATTAAACAAAAAGTAGAAATTTTAGCATTTTGTATCTCAGTTTCCTAATTATTACTTTTTTCTCACTTGTTCGTATTATATTTTTATTGCTTTCCTTATTTGTAAATTTCAACATAATTTCCACGACAAATATTTTAGTGAAACAACTTTTGTTTATCATTTTAAATTTTTCTAGCCATTCTAGTCAACCAAATCATACCGATTCTAATGTTGTACATTATGCTATTTGTTTCATGTATAAAACTAACAAACTGACCCCCCGTTGTGTAAAACTATAAAAAAAATAATAATCACCTCCAAAGAATATGGAATGCGTATATGTATGAGGTATTTCTTAATATTTCACTTCTGTAAATGCATTTTCATACGGCCTTTAAAGCTCAAACTATCATTATCTTAATTTGAAACGCTTCAATTTAGATGAGTGTAGACAATTTTATTTACTATTCTATTAATTTTTTTCTTACATTATTTAAATATATTGTTTTATTTATAAGATTTGTTGAGAAAATTTTATTTAATCCATTATCATTCGAATGTCTTTTAATTGTATTATAAATAAATAAGCAAATTTTGAGTATTTAAATTTTGAATTTCTTTTAACGTGCAGTATGCTGCAGAATCTTCTTTCTTTCTTTTTTTTTTTTTTAAAAAAAAAAAATAACTTCTCCATAAAAAAATATGCAGGAATATTTTGATACTTATGTAAAATACAAATTTGGTTTGATTTTTATATTTATTAACGTCGTACTAGAAGCAACACGAGGGCTATTGATGACGGACCTCATAATTTTGAACCTCGGTCAAGTGACGAGGGTGATATCTGAGTTGGTATCTCCATCTCCTAACTTTCACACCACCCACTGAGTGGACTTTGAACCTCGGCAAACTTAACGTGCATCAGCCCAGCCTACATGGCGCATGAAAAATAAAAATTGGTAAAAAAAATTAATACTTTGTTTTCAACTTCAAGAGTTGTTTCTACGTTTATTTTAATGGTATTGATAAAAAGGGATATAACATTTAATTGGATATAAATGTAAAGACATTTCACAAGTTATCTTGTATGTGTCTACATGTGGGTGGGCATGCGGATGTGTGTTTGCTTATTTATTGATTATTATAATCATCATCGTAAAACTAGAAGCACCCCAATATGAAAATAATTTTCTAATAAATAAGCTCTGATTTATTTTATTCTTTTTAATTCATTTCTTCAAACTTTCGAGGAATGGACAGCATACTCATCCTATTCTTACAAAGTTTTTTCGAATCTGAGATTTAATGAGTTCTTATATCTATAATCGTTGATCCAGTAAAAACAAAATAGGAGAATTCACACATATTGAAACAATTCATTGTACTGGTAAATTAAATTCAATAGTTCAGTTTACAAAAGCGTAATTCTAATAATTTACTGTACAAAGAAAACCTATTGTTAATTTCACTTAACGTATAGTTTATATATGTACTGATTTAATTTATTTATTTCGATGTATTTTAATTTAAATTAGGTATGGTATGGTTATTATAATTTCACTTGGGGGGAGAGTTGTATTGTCATTCCCCATTACAACATTTTATAACATTATCGCCTGTTTGTTGTGAATTCCTAATTATATGCTAAATAGTCGAACATCATTAAAAAGATTTTATTTTAGATTTTCTTTCCTTTCAAAAGTATTAAGTTACAATTAAGACATTTAAAGACTTTTTTCACATTTATCATTTCCTCTCATTTTAAAGGCACTTAACATTTATATTTTGCAGAGGTATATTACTGAGAAGTAAATAATTCAAAGAGATATTTACGTGTTTTGATTAATAGAATCAACTTAAGAACTGAAATTAATGTTGTTTTTGTCTTCAAATTTTGTTTTAAATAATTGTTTGTTTTTATTTCAGTTTAGAGAGTATTTAAGTTTTTTAAAAGTAGAATATGTAATTTTAAAAACAACTGTCACTCTGAAATTTGTGTCGAGTGAGTATTTTAGAAACTGTTAAGTGTACCAAAACATGAGAGAGAAAATAAAATACCGAATTAAAGACTCTTCCATTTTTGTGATATTAATATTTCAAAATTATTCGTAAATCTTGGATCTTTTGTGTGCCTTATAATGATATTTTTATCATTTTATTTATATATAAAATTATTTTTAGTCCAAACTTTTTTCTTTCCCTTTGAGTTGAATGAATATGGACCTGATTTTTTTTTAGATACATTTACAATTAGGTACCATTTTTAAAAATAATATTACATAAAAGTTCAAAATATTTTACTTCTCAGACATAAATCAATGCACAAAAAATACTGTACCAAATTTTTTAATGACAATTCTGTGTTTCCTTTGAAAAAATTATACAGTTTTGTAATTTTAGATATTTAATTTTTTTTTCTTTTGTGAAATTTTAAATTTCTTACTGTGTTTTATTTGAAAAATGTATAGAACTTTTCAATTTTAGAAATTTTAACTTATTTTCTTTTTTCATATAAAGTAATTATTGCTTAAAATTTAGGTATTACTTAGAGGGAAAGATATTTTGGTTCACTATATGCATGAGCACCCTTTATAGAAGCATTTTAAAAACTTAAACTATATTGTATGTGTAATAGTTTTCTTTAAAATGATATCTAAATGCAAATATATCTCAGAAATTTGTCCATACTCAAATCTATGCTCTACTAATAATATGAAAATATATATATCGCAAAAACAAGGAGGCTTGGATATGGTATTCTACAATTCTTCATATGACCCAGTACTTTTATAATATTCAATTATTATTTGATATATGATGTATTTCATTATTAAAAAATAGAATACCATATGATAATTTAGAAATAAATGCATTGATTGAAAATATCTCATAGAATAGATGACCCCACTGCATAGCTATTAATGAAAGACAAGAATTTCTCTTGCTAATTGTTTCACATAAGGTTGTATTTAGGTTTGATGTGGCCGCAAGCTATTGGAGATATTGGAGACCGTTATACGTTGAACTCCAGCGTTCCTTTGTCCACGACAAATTGTCGCTATTTGTGTATGTATGTGATTTCCAATTCATAGGCTCTAATACATCTAAAGGTATTCTTTCAAAACAAAATAAGCATTATATAAAAGTAATTGTTGAACTGTAATACAGTTTTAAAATATATATACTAAAGTGAAATAAAATTAAAAAGAAATATGCGTGAATAGTTAAATACAAGTAAGTATATCAAGCTCTATACCTTAAAATTATTTAGGATCTAGAGTTTGTTATTCATAGCACATATAAAAATGCAAACACTTTGAAAAACATTTGTAATGTGTGCAGTGGCGCGACAAGGGAAAATATTCGGTTTGTAACTCTCCCCCGTAAGGATTGTTGTATATAAATATTAAAAGTGAAACTTTTTTTTCTCTCTCTCTCTTGGAAAAAATTAATATTTAAAGTCCAGTACTCTACCTAAACAATAACTACTCTTTTTAACTTAAAAATAAATAATGAAATTCGATATTAATTTTGAGACTTGAGTTAAATTATATCAACCTCTCCATGAGAAAAAAATTTCTCGCTGTGCTTCTGAATATGAAAGATAACGAAATTCTGTAATTCCAACTTCAATCTTTTTAAAATTTATCTTTTTGCGATTTCTCAAAAAAATAAATAAGTAACACTTTGATATTTTTAAGCATTTTTTGCAGATCTCAAGATCCTAGGCATCATAAACCTACAGGGTATTTCGGGTGTGGTTTTACAAAAGCAACGTCGAAAATTCAGTAAAATGCATGAGCTGTAGAGGAATATAACAGGGCGTGAAAAACTGAATAATGAAATATTCTTTCATTTACGCGTGTTGATACTCAAAACAATATACCGAAAAATGCCGATCAACTCTTAATACTTTGTTAGTCAGCCATAAAAATTAACAAATAAGGCCATTTATTGAAAATTAAGCGACAGCGAGTCTCCGAAAATCGTAAAAATTTCTCAGAATTTACGTAAACTCCCTTCATATTTTCATCACGATCGATCTTGCTCATATCTCGCGTTCGAAATCTATGGCGAAAATTTCGATCGAACTGGCGTCTCTTTGTGGCCATTTTATGAGTGGGGAATCTCATTAGTAATTTTTTTACGATCCTTGGCGAATAAATCATACATTTGTTTACGGCTACTGCGCCGAATGGTCATATTCCGGCACATTTAATATGCGCTCTTTCTTCCCGTTGTTTACCATCTTGTGCCAGTGAATCAGTGACGTCATGAAAAATGAATCGAAATATTATTGGCTGATCAAGGCGTGGCATCGTGTGGTGTGGGTGACACGTTGTTTGGTTGCTATGGCTTCTTGTAGATGAGTGGAACTGCTGTTTCTGTCAATAAACGGAAATGTCTTGTCATGTTGTTCATAAACAGAACCTTGGTTGAATGTTTATCGATTTAATTATTGATTTTGCATTGAAATAAATCAATGAGTAATGAGCACAACTTCACTTGCACTTAATAAAACTAAATTAGCTACTGAAAAAATAACAATTGTTTCTTTAATTGTCAGTTGGGATTTCAGAAGTTATAACTTAACGTAGCTAGGATTTTTAATGTTACGAACTTTTATAATTTCTTTTATCTCATCATTAATTAATATGAACCTTTTAATCGATGAATTGAAATCCATGCATTAGAAGTTTTCTATAAAATGTGTGAAGTAATCAATACTAGAGCTTTTTCATAAGGACTGTAAACTATAATCACTTAAAGCAAATGTATATCAGTCACACATTTTAATTTTTTTTTCTTCCAATACTCTGTTCAGAAATTCCATTCATTAATTATTAAAGCAACTGCAGGCATTTAAAACAAACGAATGCATACCAGTAATATTTCTGACTTTATTTTCTACCGATACTTTATACAGGAATTTTATTCATTAATTTTTTTTTAAAAAAAAAATAGAAATTGACTCATTTTACATGAACATACTAATCATTATAAAGTATGTGATAGTTCCTCCCCACGAAATTTTGAAGTTGGATCCGTTTTTTTTTTTTTAAATTGTAAAAAAATCGTCACAATTTGCTTTCTGAAATTTGCAATGCAGTTAAGGTGCTATATTTTCACTATTTAAAATTTCAAACACCGTGTGTACCCTATAATGTAAATGTGATTATTTATTAACAACGCACAAGGAAGTAACATGAGGGTTATCGGCGACGAACCTCCAAATTTTGAGCCACGGTCATGTGACGAGAACGACTCCTTAGCTGGCACTCCCCTTTCCAAACTTCCACGCCACGACATTAGGAGGACTTATAACCACGAAAGATTTAACATGCATCAGCTCCGTCTACACGATGGGTCTCTTGTGGCATAAGATTCTTACCCATAATTCGACAAAAACCGCCTGTACAGAGTCCGTGGCCATGACCACTAGGCTACCACACCACCTCTGTAATGTAAAACCTAACTGGAAAGTAATCTCTAGACTGATTTTTATGGACACTCCTATTGTAACCCTCTCCAGAAATAGTTCCAGAAAAATTCTTCAGGAAATAAGATGCATTTTAATGCATCCGTTTCAACACACGATCGACGAGCTCCCTGAATCGTAAAATAACAATACTTATTTGTAAAGAAACTGAGTTGTGTTCCAACTCTCAATGTTAAACAACTTACAGAAAAAGACGCTGTACGACTTTCTAATTTAGCGTTTGGGGCTCCAGTTTTATTTATAAATATAATACGCTGAATATATTGATTCAAATGTGATTCAAGTCTTATAAATTTCTACACTTAATCTGTTTCACGATTCCGACTTTGCAATTACCTTCAGATCTTCCCACTTAGAAAATTTCTATCATTAAATGAAACTAATCAATTCAAGTTTACATAGGCACAAAGCTGCCACTTTTTTTTAAAATATCTTTGTTATTAATTCTACCTTTTCTGAGATTTTGATATTTCTTCTATTGCTATGATTAAACTGGTCAGAATTTTAATACAGATGAGACTAAAAAGTTACTCAAAAATATTTTTGTCATGCATTCATTTACGAGAAAAGTAGATAATGATAACTACCGTGTTTGCTTCAATTTATAAGTCTATAATCAATCATAAACTAACTATTCGGGTCATTTTGTAGCATGTCTATGTATATTCTACAAACTTATCTACAGTGTATTTCTTATATGTTTCTCTACAATATACTCGTATTTCTTACGGATTTGTCAAAAAATATTTTTCTTACAAACTTGTCTACAAAGTATATCTTACAATATCCTGAACACTGCATATGAAATATTTCAAAATAAATTTCGCTTCCGTGAGTACATTAAAATGTCTCAAGTCTCCAGCTTTTTCCCAATCAAGCGGAACGTGATGCAAATTAAGTAAACTTTAGAAGTGGAGTGAATAGATAAAATCAAGTCATATAAAAGCTATAGAGAATTTAATTGAAAATAGTTAAGGTTATAGCAGTAAAAGGAGTGCTAGTATGATGTGCTAGGAAGTATTTTAGCGTGTTTATTGGTTTAGAGAGATTAGGTTTCAACGCTATCAAAGCAATTGCAGGAGGTTCTCCCATTCTTATTCTGGTTAAAGTATTATTTGATAGTTTGTAGAAATTTTTATATATCGTGGATAAAAGAAGATGAGAGTGCCACCTTATTAGAATATTAAATAAACATAATAATTCAGATAGAATTGAATATTTTATTTTGATATGTGATTGAAGCTGAAATTAAGATCTTTGCATTAAACTATAACCGGACAGGTGATATGGGTAATAGGATATCGTCATAATTTAATCTTAAATATTTTGATTTTCCTTACAATATCGAATAATACGTTCTATAGAGATCTCAAACAATTTTATTCATAAGATGAATCCTTACGATCAAAAAGCGTTAATATTTCAGAATTCAGAAGGGGGACATATCTGTTCTCTCTAATTTAAAAGGGTGAATGAATAATTTTTATGGTGGAAAAGGAATACTGTTACAAAAAAAACTCGTCTTATGTGTGAAAGCAGTCCAACAAGGAGGATAGTGGAGAATAATGCGCTATTCACAACTATTCAGAACAAGACAAAACATAGGTAACAAAACTTGTACAGATAAGAGGCACGACAGGAACAAAAATTGTTCAGTAATAGTATTTTCATTAACTTTCAACTCATACCGCGAACTAATCTCCAAAATGATGCACTGCACTTCAAAATAAGTCTCAGCGAATCCCCCAGACTTCGTATCTTCACGTTTTAATAGCTGTTCCTTTCCGGGTGTGATATGATACGAAAAATTCCGTAACTTCTTTCTTGATGGAGATATCGGGAAAATCCCGGTATTTTCTATAACCTTATTTTGTTGCCGAAGTCAGAGATCATTGCGTAACTCTTCATGGATATCCGACGAAATCTCTGTAAATGTTATATCTTTTATGAGGGTAACATAGAACGGAAGAGTCATTCCAAGGTTCGAAACAATACGTATATAAGCTTACGATCCCTATGATAAAACTGTTGTGAAACAGCATTTTGAGACGTTGGAGGTCTGTGCAATTAGTACTGAATTTCTGGCCAAAAACATATGTAAAGAAAAACACGAAACATTCTCAAATCATTCCAGATTTATTATAAAGCAATTAATTATTCGAGGAGAATTTCGGTTGAAAAGGAAGTCACAAGGTCAACATTACACGTTTGAAAAAAAGCTATTTGCCAAAATCTCAATTCATATTTTACGCTCTGGAAATAAAAATGATTCTCATGTTTGTTCCAATCGCAAATCGTTGAAAGACGCAAATAAATATCAACATATTATTCAACACGTTCTTGGAATCCATCTCTACCCTGGGAACTGCTTTGAAAAATTGCATTCTTGGAAAGATTATAAAAAAAACTAACTTAGTAATAAAGGATTATATCTTCGTGTATCTTTTAATAACTTTCTTTCCTTTAATCCAGGTTCACGCGTATTTTTTTGTTTTATTGTTATGAATATATCATAATGATAAACCTACTTAACCTTATTTTGGTATTTACTATAATAATCAATCACGGGCGTAAAGATTAACTTTTTATACACTCATTATTAATAATAACAGAGTATTCATAATTATTCTTCCTGGTCTGATCAACTTCGTCGTTATTACATTTCGTAATGAACCAGTTTGAAGATATAATTCGTAATAATAAATATATTCCGGTTTTTTAATTAAAATTTTGGTTCGAAGTATTTCGAGAAATGCACAAAATGATGGAAAGATCGTTTCGCAAGGAAGATCCTTCTCTTTTGAGTAGATATTTTTACGTATTGAAGCATATGGAAAAGAAACAACAGATTCGTTGGCAAAGGATTGCGAGCTGATCCTGGAGACAGAAACACAGAAGAATTCATAGGTTCCGAGATGCAACCTTTGTACCAAGAGATTCTTAGTACTTCGCTTAGTATTGTACCGTTTGAAGATTATTTATTGTTAATCAGACAAATAGGTAAATTCTGATTTTTAAGTTTAAAATATTTAATGTGACTATGTACAGCGATTATACAAAAATATGTGACAGGAGATACCAAGACGTCCGTCTGGACCGGGAACCAAGCAGGGACTGACGCTCTTTTAGGGCCATCGACCTCCAACGGTTTTTCGTCGGCGAATTCCCCCAATCTTCACAAGCTGCCGAAATAGCCACGATCACCCTTCTGCTGACATCTCGGGGATCAGGTGTCGCTCGGGCAGTCCAGATGCATGAGTGACAAAGTTGGTAGCTCGACCAACAAACATTGAAGAAGGCCGAGGAAAGTGGATATGCCACAGACGTTACAGTATCCTAGAATGTGCTTGTGATTTTACGGCTCCAAATAGAAGCAATCTGTTTTGCGTAGATTTAGAAACGGACGCGATAAGTTTTCAAAATGTATAAAAAAAAAAAGTTTCCATCTTATATTTGCAGTACATTTCCTATAAATTGCACCTTAAATTATTAATTACTTGTAGGCATTTCTCTAAATCACGTATAAGAAAATCAAGAGATTTAGTCTCTTCATGTCTTGTAAAATATATATAACTGGGTTCTCTCATATATTTCCCTTCCATTAATCTCTCGGGAGATAACATATAACGCTATTTAATTTGAGAATTTCTTATAAATCAGACATAAGTTACATAAATTAGCTTAAAAGTATTGTAATAAAATGAATAAGATTTATATTATATAACATTGATAAACTGCGGAGAGTTTAATAGTAATACAGTTATAATAGAGAATGATATATTGGAAAGTTGCATCATCGAGGATAGACGTGGGTTTTCTTTGATAAAAAGAAAGAGACTAGAGTATTCATGTTTGTAAAGAGCAAAAATCTGTAAACGGACTGAAGCAGGATCCAGCTTACAAGTATAGTACTAATAGAATCTGGCTAGGAAGTGTCAGATAAATAATAATTTATAATATTAATATTTATGATCGAACGTATGTAGGTATCTGTTCCACATGCATAATTAAAAAAGATGCTACATTTTGAGTATTAGAATATCCAAATAAAGCCCGATTGTTTTCTTCACTGCCTGAATATTTAATTATTGAATATTTACTTATGATGTGTGTGTGAATTTAATTATTGAACTTTATGTTCAATGAAGGTGATCAGGGTAATCGGAACATTACGCATAAACTCATGAATTTTTTTCTATTTAAGCTGTTTATTTCTTGACTGAGGAGATATGTAATAACACACGAAATTCTTTCTTCTGTCAAAATGCTCTGAATTTTAGGATTTTGGTGCCCTTTTCCTAAAATTTACTTTTTCCATAGAGCTGATATTTTGTACACAAAGAAAGGAGGTTGTTTCCTATACAGTACACATAGATTTTTTTTTTGTAATTAATACCCTCAAATCTTAAGTGTTGTATAACATTCGTAAAAAAATTATGAAGAATTTGAACATAAATTTCATTAAATTTAATTTTTGAAATTATAGTTATGTTCAATGTGTAGAATATTATGTATATAGATACTCTTTATTACTTTATAAATGAAGTAGATTTTATGTAAGATGTACCTAAACATAAGTTCAGGATTTACAAATGTAAATATAACTATTAATAATGAATTTTTCATGCATAATTGTTTGTGTTTATAATCCTGGTTTTGTTTGCATAAAGAGATACATAAACATACAGATATCTCCGCATTACAATAACTCTTCTGTTGCTTTTAATTTTAACGAGAATAAGAATTATTTAACATGGCGTAAAATCAGCTTATTTTTTCTTGTTCAAGGTGTCTCACTTTAATGCTAAAATCCTATTCAAACTTATAGGGCAAAACATACTATTATGTATGTCCCATTTAGAAAATCTTAAGTATTCTTCACACTACGCAAAATATTAACATTCATGGTTTTTTTCTGAATACAGGGTAATTCAAGTTAAATCATCGATTTCAAATTTTCATATTTCCAAAAATAGACAACACAGAAAATAATAGTAATACATGAAATAGTAATACATGAATACAAAGAAATACTGTGGAAGTTTTAAACTGTGAAAAATAGGTGACCCATGTGTGTTCATCGAGAAGCTGTTTCACGAAAGCTGTTTTTGTAATTTTCACGGAGCTACCATGCAGTTAGATCGGTTGCAGTTGACCCATTGACTTTTTTTTCTTATGTTATACGGCTGTTCCCTTAAGTTACTTGATATGGTTCATAGCAGTATCTTCCGTTAGGAGTTTGTAAAAGGTAAAGTATATGCGTCACCATTACTCACAAATTGTTGGGAACTTAAACAGCGGATTTCTGTTTCTGTACAATAAATTACTACAGACACTTTACAACGCCTTTGGCAGGATTTTACATACTGAATTGGCATTATACATGTAATTGATGGAAGTTGTATCGAACATTTGTAAAAAAAATTCTATATTTTTCATTTGCATTCATGTATTACTTACGTTCTGTGTCCTTTATACATGAAAATTTGGAATTTTGAAATCAGTTTATTTATTTTGAATAACCTTTATTTTCACTGAAACATAGAATTAAATATTGATTTTTAATCATTTGTAACATAAGAATAAATGGAATTAAAGCAAAATGGAACGCTAAAAAAATTCAAACTACTTAGTTCAAGATCAGAACTTTTAGAAGAATCACGTTTATATATAAAGTATATTATTTTTAAATTTTACCTAAACAAAATATAAGATAAAAAAAAATGAAGGAAATAAAAGCAACTCATCCCTATCACCACTCGAGTAAAACTTTCCTCTTGAGAAATCCACCTGGTTTCTCATCTTACTTTCAACCCTTGATTCTTTTATTCTTTGAACCAAGAACTCTTGGATCAATAGATTTTGAGAATGCAACTAAGCCTCTATGGTCCGCTTCTCTGAAGCGAAGTTTGCATCCTAAATCTTTTTCTCTCACGGTGTTTTTGTGCTACGTTAAGAATGCTGGTGAAGATGCCTCTCAATGCTTGCTTTGCTGTATCTCCATGTGTTCGTATAACGCAGAATACGAGATCTCAACCCCAGTTACAAATCTTCTACAAAAAAGGTTTTTATCCGATTGAACTTCGAAGATTAAATTTAGGTTTTTAACATAGGGTTTGTTCTATGTTGGAGTTGTCATTCTCCTTCTTACGATTTCTTTGAATTTTTGCCAGGGTAACATAACAGCACTAAATGTTAAACAACATAAAAAGCTTTTCATGCAGCATTTTCCCAGTCTCCATAATGTTAAAAAGGAACAAATTTAAAAAGCATTTACGGGTCGAACAAACATCGGTTGTTCTGTGTGCATTTTTTCCATTGTTATTGTAGTTTTAATGAAGGAATTTTTTTAAAAAAAATTCATTAGTTCCTTTTTTAAAAAATTCGTATGAAGAATATTTGTGAAAAGTTTGAAAGCGTTGAAGATCAATGTATACATTTTAACTCGTAAATTTATTTTAACTAACTTTTTTGCCGATATCTCTCAATAAAAAACTAACAATGCGAAACATTCCACACGAAACAATTGGTTGTGCTACTAATCATTTTTTTTAAAAAAATTTCTTAAATTTGGTCATTTTTAATAACAAGTAGATAAGGGAAACACTTTACTACTATATGAAATAAAGTGTAATTTAAGTAATTCCGTAAAATTATACTTGTTAAAGCAGTAAGGTTTATCGTTGCACCAGTTTCAGTTAAAATTACTTTTAAAATATACAACAAATTTTTTTGGCTTTATGAAATAAATATAAGGCTTTTGTCCATTTAAAAGGAGTTTAACTTGTATAAAATATTACAAACAGTGAAGACAGCAGAAACCAAATGTAAGATTTTATTTCATCTATTGTTCTCATGTTCAAGATGTGTCTCTCTAGCACGAAATTGTGTTGTAAATTTGTACATATGTGTACACAATCACTGTGTAGTAAATTTATACATTTATTTGGCTATGAATTTAGCACGATTTTTTTGTGAAGAATCAGTGTGTCAAACAGAACAAATTAGCATCTTATCTTTTTTTATTTATTTTCAAGTACAAAGCATTTATTATATGATTTGGTTTCTTTAAATAAATTTCAAGATCTAACCGCTATTTTGCTTATGAGGGGGGAAACAAAAATCATTGAATTGAATTGAATTTCACTGAAGGATCGATAGAATGAACTGGATCAAAAATAAAAGAAAAAAAATTTTGTGGAATAAAAAAAAATTCTCCTAATTTCAAAAAATACTTAATTCCGGAAATCCCCCCCCCATTTCCAGATTCCTTTAATTCCTGTCTCAAATGATACTATTTGTCTTGTAAATATTTGTTCCGTAAATTGTAATTATTCAACAATTTAAAAAAGGTCATATTTGCATAACTTTGTAATAAACTCGAATCAATCCTAGTTTGCCTCAAGAAGAAATTTTGTAGTTCTTTTGTAATTAGATATTTCGTAAATTACTTTGATTATGAAACTGGAATTCACATACCTACTTAGTAAAAAAGTATTTATTTTTTTTTATCATTTCATTACATTGAAAACAACTCTTGAGCTTTACCCCCCCCCCCCAAAAAAAAAAAAAAAAAAAAAAAAAAAACATTGTAACAGAATTTTTTTTTAAAAAGAATAGTACTAATTCCACCCATTCGTGATATCAAAAACAAACAAAAAATGCCTGAGATAAAATAAAAACAACAAGCTCAGAGAGTATTTTTTCCTCTTTAATTAATGAAATAAATTGCAGAATAAAAATTCCAATAAAAACACAAAAGGAATGCTAGAATGTTTGAGTAGTACTGATATCTTACGGGGGGGAAAGGAATTTCGAACAATATACCAAACTTCATCAAATGACATTAGTCATTCTGACGGGAATATTGTGTGGAATGCTTTTTATTCCAGAAAATAAATTTTGGTTGATCGGAAATTATACACTACACCCTATATAAATAAAATCTGATTGTATAAATACTTAACAGAGAACAAGGAAATAAATGTTTTACTTAAATTAAAGAAGCTTTGTTACTTTTTCGGTTAATGTAACTGTTTTTTATAGGGAAAAGTAGTCTCGAAGTGTTTTAGAAAGTCTTTTGTTGCATAATTACGTGTATTATTATCTCATACTGCAACTAACCATTTAATGAATTAAGTTATTTTTAGATTGTTATAGAAAATGTTAAATTTTAACATAATTACAGATCTTATGTTAAAAATTTTTAATTTTTATTTGATAAAGTAAGAAAACTCACAAAAATTTTAATAAATGAATAGTAAATGATTATTTGCCTAATAATATTTACATTTATAAATCTGAAAATTATGTTAATTACCTTAGGGATTATAAAGGTGTTAAAGACGGTCAAAACAGAGTGTAACATAATATTCTTTAAAATGTTACAAAATTTATTGTAGATAAATGTAATTTAGGTATATTACCAAAAAAGAATTTAATAGAATCTCAACATTTCATAGCAGATTTAAAACGTTACAATTACTACAAAAAAGTTTGAAAACTTCATGAAAAAACTCATAATTATAAAATTATTTTATTTCATGTTTTGTTGTTTTAAGGAATGTCTTATTATTTTTTATTACGGAACATTTTTATTCATGTAATATTAAAGTAGAGAACTACAATGAATATTCTGAAAAACAAATAATTCGAACGTTACATTTTAATAAATATTAGCTTAAACAAATCAAGTGAATATAAGTCTTCTTCAAATGTCCCTTTAAAAATATTATTACACTAAAAAAAATTATAAAATTATGCTTTCCTTTCTAAAAGCAAAAAATTTCTTAAATTTTGAAAAGGAGGTATAATTTAATTTAAGGATGGGAGGAATAAGAGGCAAATTTATTTTTGGCAGATATTCCCACAAATTTTGAAAATATTTCTCCTTTCTAAAGTTTTTGCGTAATCATGTGTAAAATACTTAATTTACTATGTAAAGAAAAGTATGGAAGGAGTATACTTTCAGGAGGGAAGGGAAAACAAAAATTAAAGTAAGTGGAGAGTTTTATCATGGGTATTTTTAGGATTTTAAGATACTGTAATATTCCATCAAAAGCTCATTTTTCTTTGAAAACCTGTTTGCTATGGTTTCATTATTATTGTTATGTTCAATACATTTTAATCTAATCATTGAAATATTTATTATACAAATTGTTTATTCAGAATTAAAATATTAAAGTAAATTATATTCAACAAAAATTTCTTAAGATAATAAAATCTATGTAAAACTGTAATGTACTTTTACAAGTTTATGTTTCTTACCAGAAATAGAGACGAAACGCAATCTAGTTCAAAAACTTAGAAGAAAGTAAGAACTAAAACGAGGCTTTAAAAGGACGCAAAATGTGTCACGTGTTTGAGGAAAAAAATAGTCAGTAAACAAATAGTCAGAAAACCTTTTCTTTTTAAATGTACGCAAGAGGATGCTTTAAAAAAGTTCTTTAGTCGTAACTAGGTCCTTATCGGGCTTCTGGACATAAAGGACATAAAAATCCAGTCGAAGAACTCACTTTACAAAATGAAACTTTTTTTCCCCCTAGTCTTAGGATATTCTTTTTTTCAGACTGTAGTGTTGATTATGTCACTTTTTTTTGCAAAGTGATCTTTTTCCGTAGAAGTGCATAGTGTGTATCTTCATCGTCAGCGTAAACTGACAAGAACTTTCTGGAAGAGCTTATTTTATTTCATTCTTCCTTTGTGTAAAAAAGATTTTTTGCTTCAGGGGTGAAGTCGTAGTTACATTTCAAAGTAGAAATTGAGGTAAAGGCTCTGATTTCATCTAAAGTCCAATATTATAGAAATGCATTAGTCAGTGAAACGCTTATTGAAACATTTGTGGATGTTGTCATACCGTAATTATATATGCAAAATAGTACTGCGCATGTGGTTTATCTGTTTCGTTGTAAAGAAATTCAATTACTCTGAATGAAATTATACATTTGGTTACATTCCCGCATATTATTCGAATACAAATGAAGCATTCAGTATCATTTTGAACATTAGATGTCTGTTTATAATATATGTTATACCTCTTGCTGAGAGCCATGTAATTTAGCCCAAAATTGTTAATTTAGTGAAGTTTCATTTATTTTATTAGCATATAAAATATTAAGGATGGTAAAATATTGTTTTTTACTTTATTTCAACCCCTTTACATTATAATCTTTTTTAATTTTAGTTATAGATGATTTTAGAAATAGCATAAATAAAAACTAAGACTTGTAGTTACGGGGATTGTACATAAAACAAATTTTTCTCGCATTTTTGACAGTTCAAAAGAGTCACTTAAATTATTTAAGAGTTAACCAATGAAATCAAATAAATTATATAAGAAAAATAACATCACATTAAAAATGTGAAAAATATTTCTTAACTTTCTATGATCATGCTTTAATTGGACTCTGCTAACAGCCTCTTTTTAAAAGAGAATTATAAGAGTAAAAATTCATTCCTTCTTTAGAATTTTCAAATTCTGAATTCGCCGAGACTAACATCTAATCTGCGTCATATTTTTAATTCTCCATGTCATATGTGAAATTCATTGATGAAAAGAAATGACTTGTAAAGTTAAAGATGCATTCACCTAAAATTAATCGATAAGACACAAATTTTTAAATTATTTTTCAAGCTATAAAATATTTCAACTTTAATAACATATTTTAATTTCACTTTCATTTGAAAAGTAGTATTTTTTAATATATTAATCATTTCTATTTGAACTAATCATTCTTTTTTCGTATACAATAAATTTTATATTTTGTTTCGCAGGCTTTAATGGTAAATATAATTTTAAACTTATGTATTGAAGCTTAAAAAATTATTTTCATTAAGTGCTTTTAACTTTTAAAAATGCTCGTATGTATAAATGAGTTACAACCAATTTAACTAACATTAATGTTCAGATATTTTTATCAATATAAAAATGTGCGCCAAGTTATATTATATTTTTAAACATTAGTGAAAATATTCTTAAAGAAGAATAAATTATATCTATGTAAGTCAGAATATGAATCAGTCGTTCTCAAAGGTGCGTTCACTTCACTCAAAAGGAATTTCGTAATAATGCAAATTTGCGCATAGAATTATGCTTAAAAATATGTAAAAGCAGTAGATAAAGTAATATAAAAAAAATACTTCGCTCTCTCTGTCTGTCATGTAGTCGCTTAAAATATCTAAGGGTAATGTAATGGATGACATAAAAGAAAAAGTCGTTAATAAAAAGGAATTAAGTTATCAAAAATGGAAAATAGAATAAGATCTGAATATTGTATTAATGTCTATAAAAAGACAGAAAGTAGATTCTAAGAAAAAAATATAAACAAATACTACAATTTCAACTATTTTTTCACATGCATACAAATAGCTTTCTAAATCTTTTCTCTCAGAACATAATTTACGAAGCAAGTTTTATGAGAAAATAGCATGAATCAAAATATAAAAAAATACATTATTAAGATAATTCCTGATCATTGAGAAAATAATAAAAGTGGGACAATTTATAGCTAAATTTATGTACACTTCATAAAGCCCTTTTTCACTTTTATTTACATAGAAAAATTATATTTATTGAAAGAGAATAAGAGGAATTATAGCATAATATTTGTATGCATGTTTGTTAATTCTAAATACAATGCAGGTATTTCCATATATGCTTATGTTTAGCGTAATCTGTATAAGTATATCGAACTATTAATGAAAACTTCTATATATAAAATTACTCCTTAGAATTTTTATTGAATATATATATATATATATATATATATATATATATTCACTCTCTCTTTCTCTCTTCGATAAAAAAAAACATAATTTTGAACATCGTTTTTGGAGTATAAATCATAAAAGTATTCCCCTGATAAATATAAGCTTTGGTGATGAATATATATTATCACTAGAATACACCCAATTCTATCTAAAACAATCTTACTGACGACTTCTTACCTATGTTACTTACTAAGCCGATTTATTCTTCTTGGATATAAAACATAACTGATATTCCTTTGTAACGTAATATCATTCTCTTATACATTTAGTTTTATACATTATTCTAAATATATTTATTACATTATTGTTGTCATTAAAGTGAAATAAATTCTTATAGGATTGTTAACCTCAAGTATTACATTAATGTTTCCTTCCATTTTTCAAAGGAATATAAATATAATTGTATTTTCTCTTGCGTACATAATATTAATACATCGTACATAATATTAAGGATGCATTTTAGAAATTACTTAAATTAATTATTTTATTTATTTCTTTTCTTAAAAAAATTATGGGTACTTAACAAAATTCCCGAGTATTTAAGACAAATCGGGCTCTTAAATGATCTTTTCAATTTATACTATGTCCCAAAAAAGGGAATAAGAAACTAAAATCTTACTCTGTACAAATATTCTGTATATTTTTCATGCTTCTAAAACAATGAGAGATTGAAATTTCATTAACTTATGTTAGTAAATGTTAATCAAGTAAACATACATTAAGAACATACTAGTTGAATAAAATATAACAAACGATATTTTATTTTAAAATTTTCTAATTCTTTTCATTTTACTTTACTCTGAGTGAAATGTTTTTTTACTGATAATGATTTATTTTGAAAATTAAAAATTAACGTCTACTTATATTATTGCAAAATTTTTAATTAATAATCAACGAAAGTATTTGTCACGCAGTCCTGTTACCAGTCTCGTCTGTCATATTAATTGTGTCGCTAATCCTCAAATCTAAATTTCAACTTAATTTCAAGCACAGATAAAGCAGTTAAAATAGTCAATTAGATTTCAAAATAGAATTTATTAATGCTCTAATAAGGGTAATACTCTCTACTAATTCTAAGTTCCTTGCCACGAGAGCTAATAACTTTATAAAAAAAATCAAAGAATACTCTTATAACGGAATAGAATACAATGAGAGTAAATTCTCTCATTCGTCGGATCCTAGTCTCACAAATCCCGTAGACACGCAAGAAACTCACACGCACTTCACATGAGCCCTGTTTCTATTACTGTAACCTCCTTCTCTCCCTTTCATTCAATTCTCTTTTGCTTTTATACGGCTTGATTATATCTGTTTACTCCACTTCTAAAGTTTACTTAATTTGCATCAACACGTTTTATTTGGTTGGAAAAATGTTTGAAACTTGAATATAAAGTCAGAAAGGAGCTCCAGATGTTGTTTAAGAGAAGTTTTCCGAAAATCCCAAGTTCAGTACTACCTTCAGTAATTATACATACATACATATATATATATATATAATATATATTGTACTAAAATTTAGTGTGTAATATATGTCTTATAGTTTTAATTTTGAGAGAAATATGTACATGCAAGATATGTTTAATATGATTTTATCAGAAAATGATTGAAAATGCATTTATTTAATTTTACGATATTCCAATATTTTCAACAAACTTCTTAAAATATTATTTTTGTTATTATTTTAACTGCATACAGTTACAAATGGTAATTTTGGAGACAAGAAATTTAAATAAAATAAAATATTGAGTAAATAACAATTTCATATAAATTAGAAATATTCAATGAAAAAAAGTATTTTTACCACAATTCTGTTTTTTTTACGTTCCCTTACGTTTCTTAAACCTCTTAAAATAATATTTCTATTAAAATCTTGCAAAGTTTAGTGATTTAAAATTTAAATAGAATAAATCTGGTTATAAATATATCAGCTTATTTTTAAATAAATAGGAAAAATTCAGTGAGAAAAAAATATTAATTTATTACTACTCTGTTTATAAAGCTCTATTATAATTCTTAATTTTTTTAAAGTAGTACTTCTATTTTGACTTAAAGAATACAAAATTTTAAATGCTATTTTTTGAGATTTTAAAACTGAGTAATGTATAGAACATTATAAATATCGTTACATAAACTTATTTTCTTACAAATTAGTAAAATATGGCGATAAAAAATACACTGATATATTTTTTTTACTTAACACTCTTACTTTTCTTCAACTTCTTAAAGTAGTATATTTCTGGAAAGATATTAAATACATAAAATTTCCATTGCTAATTTAGCGACTACACATTTAAATGAACTAAAATATTACATTACGAATATCATTATAAAAACTTATTTTTATATCAATTACAAAAGTACAACGAGAAGAATACTTCTGTACCGCAATTCTGTTTTGTTAAACCCTCTTAATTTCTAAAATTTCTTAAACTAGTAATCTTGTAACGATTTCTTTTAAGTATTTATAGCTTCAAATGCTCATTTTAATGACTATAAATTCAAATTAAATAACACATTATGTTATAAATGTCTTTATATAAATTTATTTTAATATAAATTAGAAAAACTCAGTGAAAAAATATTCCTTTACCAAAACTCTTTTTTAAACTCTCTTGCATTTCTTAAACGTCTTAAAATAGTATAATATTATTATTTTAAATACATAAGATTTTCAATGTTAATTTCAGTGTCAGTGCGCAAAAATTATATTATAAACATCGTGATATAAACTTATTTTCATATATATTAACAAAATACAGCGAGGAAAAAATGTTCCTCCCCCACAATTCTGTTTTTTCAAGCTCTCTTACATTTAAAACTTTCTCTGCATTCATTAACTTCGAAATCAAAAATGAACAAATAAGCAAGAGTCATTATCTTTTGTTGATTAAAGTGCCTTTTAGCATGTGTCCTCTAATTAGAATTCTTAGTTTCTTTCCGCAGCGATGCATTGCGCTCATTATTGATCTTTAAAGATGAGAATTTTAATAAGAGCTCTTTAATTACGGGAACTAAAAACAACAAAACGCATGCTCTCTGAAATTCCAGAATGCTCTGGAATCTCAGTTTCTGTAACACTTACTAACATTTTGAAACATAGGTTTCTTTTCATTAAAGTCTGTTGGATACTGTTTATGAACATTACGCATATGAAAGTTAATTTTTTAAATTTAGTTTGATGTTTAAACATACTAAAGGTATTGAAAATGCAAAACTTTTGATACCGAAATGGGAAGTTGGTTATAAAATATTTTAGAAAACTAGCAAATGTAATTTTTTTCCAAAGTAAACTTATATTTTGATTGGTGATTTTAAAAGAGAGTTCGAATTTCTATCCAAAGTACTCATTTATCCGGACTTTCTTAAATCTTAACTAAATAACGATATTATTAATTAAGTAGAATTAAATGAAATATCAGTTGATAGATCGAGTAAAAAAATAAATAACAGAAACACTTACAAACTTGTATTTGTTATATTGCTGTTTTCTGAGCTAACAGAAAGCATTTTTAAAATGTTATTTATGGAAGCAAAATGATGTATTCTCGTTACAATTAGTCATTATAGTCGCTTCTACTATTCAGCACAGATTAAGCAAAAACCGATTATAATGACACTGATTTAAGAGGAAACACCTCTTGGTAGTTCGTGAACTTTCATTGCAAAAAGCATTATATCAATATAAGTAATGCATTCCTATTAAGTTATTGGTTCAGTTACTTTTTGCTCATTCAGAAGCAAAAATTAATAATTTGGTAATTTATTATTACTGAAAGAATTTATATGATTAAGTTATAATAAATTAATGCTTCTAAAATGTGAGCAAAAAATAATTTAAAAATTGATGAGACCTTACAAAAATATGATTTAAAGATGAATGAGTGTTTACAAAAAATAATTTCGTAAATGGAAGTGCTAAAAACATTAAATATTGATAAAAATTCATCAGCAAAATACCAATGGTAAATAACTACGTTAGTTTCTGTTTGTTTATTTACGATACATGTTTGAAATATTTATTTTGCTTCCAAAAGTAAAACTCATTAGTTAAAGTATGTAATGCATAATTTAATTGGGTGAATGCCTTATGGGTTGTATTGGAATTTTCGCTATTATAAGCAGTTTTCAAAGTCACTTTTTAAAAGCATTATATAAATGACTATTTATTTATTATTAAATATATATAATTAAAAAGAAGGATTTTAAGAATTGTTTTTAATCAATATTAGTATATCGATTTTAGTTTGTTATTAAAATTTTCTATTAAGCCTTTCTTTACAATTTTTCATTATATTAGGGTTTTGAAACCCAAATAGTTGCTGAAAGACTTTAAAATCTATCGTGTTTCTTACAGTTTGTATGTGTAATCATAGTATATTTCAGCAAAATTAAAAATTCAATCATCGTGTTATGTGTAAGGAAATCTTGTATACTATTATAAGAAATACTTACTTAATATTATTTTAGAATGATATTTTTATCACTGAAATCAAATATTTTAAGTTTTAATATCATTTTAAAGTTTATTTTCATTTAAAACGTGATTTTAAACAAGCTTTTATTATTATAAGGGTTTTGCAATTTTCAAAGTACTGAATTCAAAAAATAATATTTAAATTAACTATGAAGTTTCTAAGAGCTATTTTCCGTTGACTTCGGTAGACATATTGGAATAAAAAATTAAAAAACACTATTAATATTTTTAATTATATTTTAATTTAATTCTCAAGACTAATACTTTATTATTATTGATGAATAGAATAACTTAATCTTATTTTTAATATTTATGTTAACAAATTCCCTTGATTATTCCATCAGGCGATGAACGAATATTTTGATTCATATTCAGTTATTAAATTTCAATTATCTGAAAATACAAGTGTCCAGTATTCTCCCTTAATTAAAAACCGATGCAATTAAATTAATAACAATTAATGTCACAAATTGAATTGATTTATGATTCAAGAAAAATAATTAATTCAGCCAAAATTTTGGTCTACTATCGTAAAAGATACTTTCTTTCTAATTTTTTAAATGTTTGTTTATAATTCACTATATTTAAATTTAGAATAGAGTATCAACGCAATAAAGTATGCAATTAGATAATTTCCAATGAATATTTGTTTTGATAAAATATTTTATCAGCGTTGTTATTACTGATACGTTCTATACAACATTTTCAAATCTTTAATTTTCCTCTTACGTATAAAATTAATTTACAATTTAAGTCAAATTTATAAATTCAATATTGCAATTCATTAATATAAGAGGTATAATTTATGGTTCTTTTTGGATAAATATAAAATTCTACAATTGATTTACTTGATTCTAATGCTTTCACAAAAAGTAAAACCTTTAATCTGTTTTCGACCCTGTTTAAAAATTAATAGTTGGATCAAAAAATTCAATTTATTGTGCACACTTCCTCAAAAACATTTCACCATTTTTAATTCAGTGTATCTATCTACTATTAATTATAGATGCCGATAAATATCAATCAGATTAAATTTAGTAATAGAGGTAATAGTAGTATTTATATACCTCAATATAATTGCTTGAGAATTTGAGTTTAAGAAAAGAGGTATATTACTGAAAAAGGAATGAAATAAAAAAAATGCTTCAATTTATTTAATTATTTAGATAATTTTATTGTACTTAAAATTATAATTCGTGTGTTAGAAAATAAGAAAAAAAAAGCAAGATATATTTTTAGTTTCTTATTTTTTTAAATTTCATTTTAAATTTATTCATATAAATTCACTTAAACTCTTACATTTATGACTTTCTAATTTTTTCTTGTGAATAAGTTTCTATTCATATAAATATTTTTATGCATTTTTTTTCAATACTGGATACCTTTATTTAAAAGGAAAGATATATAATTTTTTGAGAAATTAATCTCTTAATGTTTTATAATTCTTTCTTCCTTAGATAATTAAAAATTTTAATAATGTTATATTGGAAAAATATACCAGTAAAATATTAAAGATTTGCATCTGAATCAAATAAAAACTTTTACGTCAAATTATTTTTTGAAGGTGATGCTAAAATTAAAATTTAGTAAAATGTACGTTTATTCAGCTTCCAAATTTAAAAAAATATATAAGTTTTTTGCATTAGCCATATGAAAACATTTTTATTAGATTTTCAGTAACTGCTATCCATGATAAATTAAGAAAATGTAACCAAATAAGGTATACATATTTGCAATGATATTGGTATAACATTTTTAAGAAATATAGACAACTATATCAATTATAATATCCAATGGTTCATTTATAGACGTTTCATAAATATATATAAATTGCTCATAACTCAAAAATTCTTTACAACAAGGGTAATCTATAAAATGATAAACCATTAAAAGTAATAAAAGGATATTGTTTAGTAATTTCAGGTAACAAACGTTCTCGACGATGAAAAATAAGCTTAATTTTTATACCAAGTTTAAATAATTTTGTATGAACAAATTTTGATAAATAAGTATATTTACATTCGTTAGTCGTGTACTTGTTTTCAGGTACATAATGTATAAATTACACTACACTAATAATTTCAAAAATTTGTAGGATACTCTGTACACTGAACATGATCATAGATTAAAAATTTAAATTTAATAAAAAGTTTTAAATTTAATTTTACAGTTCAATAGTTCAAAATTCTCTTAATTTTATACAAATACCATGCTATACTAAAAATTTGTACAGATTTATTTTTAAAAAGTTGTTCTCACAATATAGGAAGTAACCTCATTTTTTAATGTCAAAAATTTAAGTACTGTGTATAAAGTAGATTTTGAGGGAAATTATCCTTGAAACAATTGAAGAAAATATAAATAACTATATTTTTCTCTAGGACGTGGTATGCATATTTTCAATATTAAAACTCAATTTTCCAGCATTCTGTTTATAAAATTTTAGTATATAATACGTCTGTAGAATAAGTTATGTTCCCTCTATTTTTATCAGCAAAATCAAACACTTAAAATTCCAAACATTTTAATGTTTCACTTACTTCAACTGTTATTAAATACTAATAAGATAACAAAAAGTACAATGCTTTTCAATGTTTTCTAAAATTTAAATTTAATTAATGTATTTATAATTTTAGTTGACTTAAAGTTAGTATTTTACAAAAGAATAAACCATATTTTAATACGATTCATGACTGTAACTATAGTAAATTTTCATCCTTTCCTTTTCGTAAACTTCTTTTAAAGTTTTACCAATCATCACTGTTTTGATATGTAAATATTGTTCTGAATTACATCTGTGTAAATGAAGTTATAAACAAGTCTTCTACTTTTAATAATCGGGTAATTTACCTTTCTGATCTTGCCAATAATCTGGCGTTCTAGTAATCCGAAACATGGCAGGCTGATAAGCTTAAGAAAATTATTTTTTGCCATCTACTTTAACGGGGTAATGTAGGTATAAATACGAAACAGTAATATGTATTGTAGTTTTAGTTATTTTGCGTGTTTGATACTTTATTTGCATGTACTGTAATAAATTTTATACTATAATAAATTACTTTTGCTGATTAAAAACACAAATTAGAAGTTATATTTCCCTTTAATCCGATTTTTTCGGTAATCTGGCGATGCTGGTCTGTTATGCGTCGGATTACCGAGAAAATACTCCATTTACTTAAAAAAAATCACTAAATCTAGTATTAAGAACAAAGTCAAAAAAGTAATAGTAGCGCAGCATTACGTAAATTAATAACTTTCCATCTAGCATCTTAGTTAATTATTCATGTTTATTATTCGATACCAGACTTGAAGAGAAAATTTTTAAATAAAAAACTCTGCAAAAATATCAGCTCAAAAATTCTTGTGTGTTTTTTAATATTTTATTATGACAATAATAAGTTATAGAAATAGGTAGTAAACCACGTTAACCTGAGGTAAATAAATCAATGTTAGATTGAAGTAATTAAATCTAGCTATACAAAAATTCTATACATTTTGAAAATAAACATATCTGGAGCGCTGCATATAAAAACCAAATACATGCCAAGTACATACCTACTAGTTACAAAGAACCACAAACCTACATTTTCTGAATGATAATGCTCCCCACTTTACCAAATAAAAATGAGAATGATCCTCATTTTGTAAGTTACTCCTTTCATTTAAAATTTTAAACACGAATATTCGTTTCCTTCAGAACGATTTCTAATTTTTTAAAGATTTTTTTTAAATTCCTGCCTATTTTACAGATTGGTATTACACAAAACTATTTGTGTGAGAGAGCAAAACATAAATTCAGAACTTTTATGTATTATTCACACTTCTTTCATTCTGCAGTTTAACTTCGTAGAAATGGTTATATTTTTTTTAAAAAATTCGTACGTTACTCGAAATACACGAGAAGCAAGTTCTCTTCTAGGAATCGTCATAAACATAAAAGTGGGAGTAACCGTTACTGGGATTTTCTGTGGGAGTAGCCTTCAGTTAAAGATGAAATATTTTTCTGTGTTTATTTTCGCTTCAGACAAATTGAATTTTATGTGAAAACTTGTTTTAGTATTGTTTCGAGACTGGATTAAATATAAACCTTTGAGAAATAATATTTATTTTGTTTACTGACGGCAAACTATAAAAGAATATGATACCGCAGCACTTTCAGTTTTTTTTTAATTACAATTTTTCGTTATAATTTTATTACAAAAATACAAAATATGTGTTTGTATTTTCTATTTGATAAATTTAAATCTCCGTATTGCTTACAGCTTTCCAGTTTTACTTTAAATAACTTTGGTAATTATTTTATTTTAAATTGTTTCAAAAAACAGTTGCATATAATGCATAAATATTGACTTTGTTTGAAGTTAGAGAAGAATACTTCATTTAAAGTGAATTTTTTTTTTTTACTTTTCTTGAACTTTTTACTCTATAGATATTCTTACCGTATGTGTATCATTCCTTTTATAGGAAATAGCCTTATTTCTTAATATGAGAAATATTAGCGCCATGAACAAAAGAGATTTTGACTAAATGTACTAGAATCCTAAAAAACGATATTTTGAGAAAAACGCAAATGCAGGTGTTTTTTTCTGTAGCCTGGAATGTTTGTTTACAATTTTGAAATCCCTTTTGTTTAAGGTTTTGTTTATCAAATTCTTATAAATAATAAGAGGGTGGCTCAAAAAATACTTGTATTTGAAGACATGTGGCATCATTAAACAAAATTTTTGCTACCAGGGATGCTGCCCTCTGTTAAAAGGAGTCGAAACAAATTTGACATTGATTCATAAGTTAGTTTTTGGTAGTCATTTGTTGCCAAACAAAATTTCATTGCTACTATGTCGATTTATTGACGTTCTTTTGCATCGAGTTGTCACCGTCGATGAAACTTGAATTCATTATAAAGCATAAGAATTGAAGCAAAAAATAAAACGTTGGGTATGATACACACTAAAAGCAAACCATTTTTAATACTACGACATAATCTCTTGAAAATTCTAAGCACTTATTGAATTATTCTCGTACATCTATGGAACTAGTAAAGTGCTCCGCGTTGTTTAATCATCAAAAAATATAAAATTTGAACCATTTTGATGCCTTTTTAATGGTCTTTACTTCAGTATTTTGTTCTTCAGTAATTTAAAATTTAATTTTCATTGTATTTTTCACTAGAATGTTTTTAGGTTTTAATTATTAGTTATTTAAAAAAATTAAAAACAGAAAGTTAAATATTCAAGAGTTTTTTTTTTACTATCATTCTGTTGCTCTTTTAGTACCTATTTGAATAAACTTTCTTATTTTTAAATTTTACCTTTAAGAATTAATAAAAATTTCAGTATTACAAATTTTACTTTATGAATTATTAACTTATCCTGAAATATATATAAAAATTCCTCTGTACAATTTTTTAAAATTTCTGAAAATTATCAAATTTTCTAATCTAAGAATTTATATAATGTAAATTAGAGAGGGAGAAAAATAAAACTTTAAGATTTTGAGGACATAAGATTACGGAAATAAGTTCAAATTAATGTATTTTGAAAAATGTCTAATATTTTTATTCATACTTATCAATGGGAGATTTCCCTCAAAAATTAAGACTTACTTGATTTTGGATTTTTAAAATGTATACCATGATTAATTTATAAAGGATAAAAGTTTTTAAGGCATCGCAAATAAAATAAAACTTCAAGATAACGGAAAAATCTTGTAATTTTAACGCATGACTTTCAAAGGTTTTAGGGGGTAAAAAGCTCTAAAAACAATTATATATCTATAATTTGAAAATAAGTAAAAATGATATATTTATCTACTTCTAGGTATAAAATTTTATATCTGAATATTTTAAATTACTTCTTTTTTTCCTTTTATAAGAATTACTACTGATTTCTACAAGGAAATAATAGGGTTTTAATATGAAATCATGCGTCCCGAGAAATTTTTCAGAATTTTGTTTGTCACATCCTTTGATAAAAAATGGTGATTTAAAATATGAGAGGTGATTAAGAATAATTTATGTCAAAAACATTATTTCTACTTAGGAAGAAATGAAATAAAAAAAAATCAGGCAGGAAATTAATTTCTTGTTTCATCAGCGGGTTTTTCCATATATTGTCTTTTTTTAAATTACTTTCCTTTTCCATCTTTTGCTTTCATTCAAAGAAATAAAGATTAATATTAAAAACGATGTTTCATAACCAGGCATTCTATTTTATTGATCATATATGATGTTTTATGACATCATACAGTGAATGAAAAATATTTAAAAACTATTTATTTTACATAAGCAATTAAACTAGTATAAAATCCATGCATCTTCCATGTGTATAGTTAATTACTAAATAAATATAATTGTAATCTTTATAGTGTCCATTGTATGTCCATTCATCATTAACCACGCAAAACATCATTCCTTTGTGAAGTTTATTAATAAATAATTACACTTTGTTATAATGAAACATCCTTCATAAAATATTGCTTCGCATCGCTGCGTTATTCATAAATGCGTAATATTCGTAGTTAATAACGTTTCTGGGATATAACTATTCTAATATTTATGGTGGCTTTACTAAACTAAATTTCAGTATTCATGAAAAAGATTAAGCAAAAGTATTAATTTATATTAGAATAATCTGTTTCTTTTTCTTTTTTATGCATTCTATGAAACATTATTTATTTGTTTTAAAAGGTCATTCATAGAACTATTGAGGGAAAAAAATTATATGCAATGCGTTGTAAGAATGGTTTCACTTCCAAAGGAACTTGTTCTTCGCAATACGTTACATAGAGTTTTTGTTAATTTATTTATTATATTATGTGTTGACCCTTATAAACATATATATAACTACACCATATCAATGAGAACAAAACATTGAATTTATTTTATGATATTCTAAGTTTTCTTCATTAAAAATCATTAGAGTTATATCAGTTGCATCATTTTTATTAAGATTATTTGCATGATACATTTAAAATTTTAAATAATCAAATAACAATTATGTATAAAACATTCACAAATAAATATTTTTTCTTTAATTTTACACTGGATTTTACAATTGCACTATTTACTTGTACACACTACGAAGACAAATAATTTAAATACACATGAACACTATTTTAATTAAACGTAATTGAAACCACAGATATATTAACAATATTCTTACAGCTAAGAATTATTCTTTATATTAATAAAGTTAATTAAATTATATCACGAAGTTGGATACTTAAAAATCCCTCTTTCGGATAACTTCAAAATACTATTTCAAGCAATCATGATTACGCCAAGGTCGCAGTGACGATTTTCCCAAAATCCTCGCCATGCCAAGCTTGTGAAACACAAATGTATTGCAGAGAAATAAAAATTAATGCTATAAATTTTTTTGAAAGGTGAACAGTTGAAGAACTTATTAATTAAAGAAAAGAATTGCCTTTTTGGTGGCTAATAAATTTATGTTCGAAGAATAATATGGGTAATATGATTAATAGAGAATAATTGGAAGAATAACATGGCTCAGCATCTTAAATAATAGATAAGTTTTGTTGTTGTTGAATGTTGAAGTTTAACAAACATAAGTACTTAAAAGTATTGTTGTGTATTGACATATTTAAAACTTACATTAAGCATCTCCAAATTTAAAATGAGTTTGTTTTTCATTTATTAAAAAATTTACTAAATTTCCTTTATGTAAATAATTTCATTAAAATTTCAAAATTATTTTTTTTTAATTTTTCATCTGATAACTGAAAGAGTAAAAAAATATTAAAGGTTTCTGTAGAATTATATTTTTCCTCTGATTTCTGAAAATATTTTAGAATATTTTTAAAGATCAAAAAGCCCACAAACGAATAATTAAAATAGGCTTAAAATATTTTTTAAGAATCAGAAAAAAATGTAATTCCGTAGAAACCTTCATTATTTTTACTCTTTTGAATGCACTATTTTATCACTTTCAAATGGTTAAAATAGTCTAGATTTAAGGACAGTAGTAGAAATTGCATAGGATTAACATTACGTTTCACGAAATCAAATTGGCCACCCCTCCTGAGCCATCATTGGAGGCCTTAATGATGGCTCTCAGTAATGTGGTATATTATAACTAACTTCGTGTTGTTATAAAATGATGTTGATTCAACCCCAACAAATTTCAAGAGCAACTTCCTCCCAACCTTTTGCATTGTCTTTTAAAGCATAGGTTTTTTAAGAATTTTTCTCACTTTTTCCCAAGACATTTTTTCCTTACTATCATAGTTAGATTAGATCTAACTACAATTTAACCATGTTTCCCAATTATAAGATTTATCTTTAATTCAGTGTCCATAAGATTTGTTCGTGTTGCTATATTTGACGTTGATTCAAACCTAACAAAAACCAGCAATTGTTTGCCTCCAACATTTTTTCTACTACCTTTATAATGTTTTAAAGGATTTTTTTCTCTTTACACACACATTTGCGACATTTCTATAATTTTACTTATATCCGGGTTTTGTTGAAAGTAACTAATTTAACTCCGCTGTTTTGTTGCTTCTATTGGTTTTTATCAGTAATATATGATAGATATAGGAATATCATATCCATATTGAAAACTAAGATCTAAAAAGTAAGAAAATATTATGCATTCTAGTACTTTCTCTTAACACCCTAATTTCAAAACTATTAGGTATATTGTTATGAAAGCTTAGAGAGAGAAAGAGGGGAAAAAACTTTTCATCCTATATTTACAAATATAGACAAATTTTAGAAATACTTACGTTACAGGAACGTAAATTTTAAGGTGTTGGAAATGAAAAAAAATCTAGAACAAAAATTAAACATAATATTTTAAAAAGTATTTGTGTATTTAAAATGTTTAGTCTTTGATTCATAACTTTTTAACACAAATTTTAGGAAATTAATTCGATTTTATTTCAGTTTCTTTTTAAATTAGTTTCTGAATTACATACGATAATACCGTGCTTAAACTTATGTAAATAATTTTATTTAAAAATTGAAAATATTTGAATAATTCAAATAATTATCAGATTTCTCTATCTTTCTTTGAATTTTTATATCTATCCAAAGTCTCATTTTTTGTAGTTTTTAATAATCCCGTTACGAGTTTCAAAGCAATCTAAGAACTTGTCAGGAAAAAAGTTTAACAAAAAAAAGATTTTTCCTTAGTAAATTATCTTCTTGTTTTGAGAGTAAAACTTCTTTTATAAACGATCAATAATATAAAGCCGTGCGCCAAAAATAATCAAAAGTCCAAACATGTAAACTGTACTCACAAATTATGGAAAGGATACTCAATAGTTAAATCTATATACGTAAACTGTAAATGTTTGCGAATACGTTCGACTGTATTAGAAAAATTATACTTTTACTACCTCACTTTAGCCTCCGTCTCTGTATCAAAAACTGTTCTTGGTATGAAAAATTATACTTTTTTCTAATTTTATTAGAAATAAAATAAATTTATTTTGAAGAAAAAAAGTTGAAAAGAGATAAATATGTGAGATATAGTGGAAAGAGAAAAGTGGGAAAGAGATATATATAACTATTTTTCATATCGTAAATAATACTTATTTTAGAGTAAATCACACATTGGTAGAATTTGAATCTCAATAATCATGATAAGTAAGTAAGCATTAAAGATTTCACTCTGAAAAAAGATTAAAGATTTCACTCTCTTTCCGTATCGATTTCTGTAACATAATTTTTGTTTAATTTTGATTTAAAATTAAATGCAACTTCATTTATTTTTGTAAGATTCAAAACATTTTCTTTTTATAATAACAGTTGCTTCAAAGCATAACAAGTTGTTTAATTATATCTAAATAATTGACTTCTTTTTACAAGCAATTGAAGAGTTCTGAATATCGTTTGTAAAAAGAAGTAAATTACTATGAAAAACTGCACATATATGCATTGTATTATTCATTTGGTATGAATAATATATACCAGTGTAGTACATATATGTATCATATGTACCATCGCGGTACATCTAAGCATCTTATGCATGCATCGTATTATTTTGAAACAGTAACAAAATATGATAGTAATAGTTCTAATTAGTGTACTAAAACGGACAAAAATAATTTTTTTTTTCATTTGAAAATGTATTACTATCATAAAATTTAATTGTGAACTTATCAATCAGTATTATTTACATAACATGAAGTGATTTATCGGTTTTTTTTATTCTTCATGAAACTTACCATTTCCAGATAGTTTTTTCCATGCTTTCCTTTTGAAGTTTGCTCAATAAATTGTATATAATATTCTCTATATAACTGTTTGCTGTTTTAGAATTAAAATGAATTTTGGATTACAACTTATGCTTTCAAAACTAAAATACACAAATATTTCAGGATATTTTACAATTGTCCAATAAGATTTACTTATAAGTATATAAGATATTTTCCTCTCGAAAAAATATTTATATTTTAAAAAAAAAGGAAAAATAAATCCTTAAAAGTGTCTTGCTTTTAAACAAAGAATATCACTGAGAAAGTCATTTTACAACTACCAAATGTCATTTATAAGTTGAAAAGAAGGAAAATATCACTCCTGCGAAAAAAAAATTCCAACTATCTATTATGAAGTTTCGCATAATAAAAACATCCCATAAAGTTTTTTTTAAAAAAATAATATCCGATCTACTTCACAAAAATATATAGTCCTTATTTCTTTACAAGTCCGCATACGGGGAACTGCCGTAAAATCGCTATAGCCTTGAGCTACGTAACTGGAATCGCATAAACATGATATTTCCTTTTAAAATCAATTCAAATATGTCGAATCGAAACAGTTATCGATTTTTGCTTTAGGTAAGCATAATATTCTTATTTCTCTTTGCTACGGTTCATATTGCATTCTACTAGTCTCCAGAGAAAGCTTTGAAATCGAAACGTAGCAATTTCTTGCTTCTTTTTTTCTTGGTTCAAAATATTCCTGAAGTAATAAGCAATGTTAATCACGATAGTAAAATCCGATAATGTAAATGTAGCAAATTTTATAGGTATTTTGTCGCATGAAAAAGTATATATGAATTTATTTCTGTTTGAATTTCAAATAAACTGAATATTTTTTACTATATATCAGTTATTTATAAAGTTTTTACGTAGCACTGTCACATGAATATAGTGAATCCTTTCATATACCATGCTTAAACACATATGGAATTACATAAATTTTAGTTCACTTTACCAGATTCACTACATTTATGAAACTGAATATTCGATCTGAAGCATCAAAAATATACAATATATATCATTACCTAATTTTAAAACCCTTTACACTTTAATTTTTCTTAAAATTTTTTTTTTCAATTTATTAATTGAATATATTATTCATTTCCACAGCACATGCTTTATCGAAAATTCTTAAGATATTTTTGCTAGTTAAAATGCTGATTCAAAGATGAAATTTATGAAAATGTGTATAGATTAAGAAGGCTTTGAACGTGAAATTAATTATAAGAATTTAGCTCATCTATAGAATTTGTGTATTTATTATTATTGGTTTAAAAAAGCTTTTACATTCGTTAATTAGAGGATCCTTGTTTTATTGATGACATAGAAGGAACGGAAGGATGGGATGTACACCCATACCTTATTTTGCTTGATTTTTAATTTACTCGAATTCTCTTTTATAGGTTTAGAATAGAAAATAAAAAATTTAAAAAGTTGTTTTAGTTTTATATTGATTATTCTACGTTATACCTCTATATAAATTAAATGAGTGTCATATTAATGTAGCCTTTACTTGCAACCGAAAGTCTGACTCCACTGTCATCGATGTCATATTATCCAACAGCAAATCAACCATAATTAACGAAATGAAAAACGTTATCAACATCTCAATTAGTGAAAAAGTACCTAGTAGAACTTCTGTTATATTGTTATGAACCTAAGAGGACACTTCCCTGCAATATTACTCTTATAAAGGAAAAGAGACATTTAGAGAAATTTCATCAATCACCAAGGAAAGCTTAAGCAATGACCCTCAACTTTGGCAACAAATTTGGTGACCTGGCGAGAAACTTTGAGATTTTGGCGATGAAATGAAGGTTCTCTAAAAGACTGGATTCTTGTCGATATCTCGATTAAAAGAAAAATTATGGGTTTTTCCTGAATTTTCCCTGTGACGTTTTACTTGGGTGGTAAAACTAAAAATACGGAGGTATGCAAAGCCGGAGGATAGACCGGAAAAATATGTCGGTAGCGTAGTGAAGTGAATATGTTACAAAGCAGCTTGTATCTACCTGACGCTGTTGGAGTCTATGTTTAATGTGCATTGTACGTTAAACATAGACTCCATTACGTTGGATATTTTTTCGTGAAGCGAACTAGTAAGCTGGTACGCTGAATGTGATTGAAAGTGCTATTACTGTTATTACAAGTGCTGCTTTGTATCAATTTGTGTTTCTGACTAACGCAAATATTATGTATGTTCCTGTTGTGTCTCTAACCTCCCCAAGTTTTGCTTCCTGTGTTTCGTCTTGTCTTGTATATTCTTATTTACGAAAAGAACGTCACTTAAAATTATTCTCCGGGTTATATTGTTTTCGTCGTTACACTTGCGAGATGAATGTTTGCAACAACTACCTACACTACCAAAGAAAACGAGAATTTTATCCTTTTAAAGCTCTGAAAATGAGTAAATGAATGTTGTTTGTATTTGAATTTTCGTATTGTTTTTATTTGTACAGAATATCGTCAATTTGTTTCTATTTTTATAGTTCTTATTTATATAGAACACTATTAGTTTATGTTCTTTATTGATTTTTAACCGAATTTCATAAATTTAGACTCAATATTGTTTTTTTAAACAAATTGAAAAATTATGGGTCTATTTCAACATTAATGAACCTTTCTTCAATTTTCCTTTAACTCTTATCTCCTTTAACACTATTTCAGTTTGCATGATTTTTGCAAAGAATATATCTATCATATAAATCAAGGGATGGCTGAACTTTCGACTTTTATCTTTTATTAAATGTACTTGATTCAACATAACCATTGTCTTAGTGTAAAGTATGTGTAAGAATTAAAGCTCTAATAAATCAATAGATTTTTTAAAATATGGAGTTAGTTTACTATGTAAGTTACATCGATTAAATAGTCTAAATACGATTGCTATAACATTTGTTTAATAGATAGCAGCTTTGAAATGGAAAGAGAGAAATTAAAAAACTTTCTAACTCAAATAAGAAATAATAAATATATAAATAATTTCAGATTTAATAATACATTTATAATTATTACATGTTCTCTGTTATACATGAAACATGAACAACAACAACTCGTGATATAAACTGGGAATCTATAAAAATTATAAGTAATGAATTTATTTTGATGATAATTTGATGACAATTAATTTAATTTTTTTTAACATTATAAACATAATAGCTATAGGCTTTATTTTCTTTTTAAAAGATTCATGTTATCATCATCTTAAATTTTATTTTCATGCTGTTCATATTCTATAAACGAGGTTAATGACTAGAATCTCTGTTAGAATGGACTATCTTATAAACAAAATTCAGCACAAATATATCCTTATTCGATTTATAAACTATACAATACCAAAGTAAATATATCTTCCGATATTCATGACCACTGAATATGAATATTTATATTTTTATATTTAGGCAATAATTTATTTTTAAATAAATAAAATTCCACAATCCATTAAAGGGACATAATTATTTTTTTAAAAAGTATTATTCCTCCGAAAATACCTTGACATGAAAGCAAATAAAACGCTTTGTCAGGGAAAGTAAAATTCTTATAAAATAAATTGACTAAATACTGTTTTAGAAACTTTCGAATTTGCTGTCTTCAATGTAGAACGACTGTAGTGAAATGAAATAGGGTTTTACAGTCGAGGATAGAATACGCTGAGAAGTAATGCTGAATAGGTGAAAGTGATCTTGGCGCCAGCGAAAAATTTGTCGTCAAATGTCTCCTAGCTGCAAAATTTGGCGCTAAAACCGGGTACCCTAGACAAATCCAGAATATAACAATTTTTGAAAGTGTAAATATATGAGCCACAGTGTGTTTCAAATAATCTATGAAGAGCCAACACACACATGTGTGTTCTTGATGCGATAATGTGATTGCGTATTTTGAAATGCTGTGAATGTGTTAACTTTGCAATGGTGTTATCGTGCATTCATATAACTGTTAACTATAAAAGGAGTGTGTTAACTGTTTCCTATTAAAAGGAAATGTATCACTTTTGCTAGAGAGTCTCAGAATAAATTTAGATTTACTTTAAAAGAACTTGCTTATTTATTGCGTGGACTTTCCTAGCATTTGAAAGCTGATCGAACACATAGCAATACATAATGCAAGTAATCATATTAGTAAAAGGTATCTCTCTCACATTTAATGCAATACTCTTCAGGGTTCATATTTTAAATACAGTTCTTACATTCAAAATCTATTAATATATCAAAAATTTACCCAGTTTTGATAAGCATAATCGTCACTAGTAAATAAATTTTGATTAATGATCATTGTAGAGAAATAATTCTTTCTGTTCCGGAATTTTCAGAAATGTTTGTAAAATATCAGCAACGCACAATTATAATTACCAAATAATTGTAAGATTCCTACATTATTGTTGCATTGTGATGTATACAACATTGAATTTTTTTCTTTAAAACTGAAACTTGCAATATCCTCATTATCCTCATGAGGCCTGTATATTTACCTTCTCTCAAAAAATCAATCCTTCTTCATATTGTTTGATAAAAAAATTTTCGATACATGATAAGTTAATTTTTATTATGCAAATAAAATTATCAGACCACTTTAAAAAATGATATCTCTTAAACTGTATCTAATATCAGCATGGTGGCTTTTGCATAGTTAATAGCATTTAGAGCTTGAGGTAAGTGCTTTTTAATAGAAAATAGTTATCATTTAGGTATTAGATACCCTTTTTCATCTTCTAATTGCTAAACCTTATAAATTATTATTTAATGGATAGTTTACATGCAATATTTAAAATCTATCTTGATTATTAATGCTACAAAATACTTCTGCTTATTAGATTTCTTTTTAAAAAATTTTGTTAAAACAAACTTATGTGTAGAAGCATATTTCACTACATTTTAATGAACGAAAAGGTTTTTTTTAAATACATTTATTTTGTTTTTGCTTAATCTCGTTATACAGTATACTTGATGATTTGTTACTGTTTGAGCTTGAAAACACCGATCAAATATGATTCAGAAACATTTTCCCAGAATCACAAAAGCAAACTCTCTAGATTGACCACCGATACATAAAATCATTAGCGGATAAGTAGGACACGTTTTGAGTAAAAAGGGGATTTACTTTCAAGCAACATGAATAACTATTTTTGAACTGTTCTAAATAGATTGACCTATTTTTGTGTAAAAGGCAGAAATCATTTAGTTTTACATATGCATTAACCAATCGATTATTTAAAGGCATGTAATATTGGATAATAATTTTTGTATGATTCTGGTTTGATGTGAGGATTCTTTTGTAAAAGCACGAAATTATTTTTTTTATCGTAGTTATTGTTATCAATCGTTTAAAGATAGCCGAAACACAGAATCCTGTATCATTAATGTTCTGCTTATAAGGGCAGTGTACAAAATCTTATTCGTTCAAAATTATTTGCATGCTGATAAACTGATCACATCAAATGTAAACTAATATAAACTATGTAAAAAGTCTAATTTATCTCATTTAGTTTATTGTTTAAGTGTTATGTAAAATTGTATAATTTGGAAGAAATTTGCTGATCAGGTTTCATAAATCTTTTTTTCTCCGTTACGTAAAGATATTTTTATAATTCAAGATAAAAACCAACGTTTTTTAAAACAAAGTTTTTAAATATTGGCAAAGTTTATTAAAAAATTATTTAAATATTAGTTAAAACTTTGTAAAAAACCTCATATCTCTCTCATCTTTAAGATCACTCTCTCTGCGAAATTCAATATATCTCCCATAGATGGCGCCTGGTTACTACATAAATTACGTTTCTAAAAATATTAGTGAACTATTAGTTAAAACTTGTCGCAAATGTCTAAATATTGCATTGTTAGGCGAATAAGAACGATTCCCAAAGTTCCAGAGCTCTAGCTTAATGGAAAGTTGGTTAAATTAACGATCGAAAATTTGATGACACACCCACACACCAAGTGAAATTCAGAAAAACGTTTTAATAATAAATATGAAAACATTTTCTCTTTGGGAAATTTGTCTTGCTTATAGAACCATTGGTGTTTTCCTAGTAGATAAATGTTCCGCGAAAAAAAATTGCTGCTTATTTAATGTCATTATTTTACTTAGCAATTAATTATAAATGCTAATAATCATAAGAATTACATTTCCCTCATTTGAAATATATTTAGTTAAATAATTAACACATAATATTTGTAATAGAGAAAAGTATGTCCGTGATGTATAGAAGAATGGATCTAATTTCACATATATACAGTGTACCTGTTTTATTACAATTCACCATGAATTTTGCAAATCTAGAATGTCCTGGAGTATTTTCATCAGAAGAAAATTCCGAAACTCTTCATAGACTCCTCATTTACAAACACCACACTTGTTATAGGGAATTAATTTTATGAATATAAAAATAAGTAGGATCGCAAATTTTGAAATAACTTCCGCGTCTGTGACAATTGATGAGATCATTTCCGTATCTGTCTTACTGGTGTAATTTGAAATTTATCAAACTGTACGTTTATAGATAGGAAAATATGAACTTAAATTTATGCAGACAGGAAATAGGTGAGATTTAATATAATGAGCATACTTTCATCAATGTTTATGCGGGATATACTACTTAAACATTTTCTAAAGCACAGAGCTAAAATTTTCCGAATTTTAGAATTGCTTTTCATTTGAAATTGATATTAACAATCCTAATTTATAATCAAGAAAAAATATTAGAGGTAAATATTACCAACTATGTTTTTTTATGAAAATAATTTGTTACGCGGGAAGTTTGGACTCTGTTGTCTTCCTTAGAAAGCGAGTATTGTGGTGGAAAGTACAGTTTTACAATCAAAGAGTTAATACGCCAGACAATAATGCTAAGTAGGTTGGTATGACGTAGGCGACAGACTTGATGATAAATTTGGTTTCCCAAAATTATCAAGTTTCCAAATATAGCGACTAAATTAAATCCCTCTAGACATATCAAGAAACTTCTAGAAAAATTTTTGGCGAGTGTATATATATATATATGAACCATTGTGTATATCAGTTAGTATTGGTTTCGATGCAATATAAGATTACGTATGTTAACTACTGTGATTGCGCGAACTTTGCATTGGCGCTCTGGTGTATTCATATGTGTGTACTCAATTGCTTTCTGCTAAATGAAAATATTTTTCATTCCTTAGAGAGAATTAAATGTGTATTTAATAGGGAAGAACCTTCTTTTTAATTGAGGGGACCTTTCCTACTTTTGAAAGTCAATCAACCACATAACAAAAGCTTAGCTATTGCCATTTCTCTTATGCCAATTTGGTTATTATAACCTTTAGTTGAAAATTGTTACGAACATGTGATGACACCTTCCCACAACGTTACTCTTATAGAAGAAAAAGTCTTGACGATGAATTTGGTGTCCATTTTGGTGACTTGACGAGAAACTTAGCGTCTTCGGCTACAAAACAAAGGTTCTGGGAAATGATGGAATCTTTTCGAAATTTCGATTAGAACAGAAGCTATGAAATTTTCCTGCGCATTCCTTGTGACATCACATCTTGATAGAACTGCTATAAATGCGGAGAGGAGTGAAGCCTGAGGGAAGGGATCGGCTCTGCTGAGTAGCTGCCGAGAAAGTTGGCACTAGTATGGCCGAATGAGTTTGCCAGAAAGAGGCCTGTATCTGTCGGGACTGCGGCAAGTTTTGTTTGAAGTACAGAATATTATTTTGATATTTGGCCGTCGTGCGATATAATAAGCTGGTGAGCTGAACGTTATTGATAATGTTGTTATTGTTTTTAGAAATTCAGTATTATATTTGCTTTTGTTGAAGATCTGCACAAGTGCTGAATTAGTTCCAGTTATGTCATTAATCTGTCCAAATTTTGTTATCTGTATTTCGTCCAGTCCCGAATATTTTTGAATAAAGCGTCATTTGCCACTATACTCCATATTGGATTGATTTCACTCTATAACCAGCTAGTGGTTATTTTTGTAACAATATAAATGATCCTTACTGTATTAAAAATGAATGAAAATGCTTACCCCTGTTGCGCAAAAATACATATTAGTTTATTTTGATATTCAAACACATGCCTTATTGTTATTAATATTCTTATAATACTCTGATGTAATAGCCTATTTATCTTAAGTTCCCATTCTGCTCCATGTATCAAATATCATTCAAAATGTTTATTCAAGCTACACAAATAGTAAACCGTAATTGTAAATATCATGTAACGCGATACATAAATAATTGTTTTCGGTTAAAATTATCAAGTTTTATATGTTTATTTTTTTATCAAATTGATATCATTTTTCATAAGTTAAAAAGTATCCATGGTACCATGAACCTTAACATTGATCAGTATGTATCAGAATTTTTGTATTCCTTGATATAATACATATATGGACCTGAACTGTTTTTTACATACTAAAAATCCATCATGGATACAAACGATATTGACGTTTTATGACAAAAACAACTTTGCTTGATGGATCTGTTCTTTTGTATGCACCAGAAAGCTATTGAAAACGTTCCACAATTGCTTAAAAATGTCAACAAACTTCAAGGGTCGTAAAATATCGAATATTAATATTTACCTTTACCTGTAGTCGACCTATATTTATTTATTACTGTAGTTCTTACACATCTACCATTTTGCATATACAGGACATGTTTAAGATATATTGAGTTTTAATTATTTCATAAAATTTAATCAAATAATGCATTAGCCAAAAACATTTTAACTACTTTGATATGATAGACTTATTCTTTTGTTTATTCTTAATACCGTTCATAGTGCTTTTCTCAAAATACACAAAAATATAAAAAAATCCCATTAGTAACTTTTAACATATGACATAAGATATTTTAAGTGAGTAATTATCCAAATCAGTTGGAAAATATTTTTGTGCTAGTCTACTTCAATCGACGAATGATCTTATGCTATTTTTTTTTTTACTAAAATTGTTTGTATTATTATGAAGCTTAATCAAACGCTTTATCGGAAAGATGAACACTTTACATTATATTTGTGTTACTTTGGTTTCAACCGACCTCCATTTCTCATTTATATAAAAATAGTTCATTATAATAGTGTTGCTTGGGAAGTTTGGACTTGGTTGTGTTTCTTGCAGAACCACTATTGTGGTTGGAAAGACAGTTTTATAGTCAAGGTGAGAATACACTTAAAAGTAATGCTGAATATGTAAGGGGGCCCTTGGCAATAGATTTGGAGATTAATTTGGTCGCCAAATTGCCAAATTCGGTGACAAGTAAATGCCCTTAGAAAAGCCCAGATGATTGCCCTTAGAAAAGTCCAGATGTGGATGAATCGCTCAAACAATTTTTGTGAGTGTATGTCTATGAGTTTTTATATGTGTGTATATCAGTTAGTGTATGTAGATTTAGTATGTCCGTTATTGCGATATTTTGATTACGTTTTTTGAAATGCTGCGATTGTGCGAACTTCACTTTGATGCTATCGTGTATTCATACGTCCGTGTCCTAACTGCTTCCTGTCAAAAGGGAATTATATTGTACTTGCTAAAGAGTATCAGAGTAAAAATTTAGATTAATTCCTGGAGAATTTTCTGATTAATTGCGTAGATCTTCCCTATGTTTGAAAGTTCATGAGCCACGTTACAATATTTTCCCAAGTTGTATAATATAAGGAGTCACACTGCATAAATATTTACTCACTGTTGACATTAGTAATAATTTTGTGCTATTCTCATTCTTTTGCATATGTTATTGTTAATATTATTTAATATTATTCCGAATTATTTCATGAAATAACATATGGAGTCAGTTAAAGTGTGTAATAAATTGATATTTAATTACATTACCTAATAATTCTATGAAATAATTTGTTATTCCCTGAATAGAAAGATCTAGTGATTGCTAGTTAATTGGTAAAATAAAAATAAAAATTTTAACCTTATTACATATATCAACATTCAGAAACACAACGAAATCATTTTTACTACACATATTGTTAAAATGGCATTTAGAATATTCACTGATATTTTTTTTTAAAAAAAAAAAAACTAATACATTTTATGATGTTAGGTTTCATTTTACGTGATTATTTTCTTCGTTAGCGGAGCGGGATAATTTTACTTGACTATTTTATTCGTTAACCAATGTAAGCTCTTTGAGCAGTAATAACTAATCTATACAATTTCTCTGCATTTGGTATATCTTAGGTTGTAGTTATTTTTTTTTTGCTCATAATGCAATATTAGAGAATGTAATTGTTTTATGACCGCCTGTTCCTAGTTGAAAAAACACTTTATTACGACAGCTAAAGTAACCTCTCTTGCCACCTCTCTTTCTCAGTTAATTATTAATACTAAAATTCTTTTAGAGTTTCGTTTGATTAAGTTTTATCTCCGAGATCATAATTTTATATTCTTAGCTTGACCTTTCAAAAAGTTTTCGAAACATTATGCAATAGTACCTTTCAATAAGGGACACTACCGGACTGGACATTTTATACCTTAAATAGAGGTGTCTTAAATTCGGATGAGTCCTTTACAAGAGGTATTGTTGTAAATCGAATGTCTAGCTTTCTTTCTAACAGACATATGATTATAAAACTAAAATAAACAGATTTAAGCTTTTAATTTATCAATTAACTAGTAAAATTCTTAATCACAAGTGAATATTACATTTTAACTGACTTTATACGCTGTTTCTCAATAAACAGTTTTATTTTTCTTAAGATAATGGATTGTATCCTGTAAATATATAGCATGCATAATAAAATTGTCCATAATTTATTGACATGTAATCATACGGTGTGCTTCATCCACATCGTTTGAGTGTGGATGAATCGTCGATTACATTAATATTGGTCAACGTTGTGAAAGTTGACCGATATTTGTGGATTTCTTCCTAATCTGATAGATCTCTCCCTTTTTTGTTCCAAGAACTTACAGAAAATATTTTCCCGTGTAGCACAACGACATCAGTCTATCTCAAGAATAACATACGATGTCATTCATAATATGTTGCCCACCCATGATTTTGTGCTGCTCAGGCAGAGAGCCGGGCCCTTTTCTTAAGGGTATTGTGAATTTTACGTTTTGACTGACTTTATGCGCTGCTCCTTGAGAAATAGTTTTATGTTCCTTTAAAAAAACTCAATAGTATATTGCAATGGTAGCACCCCTAACGAAATTATTAATAATGTTAAGAATCGTAATCATGCGATGCGCTTTATCAAGCGGATGCTGTCCATTATTTATGTATATTTTTCTCCAATATGATAATTATTTCCTATTTGTGCACCAAAAAATGACTCAAAATGTTTTCCCATATCGCGTAATGACATCATCTATCTCATGAGCATCATACGATGTCGTTCATCGTGTGTTGTTCATCATTGTTTATGTGCTGCTCAGGCAGATATCTATTCTGTAGTGTTAGTGAGTGTTAATGACTAATGTCTCCTCGTTTTTCTTTCCAACAGAGGCGGCGGTGATCGCTCGGCGATGTCTTCCGGCGACGAGCAGTCGGACGAGGAGACGGTTCCTCTCTTCCGTCCTTTCACGAAGGAATCCTTGGCCGCCATTGAAGCTCGCATAACCGAGCTCAACGCTCGGAAAGCGGAGCGGGAGCGTCTCAAAGCCGAGGGAGAGATCGGCCCGGACGGGGTGCCCGAACACTACTCCATCCCTCACCACGAGGACAGACTAGAGCCCGATCCTGGCCTAGAGGTGGGTATGCCCCTGCCCAGGGCCCTCGCGCCGGATTTCCCTCCAGAGCTCATCGCCACGCCCATCGAAGACCTAGACAAGTACTACGAGAACGAAAGAGTAAGTCAGACACGTTGTCTCCTTTGTCTTTACTCACTGTGAATGGTCATCGATCCACTTTATACAACGGTCATGGCTCTCATAGTCTGTCCCACAGAGAGGAGACACAAGTTAACATACATTTTTTTTTTTTTTCATATTTAACATGCAATTCAGTATGTTTTAGCATTGATAAATAGATTTTCTTCTTGTAGTCACAATGGCATGGCAATTGACGGCGCCTGTTGATAAATGTTCATGCTCGAGGTCATATGACGCACGTAACGTTGGCTCATATTTTTGTTCTTATTGGTCTCCTCTCACTAGAAGAAAACTATGTCAGCCAATGAGATGCCATTCAATTATTTTCTTTTAATTTTTTAATACTTGTAAGATCCTTTTTTTTTTTTTTGTATTATAAAATATAGTTCAGAAAGAATCATCTGATTTTAAAAAAAACATTGCATTTTTTTTAATTAAAGACACAGAGACACAAATAATGCGTGAATTTGAAAAAGCAATATGAAATAAAATGTTATTATTGAAATAAAATGTTTCTATTTTAATTCCTTTATTAGAATTTTAAGTTTCATAACAACGGGAAGATTCGTCTGAATGCATCTCATCACGTTGATGACAATTGCCTTCAAAACATCAGGAATAATTTGTTGTTGATTTTAGCAATTATCAAGGTCCAGATAATGACTTTCGAAACTGTTAAAAGTTACCTAAGAATGATATTTTGCTTGTGAAAATAATTATAAATTAACAGCAGTTACAGAAAAAAAAATTTCATTGGCTTTATATTAAATCAAAATATTTTTGCGAAAGTTCTTGAATTTCCAAAAGGAAAACTGCATTTTAATATAAACCTTGATATTTATTTCAAGTAATATAGTTTCGAAGCTCTGCAAATTATCTAACTATTATCAGAAAATACTTAAGCTCAAAAAAATTATTAAAAAATAGCTCTCGGTTCTGTTTAAAAAAAACACTTCAAAATTTCAAAACAATGAAAATTATTAAGAAATACCATTAGAAGTACGAAATTTCTTTAATCTGGAAGCTTTACACAGAAACAGTGCACAAATGTTTAATATCTTTGATGCTTCAGTTAAAAGGTGACATATCAATCAAATCTGGGCACTGGTGATTATCGACTAAATTTGAATGAAAAATAATCTGCACGTGGAAGTTATTTTAATTACTTCTTAAATAAGTCCCCATTCAGACACAGCACGAAGAAAATGCAGGCCCGAAACACAGTTCTTGTGGGGGGGGGGAGCCTAATTGATATATTTTTCTAAAAAAAATTTAGGCACAAGGTAATGTTTTAATGGCAAATGTTTGCTCTTTAAGTTGCATTTAACAAACCAGTGCATCACTTGCAAATTATTAATACGAAGATGGCTCAAAAAGTACCGGTGTTAAGAGTTGAGAATGGAATGAATTAATTACACTACCAACACCACTGTAGTACATCGACCATTTATCCATTCTCTAATAAACCCGTAAGTGTTACGCCTTTCGCATCCCCAAAAATGGTCACCATAATTCTTCTAGGCGATAAGATACTCTTTGCCGTTTTTGTAGCATATTCACTGGAAACAGCTCATTGTTTTGATTGTTACTTGGTTTTTCGTAAATAATGATGAATCCAGTTCTCTGACGCAAAATGATGACGACAATTGATTTGACTGGAAATATGGCTGCAAAATCAAAACTAACCTATGAGTCAACATCAAATTTGTTTTGGTACCGTTTAACAAAAGGCAAAATATAATGGTAAAACCAACTTACCAATGCCATCTTTCAAAAGCAGGTACTTTTTGAATCCTCCAAATAGCTCTTATTTAAGTCAAGCTGTAGTCCGTTAAGTAATAAAAAGGCTATTGCTTTTCATAGAGTAAAATATTCTTCTTCCTCAACTAGTATATACTTAAAATGAATGAAAATTTCGTAAATTAATTTATTGATCATTTATGATTAACATTCAAAATTTATGATGTTTTGAGACTTGTATTTGGTTTTTAAAAAAATTGTACTTTCTCTTAAACGCGAGAGAGGTAACTTCACTACTGATTACAACTTTAAGAAAAGGAAATTTTCGGGAAAAGATGAATCAGGCAGAATTATGGGGCTTTGATGACCAGTCGCTAGGCGATGTGACGCGTGTGTGGTCACATCGCCCAACAATTGGTCCTAACTTCCTGTCGTCTCATTAACCCTAGTTAATAGTGGTAATCTAAAACTCTCTGTGATTTCATCGAGATTTCTTATATTATAACAATTTTCTGTGTCTTAAATTGTTAAAAATGCAAAATGTTCTTAAATCATATTGTTCTTTCTGTCTGCATAATGTGATTATGTTTGTATAAAAATAAGTGGAAAATCTCATATAACTTCGGTTTCAAAAACTCGTGAATACTGATTTCAAGAGTAAAATAAAATTTCGATGATTTCTTAAAGGAGTAATATATTTACCCATTCGAAAGAGATCGATTGATTGATTAACGTCGTACATAGAAGCAACACGAGGGCTATTAGCAACGAACCGCCTGATTTTTAACCTTGGTCAAATGACGAAGGTGACTACTGAGCTGGTATCTTCCTCTTCAAACCCCAAATGGAGGATTTGAAGCCTTGACAAATTTAAAGTGCATCACCCCACTACACGGTGGGTCTTATGTAGCACCAGAACTCAAATCCATAAATTGATGAAAATATCACCGGCAGAGAATTTTCGACCAAGGTCACTTGAAAGTTATCAAAGCTTTAGAATATAAACTAAATTTTAATATCAGAACATTCCAATTTCATTGTATTCTATCGTCAGTTACATTTTACATACATTGAACCCATCATTTACATTGCACATATCATTACATTAGAGTAAATTATGCTGATAAAGAATCAGAAATATTTTACAGGGTTAATGACCTCCAATTCATAGGTATTAAATCAGTTAACATAAGACGATTGAGGAATATTGGGTTAATTAGAATTCTCTACAAATTCTTTGAATAATCACGATGTTTAATATCATCTCTGCATGTCTGGAGCATAGCCAAAAGTCATTATTATCCATTCCACAAGATAGCATTTAATTAATTTATTCACTTGAACCATTAGTTACTTTGAGAGTTATTTATCTTATTAAAGGGCGCGTTAAATACTTTATAAAGTATTTTTATTCTAATTTAATTCAATAAATATACTAATTATCACTTTGTTAGCTTAAAACTTCTATTATTTGGAATTGCACCAAAATGATTTACAGAAGCCATAAATATGGTAGCAACTCTTTATTTTCCTAACATCTTTGAATATATTTATAATATTACATGTAATAGTATGAAAGAATTAAAAATTAAATGAACGTACTTATGTCCCTCATAATAAATGAGTTTTAAACTCAAAAAGATAAATTTTATGTACCTCTTTGAATGTAATGTAATGCCACAAAATATTATATGGTTTCAAGATTTTTTTTTTTTTTAGTTATTAACCTTTTTTCTTTTACTTCTTTTGGAATAATTCATCATTTGTTACCAGATTTTCCCCATTATACATGTATTACATAGAGGATAATATATGCATTATAATCTGCATTAAGTAGGGGAAACATATACCTAAAAGCTACATGTATACTTTGTGTAATTCACTAATAACTTTTTAACATAGTTTCCCTCCCTTTCCCCTCACTTGAGCCAAAGCGTGGCTGATGAGGCAAGCGTGACGGAAAAGATTTCCGGTGATCGTTGTTGACATCATACTTTATTAGAAACTTTTATCTCTTCATCAGAATGAAAGTTATATTTTTAAGATGCTCTTTTATGCTTGGGAAGATATTAAATGTACAAATTTGAATGCAACAACTCTTCGCTTCTATAATTTCATCTCCAAATGGGTCACCATTTTTTTCAATTCCCAATACACCAACTACACTTGGAAACAAATAAATAAATACATTACTAAAGTAGGCATCTGTAGCTTTCAGATATCGCAAAAAATTTTAAAATTAGAATTTGTAAGCAGTTAAGAAGAGATAGCCTTGAAAGCATTACTTTTCAATAAAGCTTCACGGTGTGTGTGTGTGTGTGTGTGTGTTTATAATTACAAGGCAATGTTGAACTACTTATGTAGGCCTTGTGAGAAAACTTTTTAACACAGGAGGGTTTTAAAATGATTTTCAATTTAAAGTAACCATGCATAATTAATAACGCGAGCTACATCATGCATTTTCTTTCAATTAACATTTTGAGACATGAAGTTAACATGATGTTGTTTGAATTGAAAATATCTCCCAAAGAATGAAATGTTAATCATGTTGAGTAGATTAGAATTATTTAAGAGTAGTCAGTAGAAGTGAGAAGATACATGCATATGCAAGGAAGCGTTTAATACGTAGAGGTTGGTGGTAGAAATATTAACCTGAAGTTATCAATGATATCCCCATCCGCGCTGAATAAGGAGCTTTAGGAGTGAAACTTGAGAGAACAGACAAAAAATCAGTGAATCGAATCCTCTGGTAGTGCGATAGTGAGTAGAATCCTCTGGTAACACATCCTCTAGTAGTGGTATCCAAGGACTCAAACCCGATTGGTTGAATATACATAATTATATATTCAGGATCAGACATGAATAGGGGATTATTCTCAAATATAATAAACTGAAGATTGAATGGCTATAGATATAAATAAAATAATTTGGTTGTCAAGAATGTATGACTTTCTATCCGTTTCATTAACTGCGTTGATTGGTGACTCTTATATACATAATTAGAATGCAAGAGAAAGTAATATCTGGGTGTTACAAATTAAGTTTTTTCACAGTTTTTACCCCAAAATATACAATACACTAGCTGATACTCGCCCGCTTCGCTGGACAGATGATAATATAATATTTTGGAACCTATACGTAAAATATCAAGAAAATTCTTAATTTTTAAAACGTTAATGATAATCTAAATTTAAATTTTAAGAAATCGATTGTCTGTAATAATGGTTATCCAGGACTTTCAAATACATGAGACAAATTAAAAAAAATTAGTAAAAAGTCACCCCATATATATATAATATGGATAAAAATCATTCCACCGTATACATGTTACACCTAGCATTGCCAAAGATGCAACCTTTTGTCAGAAGATTCATCATATGCTTAACTTTCAAATGAAATATCTTCGCAATAGTATTGTGTCTATCATAAGATTTTTGTCCTTGCCTCAAGACATTTTTGATTTCTGACCATTTAGGATTGCAAGTGACTGCAATCCTTAAAAAAAAGCCGTGCAAGTTGGGACGTCCAAAATGTCTTACGTATGTCATAGCCTCTTGAGTTCGTTCATACATGCAGCGAGGTCCTCCAATAAACGAAGTTCGTCTTGCGTGTGCGCTATTTCGTAAGAAGTCGCCATTTTAGTAGTTCTCAAAATCCCGCTAAGTTTTGGAGCTAAACTACACTTTAACCAACCGTGAGATTCCAAACTGATTTATTTCTATCGCTAAATATGTACGTTTCCTATTTTCGACATGCACAAAATTTCGCATGAAGAGCCTCTTCGCCAAAATCTTACCAATCCTCCATCAGCGCTTCAAACTAAAATTATTTGGTATTTTTCCATTCCGCACGCGCAAATCTTACCAAGTAAACTTAATTGGTGATAATACACAGTACACATATAAAAAAAAATATATTCCGTTTGGCGTCGGTCGTATCATTTTTGGCGATAAAGTCGCGAAAATTACATAACCGACGGATAAAGGTAGATTAATGGATGAAAATTACATTTTGGATAAGACTTCCGTAAAATCCGTTGTTAGTGAGCGTCTACATCGCAAAATGAGTAATTGTGGTAAATTTCAAGTCAATCGGTTGTATAGTCTTAGAGATCTCGTGATGAGTCAGTCAGTGGTATTTCGCTTATATATATATGGATATTGTCTGACCTTTATCCTTTTATGAAGCTGTGACTTTTGGCTGTTTGAGATTTCATCTTCACTAACCACGAGAATTTTTTGATAATTTGAATTGCCAAAAATAACAATTCTATACGAACCAAATGAAAAGTGATTCGGTAAATAAGATAAAGATAAGAAATATTGTGAATTGAATTAAATATAGTAATATGTAAGCAAAATAGAACACAAAGGAAGGGAAAGGAGATAAAGACAAGTTCAAAGGTGTTGTAGAATAGAGTGAATCATCGTAATTAATCGTTTATATTGAAATAAATAGAAGGGACTCGTGATCAGAATACTAGGAGAAGAGTCTGCTATTACCGAGAAGCGCTTGAATGAGGGATATGATTGTATTAATTGAACATAAACTAGGGTTAACTGAGTTAAGTGGGATTCAAGAATGAGCGAACTTGCATATTCCTTGTTTAAAATGGCGTTGAAATTAAGTAACGCAGGAAATACGTCACAGTTTTAATTTATGATAAATACTGAAGACCAGCTTATAAATTACAGTTTTATATTTATAAAACACATCCCTATCTGTGTTATCTCTGCGGAAGCAAACAATTTGCAAAATAGGGAGTAAACAAGGGCCGAAACCTTTTTGATTACCCAAACCTCGCGAGCGGCATCTATTTATTTACTCCAGTCACTTTTTCATTAATTTGTTTACCCTGTGCACGAATTCGGAGAAACTTAATAATGTATGCTTAATCCGAAAGGCGTCCGCGATTGCGTGCCTCTTTATGTGAGCAGAACAAACATTGGATGAAAGGGCGGATCTCTATTATTAAGAAAAAGTATACCAAAAGCAAGTAATAAAACGAACCAGTGGGTAAATTTCAACAATGAATCATCGGATGGTCTAAATTTAATGCCGAGAGCTAGCTTTTAGTGCTGTGGTAGGCGCCGAGAATCCTGGATAACCTCTTGTGGGTGGGGTTGCTATGGTTACGCTGCATCCTGAGAATGAAAATGACCCAAATTCCGGTCACTCAATAGACTAGTCTAAGTCCGAGTTAATTGAGTTTGTTTTTTAGTGATTCCAGGAAAGTATTATTGTTCTTTTTTTCCGCTTAAATTGCCGTAGATTTAGTGGGATTAACTTAAGCCGGAGATAATGCCAAAGGCAAATAACTTCGCAACTGGATAGTGGGAAGAGACTTTTGCAAAAACGCTTATTTTTTTTTTTCAGAAAAGGCAAATGTGTGAAAAGATCCAAGAATGTTGTTCAACTTAGATTTCGATGAGAATATGGGGAGTAAATATAAATATCTTAAAGAATATGAGAAAATTGATTGAAGTATTTTAGTATTTGATTTATTAATTTGCGTTGAAAATAGTTTTGAAAGTAGATAATCTCAAGAATTGTTAGGAAAAATAATTTCTTCTAAAAAGTGTAAATGTGCGAGAAGATATACTTTAGTTTTTTTTTTAAATTATTGTTATACTAAGGGTTTGGATAAAGATGAATACCGAGGGAAAATTCAGTTTCATTGCAAGTATAAATAATTTTTTAGAAAATAATAGGAAATTGATTTAACATTTTAGGATTTTATGGGCTTAAGATAAGCTGGCGAAGAAAATAAAAGCAAATGACTTCTGAAAAGATTTTAAAAGTATTTTTTCGCATAATAGGATAATATGTTTGAGGATTTAAAATCGCTGTTGTACACAAAATTGCATAAAATGAATAACAGCGATTTTATAGAGCGCACAAATAATTATTTTATATATAACAGGATGGATGCTTAAAATATAATATCTTGTACAAAATTCTAATCGAAAATTCTTGATTTAATTTTCATCAAATATATATTTTTAAAGTTAAATATTATTGTAAATACACACAAATATTTTAACTAAATGATAATTGTTTTCAACGGAAGGGAAATTTAGAATTCAATCCGTCTCTCTAAAAGTATCTTAAAACTTTTGTAATTTTCTTTCAATGTTTCTTTTATAAATTAAGTGACGTCATTTAAAATAATCAAAGGAGATTCAGAATCTTAAGGTAAAAAAGTTGATTGCTCAAATTAGTTGATAGCATATCAATTATTTTCTTGAGAAGAAATTGTACTGTTATGCATTAATTTTTTTTGGTTAGTAGATTAGTTGATATAAAATTATCAACAAAATCAATTTTTAAATATATTTTTATATAAATTCTAATTTTTGTTTTATCTTTACATATATCTTTCAGCCTTACGTTTGCTTAAAACTATTTATTAACTTCCAAAAATCACTATCCTACAGTTAATCCCAAAAATGAAATGCGAACTTTTTTTATTGATTTTCTCTACAATAGCTAAACTCTATTCTTTGTTCTTATTTATATGCTTTTATTCAAAGAGTGGTAGGTAATCTTTGCATAAAATTAAATTTAAAACTGAAGGAAATGCGAAATAAGATTCAACTTTAAATTATTTTAAAGTATCTCGTTCAAACCCTTATATTTTGAATAAAGCTAATTTCACAGTTTAATGAATAAGTGATTAATTTAAAAAGTAATATAACTTATAAGGTGATAAATAAATTTTTCAAAAGTTGGTAAATAAAAGACAACTTTTTCACACAGCAAAATTTTGTGAGATTTCAATTAAAATGTACATGAAAAAGATTACATTCATAAGAAAAATGCAATCTTTTTCTTATCAATGTAAGAAAAAGTCTTATGTTCACTTAAAACTAATACGCATTAATAAATGCATGTTAGTTGTAATTCATAAAACTAATATAAAATTAATATTTTTAACTTTTCAGATCCTAAATACATTAAAAATTTATTATATCTACATTTTATCGTAAGATATTATTAACGTTAAAATATTTGCATTGATACTGAATTTAGATTTTTTCAGCTAAAAGTGTAGAAGTTTTCGAGAAACAAAAATTTAAAATGAACGCATTTTATTTTAAATTTAAAGTCCTAACTCATGTGACACACTTTAGTGTAAGGTAGTATCTGTATGAATGCCTTGAAAGGGCTAAGATGTTGTAAAATTGTTTAATATGTGTAATGTTATTAATACCATTGTTTTTACCATTTCATTCATTGCTTGGAGTTTTCAATTTAAAAAAATAAAATTGTTCAGAATAACTAAAAAAATCAACTGTTTTGAGAAAACTGCTATTTAGTGATTTAATCGTCCTCAGAGGCCTACATTCTTCAGGGAAGTACGACATCATGACTCCGAGGCACTTCAGTGATCTTTTCCTCTCCTCTGGGGTTTACTGTCTTTGGCAAATACTGGTGATGCGTCCATTGTATACCCTAGAGATAGCTAAAAGAAAAGAAATAAACGTAGATAACCACAACAGCAATTTATTACAGTACTGATACATCATATAAAGCTCTCAATTTTTTGATGGAGGAGTTAAAATAAAAAATACGCTGTCCCAAAATCATGTGGACGAACAGAGTCTTATCCATTATAGTTCAAATCTTGAAATCATTATTTCTAGTTAAGATTTGTTAAGGTTTGCAGCAAATCAGGTTTTATGGAGAACCAAATATGGCCTTTTTGTTGCTTTAAATCCAACAAGTTTGAAAATTGGTGTCCATGGACATGCATCATCTCATACTGCCCCTTCCCATCATCTCATACATGCCTCAAAGATTTTCTACCGGGTCAAAATCCGTTTAAGACTACCTAATCCATGATGATCATTTGATTCTGTGTGAATGAAATTTTGGTTGATGCAGAGCTTTTGGCAAAAGCATTGTGTCGCTGAAATTTGCAGATATTTACCTCTCATACCTGAATTTGGAAGCAAATAAGTATGAGTACCCTCCCAATAAAGTTCAGGACATCGATAATTTTGTAACATAAATAATTTCTTTTCATTGCTGAAGAGAACAGATTCATCTTTCAAATGCATGTGATTCTTAGACCAGTAGTCATGTCTTTCTATGATGTACTTTACTGGTGTTCACTGCATACTACGACGATAAACAAGAAATTTACTTGCCTGTAAGCAACGATGATCTGTAGATATGCATGTCGGGATGGCTAGGTTATTATCAGTTTGACGGACAGACATTTTTTGACTGGAAGCAAGTCGCAAAAAATGTCTAGAATGACGTCAAGATAACAGTTTTGTTCTCCCTGCACGCTTCTTTCCTGTACATGAGCGACGTTACGACAAGGTATTATGTATAATAGGTCTGCTGCATTGCATATGTTTTAGAAATTTCCAAAACCTTCATTCTTCTTCAATTTAAATGACACCCTTAGGTTTTATTAGCTTGTGAGAAATCAACGTTGCAAGGCATATCGCAATAAACTTCAAATCGAAAAACTGTTTTTTATATTCTACAACAATTGTATCACAGTAAAAGTGCGTGGAATATGCAAATTTTCTGATTTTGAACTAGTAAATCTGCTTTTCTTATAGTTCCATATACATATTTCTTATGAATTCACATTTATTCTCAGTTAATTAATGCAAAACATTTTTAATTGCTTCACACTTTTTACTCATATTGTTTGTTTTGTGCTACGAGGGTGGTTCAAAAACATTTGCAAAATAGATGTCGCCATCATTAAGGTAAATAATTGCATCACTGGTGGCCATCCATTTAACGTAGTTGAAATTTGATAATGATCATGAGTTGATCTATCTGTAGTCATTTGCTGCCAACCAAAATATTATTGCTGCCATCGACGAATTGTTCCACCGGTGAGACCCCATCATTATGCACGAAATCACAAAATCTCAAAAAGTTGTGTTATCCAGGAATCTTTACAAAAAGGCTGGGTGATATCCATTGGCTGAAATGCTATGACAAAGAATTTGAGGCGCGAAAGACGTCAGATCACTTTACATACTAACTGAGACCAGTGTAGTCTAGTATTCATTAAAACAAACCATTTGATGCTATAACGGCTTTTGAAATTTCTAAGGATTTATTGAACAATCCTCGTTTCTAAAAGAACACCAGTTCTTCTCTTTATGAAACTCGTTATAATAGTGATATTATTACTAATGCAGCTTGGGTTGTTTTCTTCACTCTTTCTTCTAATGTTTTTAATTAATTTTTACATCTTCACTCTCAGGCGATGTTTGTTTTATGTATTTTGCAGCAGTTTATAATTAACTCAGTGATTATTCTATTGTTCCGTTACCTTGTAACAGAAGATTTTAAAGAAAACTATGATTAACATGTGAGTACGCTATTATAATATCGTTACTTATATTTCTTTGAAAAAGAATATGACTGATAAAACTTTTATTTTACATATCTCCATATTTTTTGTTATAATTAGTGAAATAAAAATTCCTATCTCCTCGAAAGATATGATTTTCAGTTATTTTTAAATTCTCTCAGAAGCATCATTTTATTCATTCAATGAGATTTAAATTTATGCAAAAAAAATTATGTCCTTTTAAAAAATTACAAACACGTAAAAATGTTTTATGCTAAAAGGAAAATTAAATTTTCTCTTCTACAAGACGAGAGCACCCTATAATAGCGTCTGTGATTAATTGTAAGAGATATTTTTAATTTCTTGAAACAATAAAAGGAACTTAGAAAAAATAATCTACTTAAAAAACGAAACAAAAACATTTATACTGCCTTTGAGAAAATATAAATTATTGGATTTTTTTTTATTCACATTTTTACCTTTATTTCTGAAATTAGTTCCCAAAAAACAGCTTGAAAAAACATTACATGGAGCTTTCTGTTCTTTTATTTCTTATTTATTTCTTTTCTATTTCTTTTTTATTTCTATTACTTTACCTTAAATGGTAATAAACTCTGAAATGTTCAAATAAAAAGCGTCAAAGGAGCATAAATTCCATATTTTTTTTAATCATATAATAACTTTCTGTCTTTTTTTTTACTAAGTGTCGTTTTTTTTATGAACAGAAAAAGTCACTCTAGATTGTAAATGTTTTTAAAATAAGGTCAAGAATCAAAATTTTTAAATGTTTAAGCAAATATATATAAAAAAAATCAGTATATAGATTAGAGTTAGCCATTTCCATTTCATGTAGGGATTGTATTTAAAAAAAAATCCCTCAATTTGTATATTATAATAATTTTGCAGCTATGGATTTTCAATATAAAGTAATAAAATGAATACATGGAAGTTTTAATACCCTCTTATCTGTAATTTATTCGTATTTCGAATATGTTACTTACTTTTGTGACTACTTCATTAGCTTTCAATTTTATCTTTTGCTTAATTTTTACAGTAAATTCTATTTTTTATTATCCTAAGTAATAGATTGCTTAATTAACATTGCCCGTGTTTCGGGATGACCTAAAAATAACTGCTATACTGATATTCTAGAATAATCGGAAACATTACTTTTATGTACTTAAGCTAGAATTCTACAAATCTGTTAATTATCAAGCCCCAATTTCGAAACTCACTAAAATAATATGCGAAGGTTATTAAGAGTGTTTCCGTATTAGATATTGGAAAAGGATTGGGAATAGGAAATGAGAATTGGGGACTCACTGCAGTATTGCTCATTAGTCGTTACTCTTTTTCTTCAGATATTCATATGTAAGACATATTTTGCTTCCTAAAGAGTCATCACTATAACTTTTCCAGCTGATGAGATCGTCTTCACCTTCTTTGAAGCAGATTCACAAGAAATAATTCTCTTTTTCGGCTGCAAATGGTTGAGAAATCGAAACTTCTTTTGTTGCTGTTGTGATCATATTGTGACGTTACGTTATTTCTACCCGACTTTTGTGCCATAGTATAAGTAAATATAGCTAAATCTAAAAGTCAATAACTGGTGCAAACACACGCAAGTCAGTTTCATTTCAACTATTTATTTATCAATCACTGTAATATGAGTTTAATGAGTTATAGCTCTCTTTGGACTCTAAGATTAGACCACCAATTTAAATATCACTGAAATAATACGCTCTTACCTAACCCTTCCAGTTGAGGTTACTATTATCTGTCAAATCCTCTGCGACAGCTATAGACAATAACTACTCTTGATATTATCAACCTCTTGCTAGAAATATAACCACACATATATCCATATATATAACAGAGTTAACCACACTCTTCCTCTATCCTCTAAATTTCCCTTTACTTATATATCACCATATCTGAATTATTTCACTTTATTTCCACCTGCATCTAATTAACATAATCACGTTTCATTTCGGTTGGGAAGATCTCTCTTGCAATGAATCTCAATTAAAGTCTCCAAGGTTAGAGAAGAGAAAATCGCGAATAGCCCAACGACACAAAATTAGTTTTGGAGCCGTTTAATATATGACAGTACACAATGGTAACACCAATATGCTTTAGAAATACCATCTGTCTTCAAACACGTGTACTTTCTGAACGACCGTCGTCCTTAGTATTGTCTTGGCTATTCATTTAAAACGTTAACTTAAATGGTATCTGCCATGATATTCTCATTTCTGGTCCTAAGTCTTTATTATTATATCATATTCTTCAGATATTATTATTATTTCATGCGATAAGTTTATATTTTTTCCCATATTAGTTCATTGTTTAACGTAATAGAAACATTTCTTTGACGCCATAAATGAAAACAGATTCTTTGGCAAATTTTTTTTTATTTATGTATGCATTTTTAAAGTTTTTGGTAGTCATTATTTAGTAAGCATTTATAAACTACATGTGAATATTATATACAAACGATTTTATGATATTTTTATGCTAATCTTTTTCAAATAATAATTTGCTGTATTTCGCGTTATGCCGAATACTTAATCATTTCATTATCAGGCCAATTGTTCGGCTCGTGATTGATGTGAAGAAAGGACCTACGTATATCAACTGACGCGTTGATGAATATTAATTGAAATAATGCCAGTATTATAATTTGAGAACTATTTCAAATATTGTACTGTGAACATTGTAATAAAATTCCTCGCAAAATTCGGCCAAAATTCGATATTATTTTTACTCGAGTGATATCGTTTCAGGAATAAAATGTAAATTACACTTTTTTATAAACTACAGACGGTAGCTAGTAATGATTAAATTACATGAAAGTATTAAAGTAATTCTATAATTAATACAAAAGTTGATTATATGCTTTGGAATCTGAAAAAATCTCGCACACGCACCTAGCTCAGATACTTTCTAATTCTTAAGTGCTTAGCGAAAAAAATAACATACAGCATTCCATAATCCATCGTAAGTTACAATTCATTCGTTAGAATAGTACATCGGTTACATGCAAGTCTTACATCACTCAACCTGACACCAGGAGACATTTGTAACCATGCTTTGTTAGCAAAGTACAAAGGGCGGAGATCGTTGAAGATTTGTAAAATAATAAATCACATCTGAAGGAATCTTTATTTAAGATTTACTCGAATATATTTGGAGGTGACATTTAGTTTCGGAATACTTTGTTTCTGAATAAGTTATAAAAGTCGCATGGATATAAAACGCCGTTTTCTATTGGTATTTGAAAATCGAGTTCTGTGGATGTCTGATTAAAGAGCTTTATTTTTTGTAAAATATAATAAAATGGTATATTTCACAAAAAATGGTTATAGATAACTAAAAAAATAATCTAGGGAGCTTGTAGCAAAAAAATAAGAGGCATATTAAAGTTAATGGACTTTAAATTTCATATAAGACATTTACGAAAAGATTGTGGGCCTATTTTTGTTAATAATAAAATGGCATCATTCATTAAACAAAAACATTTGCATTTTAAGAACTTGTGTGTCCTATTTTTAATCCATCAAAGTTTTGAAAAGAAGTAAAAGATAAAATATGACCAAAAATAAATTTTAAGCTCTAACTCCAACTTATTTACCTTAAATATCCTAATGGAATTCTATGGGATGAGATAGAAATTTTATTCTATTCTGAAATTAAAAAAAATTTATGCATTTTAATTTAAGAAAATTTAAAAAGCTCACATCATAAAAAAGTATGAAAATTATATTTCCTAATAATTTAAAATAAAATGCATCTAAAGTCCAAAAGAATGCTTGAAAAATGCACTGTAATAAAGAATTTCGTATAATTGAGTATTTTTTTATTTAATGATGAGGAGACTACAATTTATATAATTTAAATTAGTGCAGCAACTAGAAATTTTCTATTTGACTTAATGCTTAAATAACTTATAATTAATATATATATATATATATATATATATATATATATATATATATATATA
>BMAW01062927.1:243869-254890 GCA_019974015.1 Nephila pilipes
ATATATATATATATATATATATATATATATATATATATATATATATAGCTTATATTTAATGTTTGTTGGCTGTATTGAATGTAATTAAAAATCACTCTTGTTTAAGAAATTATTTTGACAATTCCTTTTTGTTCATTACCAACTGAATAATAACCAACTGAAGGAATAAAAATGTGTATTTACAGCATTTTAAATCAAATACATGTAAAAGAGGAAATTAAGGTTTTTGTAATCTCAGAAAAAAAATTTAAGAACTATCAATTTTTAAAAAAATGTATATTAATGGTTTTATTGTTAGGACTTCAGCACAAAAATTGGATATAAGGTCATTAAATAATAAAGCCAATTATTCATGATCAAAAAAAGTTGTGAGTGAGTGAGTGAGTGAGTGAGTGAGTAAAATTATTTTTAAATTTCCATCACGTATAATTTTTTTACAAACTTAATGGAAATTTAAATGCACGAGGCATTGTGTGTGTGTGCCGTTAAGTTTCAAAATGCTGAAACCAATGAATTAATAGAAAGAAAACAATGTTTTGAAATAACTAGAAATGCTTCGAAATAAAAAAAAAAATAAAAAAAAAAAAAAAAAAAGGAAGGAAGAGAACATATTTTTGTAATTCTAAGAATCAAAATCTGCTACCACCTGTAAAAAAAACTAATTGTACATTTTCATAAAAATGTTTGAAGAAAAATTACAACAATTTTATTGCTACTATAGTTATATAAAAATCTACTAGACAATACTTGTCGGATTTTTCGAAATTTCCTCAGAAGTCAGAATCAAGAATCGATTTTACTTTATTTGATTTCTTGTTTGAATTCTTTCCTAACCTCGAACCGCAAATTCATTGAGAAACAATTAAAAAAAGAATGTATTGCCCAGAGCTCATTTTAATGAGGTGGCGGTAAAACTGTAAATGTAATCATAGAAGAAAACTTTTCTTGTTCTTACGGATAAATTATCACCAGCAAATGAGTTGAAATTACAATTCAATGGATTGAGAAAAATATAATTCACTGGAAACGTTGTTGATGCACTCTGAATTAGAAAAATATTTATAATAGAATTTTTTTCTAACCATTACTATAAAATATACTTAGTTTCGATGCATATTTTGTTGCATATATGAATAACTCAAAACTGTTTTTGTGCTAATTATTAAATTATAATTTTTGTGTAAGGGAATAAATACTAAGGCTCCCGTCTACCCGCCATTTTGATTTCGTGGGCGTAATGTTAATCCTATGGAATTTTGACTTTAATTATCACATCTTTATTATTCGATCTATTTGAATGCAATAAAGTGCATTTGAAAGAGCAAAAAATAATCAATGCTTCTGCGGAATTACTCCCCCCCCCCTGATTTTTAAGAATATTTAAAAATATTCTTTAAAGACCGGAAAACTCAAAAATGAATCATTAAAATAAGAATAAAAATATTTTTACAAATCTTAGAAAAAAAGTAATTCCACAGAAGCATTCATTATTTTTTGGTCTTTCAGATTCACTTTATTGCATTCAAATAGATCTAATAGTAAAGATGTGAGAATTAAAGTCGAAATTCCATAGGATTAATATTACGTCCACGAAATCAAAATGGAGGGTAGACGGGAGCCTTAAGTTAAATATTTGTATAAAATGAGACCACTTAAGATTATATTGATTTTCATACAATTCACGTTTGCAATATATATTTAAATTTTATATTATCTGTACATACAGTTTATTGATTCTCCACAATTTCTCAGTTATCAAATACAACCATTTAATAATTTGAAAAATGTAGTGCTACGAAGCCATTTATGCATCTTAATTAATAGTTTTCTACTTATGAAAAGTGTAAAATATGTTAACTTTTTACAGTAAAAAAAATATGTATTTGCGATGCTTTCTCTTATACTAACTAACTTTAGTTATTGCTAAAGTTTGCATGATTGGGAATAATTACTAAATGTTTAACTGTATTAATTTCTTGCTGAGTTTTTAGGGACTTCTTAAAATTGGCTGAATTGTTACAATTTTCGAAATTTCAGTAGGCAACAAAAATGGCGTAACATTGTTCTTACACCGATAATTATTTTAATTACTTATTGATTGATTCTTTACTAACCCGTTCACTCCCAGCGTATCAAATGCGATACGCTCGCGTTTGCTCTCCTGTGCCCAGCGTATCAATAGAGATACGCTTGAGGAGAACGTTTTATTTGATTTTTTAATGTTACTATATGGCGTTACAATACCACGAAATCTATATAGATAGCTTATTTGGAGTGTTGACCTTGGTGATATAAGCTTGGATTTCACTTCTGGCTATCAGGAGGGGGGTAATTGTTAAAAGCACGTTTTGCAGCGCGGCTCTTTAAAAGTAATGACATGATTTAAAGGGTGCACTTGCTTTCGGTTTGCTTTTTTCTTTCTTGCTTGCTTAGAAGTTCAAATAAGAATTTATGGATGTTTTTGGGGGGTTAGGCTTTTGGTAGCAGATGCTCTCTGCTGTTCGTTTCATTCTTTTTATTTGTAGTGACATTCATGAGGAAAAGAAAGTATTTATCTAATACTGAGATTTGCGAATTAATGAATGAATCTGACAGTGATGTTAGCGAAAATAATCCAACTCTGTACATAGTCCTTAAAGGAAAAAAAGGAAGAAAAATGTGTGCCCTTTGCTCAAAATCTTGCGTGAAGCGTCTAAAGTTGACAAAATACATGTGTAAGTCATATGACGTTTGACTATGCATTGAAGAATTTTTTTTTTATAAAAATACCATACAATGAAATAAGAATCATTTTTTATATCTTAATATTTCATGTAATGGTACATCATTACACCATGAAATTTATGTAACAAATGTAAGTATATTTAGATTTGTCGCAAAAGGTATGGTTTTTATGTAATAATTTTTATGTACAAAACATACGATTTTCGATTAAATCTTTTTTTTTTTGGAAATATTAAGTTTAATGCATTTTAAATGATATATGTAAAAACCAAAATATTCTAACGAATAGCTGATTTTAGAGGAATTTTTTTCGAGAATTAGGCCTAATATCTAAAATCGTCTGGGCACAGCATGACACTCCATGGTAAGAAGCCGCGGGCCCAGGGAAGCCCTTTTTTTTCTCCCTTCTGTAGTGAAAGGGTTAATGCCGCACTTAGAAGCCTTATGGAGGCTATTGGCGACAGTCCTCGTGATTTTGAAGCAACGGTCAAGTAATGCGGGTGACATCTGAACTTACACTTTACTATCTATGCTTTCAAATAACGCCAACATGTTGACAGATCTAATGCAAGTCAGCTCCGTTAAACAACTGGTTTTTAAAAGAATCGGGGCTTGAGAAATGCATTTCGAATGAAACCTCGTCATCCACAAGCTCGCATCACGGAGTCGGCTACCGCGGATTTTAGATATACAAATGATGACGTTTATATATATATTTCGTCTTAAGAATCTTCTTGATAAATTAATATATTTAGCGACAATTATTAAACATAAGTGTCATATATTCAAGATAGCAAAGTTAGAGAAAAGAAAATTATTTCCGCTCATGGACAACCTCATGCAACCTTATCTTCGAAATACAGTATTCAGATCCAATAGTGGCAATTAGAAATTAGAAGTAGGGGATAAAAATATGTAGACAACATGAAAATAGCAGGTGTTCTGGGGAGTATAAGGGGATAAACACAATTTTTTTTCTTTTAATTTAACTACAAAAGATTAAGTTTTTGGTGCTTTCAGCGAATTTTGACGCAGAAGGGAAAGTTGATAGTTTATACCTACTTTATTTTGGTGTAGTTTTAACAGTAGATAATAGCCGGTTCTTAAAACTTTAATTAAAACAATATAATTTTCATCTAAGAAATTATATCATTAAGGTATTATAATTACATAAAAATATTTTAAGAATTCAGAAATGAGTGATAATTTGTTAAAAAAAGGGATGGTTTGTTTAAAAGAAGCACCCAAAAGGATGATAATTTGTCAAAATCAATCCGACAAGTTTACTCTAGGCCTTAAAAGTACCTTGATCATCGTACTACAAAATATAGATGGAAAAATAAACACAAAAAATACATATATACACTACTTAGGTTTAATAACATTTAATTAAGTGTTAGAACAGTACACTTAATTATATTATATAGAAAGAAAGGTATATATAATATAAAATAGAGTTCCTCAGAGTCTAACGACCACACACATACCACAATGCAGGGATTATATTTTGTGTATCGTATTTCCACTAAATAAATTTTTAAATAATTAACAAAATGAGAAAAAAAAGATTGAATATCAGTGATATTGCAACCGGGTTTGTACAAATACTTTGTCTACCATTCCTTGTTATAGTCGGCTAAAATGGATAAAAAAATTTTTTATTCTAAACCAGGAGAGGGTGTGTCTTCCTCTTGCCTCACAATTACAGCGACTGTTAAGATCCAATTGAAATAAAAAAAAATGTATTCCCACTATTACATTCATTAAAAAATTCGATTAACAAACATATTTAAGACTTATGGATGTATGTTAAAGCCACTCATACAACTAAAACCACGAGAGATGGCGTGTGAAGTATGGAAGGGGCAGAGATTACTGAATTGTATTAAAGCTCCTGTTTACTGGCCATTTTGATTTCGTGAACGTGATGTTAATCCTATGGAATTTCTCTGCTGTCTTCAAATCTTTACTATTTTATCTATTCGAATGCAAAAAATAATGAAGGCTTCTGCTGAATCACGTTTTTCCTCCGATTTTTAAAACATATTTTTATCCCGATTTAAATTATTCGTTCGTGGGGTTTCTAGCCTTAAAAATATTCTAAAAAATTTTCAAAATCTTAAAGAAAATGCAATTCCACAGAAACCCTCATTAGTTTTTCTCTTTCGAGCAAATTTTTTTTACATCAAGTAGATAAAATAGTTTACATTAGAGGGCTGTAGTAGAAAATCCATAAGATTAATATAACGTCCAGGAAATCAAAATGACCGTTAGACGGGAACCTTAAATAAAAGTATTTGCAGTTTGTTCCTTCTAATTGAATGCCATAATAATAAATTCCGTTTGAAAGCAAAACAATGTTTTTCCTCTATCGTGATCTTCTTACTAATATACTCATCAAATAATATACTATCTTAACTGAGTGGAATATGATTCTTATTGATGTCATAATATCTGTTTCTATATTTCCTTTCTGATTCACAGTAGGTGATAGGTGGCAGTTACCATTATTTAATGTAATTATACTAACTGAACTTGCAATTCGTCAATATTTTTAATAAAAATTCAATTTTAAATCTACTTGTTAGATTTTCCAATCACTTCATTTGAGAGAAGAAAAAAAATTGATTCTGAAGTCAGATCTTATAATTTCAGTTATTTAGCTGAATTAAATTTTATTTATAAGACTTTTTTGACTCCATTCTAAGTATTAAATCTTAGGATGAAATAGAAATCCAATGAGAGAGAGAGAGAAAGAAAGGTTAACATTACTTGATCGATTGAAACTTAACTTGTGGAAAACAAGCTGTATCCCCTTTTAAGTCATTAATTCACTCTTTTAATTGAATTTGCTTACTTAAATTTGGAATATTGTATTATTTTCAACCTGATACTAACGTTATTCAGTTATGTGATGATAACAACATTTATTCCCACATTTTATCTTTTGAATATACTATTCATTCTTTTATCCAAGTTCTCTTAATTAACCTTCAATGCACAAGATTATCTCACATAAAATTAATAAAAAATTTACACGTTAAATAGTGATATTATTCTTTAAATAATACTAAAATATTATAATTGTTTAACTAACGCATTTACTTTTTCTTCATAACGTTTTTGATTTGACTAATCATTATAACTATTTTATAACCAAACTCTGTTTTCTCTTACAATAGTAGTTGAGCTAAGTCAAATATGAGGAAGAAGTTGCATATATATATATATATATATATATATATATATAAGATTAAATATGATTGGCAAAAAATATTGTATTTAAAATTTTGTTAAATTGTAGAGCCCGACAGTGTGTTTACCAAGATACGAGGGTGATTTTAAAAGTACTTGTATTTGAAGACAATAGTATATTGCTGTTACCATTGGCAGCAGCCATCTATTTAAACGGGGCCCTAATAAATTTGGCAAATATTCATAAGTTAGCTTTGAGTGTGTAGTCATTTTGTTGCCAAATCAAAATTTGATAGCTGTAGCGTCATGTCGTCACCGTCGGTGAGACATGGATTCATCATTATGCACCAGAAATAAATCAAAAGTCAAAACATTTGTTTGCTTCCAGTGAATCTTTTCCAAAAAAGGCGAAGAGGGTCTCATCGGCTGGAAACGCTATGACAAAGAATTTCTGAGGTGTGAAAAGCGTCATAGTTACGAGTATGAATAACTGAGGCTTAGTTGTCTATTGAGTCATTATGCTTACTAAAAACAAACCATTTTCGATGCTATGAGCGTCATCTCTCGGAATTTCTAATGACTTATTGAATGATCCTTGTATCTTCCAAACATGTATTTAAGGATCTAATCAAATTCAAACAAACAAACTAAGAACTCCATAGCTCTTTTATTTTATTTAAACTTATTTACAGCTCTGAACTTTTGAAAAATAACAAAACTATCACTTAAGAGAAACGGAAGACAACTAAATGTAGATGATGTAAATAAAAGGCAAGTTTCAACTTCCATTAACGATATATTTAACTAAAGTGCCAGAAATTTTTTATTGAATCGTGGCAGTAATAACTTCGACGAGAAGGTGTTGAAGTGACGGAGTTCCGATTCTTTTACAAGAATTTACCTCAATAGCAATGTTTTCTATAAACCGCCTAAATTCAACTCGGTAACACTTCTCTTTTAATTTCCCTTCTTTACTTGAGAGAAAAATCGTATATATACAAAAACTAGAAAATGTAAAAACTATTTAAAAAAAAAAACTGGAAAAGCTGGAAAACCGGTGTTATTACTCCTCTGGTCTCTCTTCTTTTCTTCAGAGAGTAATCGAATGTAGAAAAACTGGAAAATGTTGTTCTCTTAAATTTGTATTTTATTTGCGTAAACTTCGGAAAGTGAACTTGGATTAGCCGGGAGGGGTAGATCGATAAAACAAAATAGAATCATGCAAAATGATGCTATAAAAATAATAACAAACCACTAAAATTTTCGGCATTTTGCTTGTTAAAAATAACATTTAACGGTCATTTGTTTCTTTATCTTATCATTATACTACTTCCCAGTTAAATCCTTTTTATAATTCACTTTCGCTTATTTTTTGTTTAATATTTTATCTAGAAACACATAAACAAATAACCATACTAAAGAATTTATGATAGAAGATTTTTTTCTGATTTTTTTTAAATGTATATATCTTAAAAATAGTTTTATTTCATAAAGGATTTATAAATTTTCTCACTTCGCACAGGTCTTATGAAATAATTTCACTCATGAGATATATTCAACTAATAAACACAAGTTTGTATATTTACCTTAAGAAGTGAAAAGAACTCTCAAAATATGTGCACCGCGTACGTTTATTTAGTATAGGTGGTGTATACATTAGCATACATTTACTGTGACTCAAATTCGTGTTTAATGTATGAACTCACACAATATTAGATTTCGGAGATGCATAATTTATGGATTTCTACTTTTTTCTTTACTTATTTTGGGTTTTTTCATAGGTTTACTTTTTTTAAAAAAAGGCTTTAAAATATGTATATATACTCTCCTCTTTTTATTCAGAAACATTTCTTCTTAATTTGTAAAAAAGGCTCGTAATAAAGTGTTAATTGTTATTTACTGCTTAAACTTTGATCATTAATTTATTCAGTTGATGTTTTCTTAGTTAAAAGGATGTGTACTTTGTGTTTCCATAACAACAATATTTCATTCAATTTAATTGAACTACTTACATGCCTGTATTTCAATAAGAAGCATAATTTATCTTCCATTTAAGGGACAAGTCATTAAAATTTATAATGTTATATAGTCAACAAAAATTAAAATAAATCACAGATAGAAATATTCAGAATTTTCATATCTATATTAATAAAAGAAAGAGATTGTGTGTATAAGTCGGTAACGTAGCGGTTAAACCTTTGAGACTTTCCAATTAAACTTTTGAATACAATTTTATAAATATTATTTTTACATGTTTGAAATGTTGAATATTATCCTCCTCTTAAGCTACGGTTTCCTAGGAAAGAGAAGCCGTTATATGGCGGAGGCAATATTACGGTGGTTGACGTCACTAAAACTTTGTCTATGTGAGCCAGATGGTGTGGTTTACTCAAGGGAATTGAATGAGAGGAAATAACGTTACTCTCTCTCCCTCTCTCACTATTTTGCATAGACAACGTTCTGGTTAAATCATTCACCGTAGTATTACGGCCACTTTAAAATGGCACCGATTTCTTAGCAAATTGTAGTTTTAAGACGCTCCACCTTACGACGAATAGATCTGGAGCAGGGATGGTAAATAGGATTGTATCGAAGTGCCAAAATTAAAATAAATTAGAATGCAAATTTTTTCCAAGTTCCAATATCTTACATATTTATACATAGTACACCTGAATAATAATATTTATTTGTAATAAATAATAAACAAAACATAAAGATAGAGCTCAAAATGTATTCAATGCAGAAATTGTCACAAAACATATTTAAAACTAAGCTGATATGTTGTCGATAGAAAGGTAATACATCCACTGAATCCTCTTCTGTCAATCTGTGTCTAGCCTTTAACGGACATGATTTAGTATCGAGAAAAATCTTTCTGAAAAGTAAGTGGACGAGAAAATAGTTTATACAGCGATCGCAAGTTTTTTAACTGAAGCTGAAGCATCTGGGATACTATTCTAAGCTCAAAGTTTTGAGTTTTCAAAACGTGATTCAGACTCTGCATATTCTGTCATTCGATAACGTTCCAATTTTTCGACATGTTTTGGCATACCTACAAATTTTTAGGCCCACATAGAAATCATTTATAGATATATAGTCTAAGTTTCTATAGTCTAATTTCAACTAGTTAATGAGATTATTATCTATATCCTTTACTTCGAATAAATCCGTATAATTTTTATTTTCAATAGCCTATCAATTCTATTAAAATATTTTTTTTAATTTGTTTGAAACTGTTCTTCAATAACATAGAATTTTTTGAAAAGTCATAGTAAGAGTTCCATTTACTTTTTTTTTTTTTCAAAAGTGTTAATTCAACCAAAAAAAAGTTTAAGTTTTGGAAAATTATTCAGCTTTCCAGATTCAATAACGTATTAAAAATATTTCATTTACATTCAAACCTCTTTATCATTCCAAATATAACTACGATCTTGTAACTTTTTTACTAAGGTCATTTAAAATAAAGTTAGGCCGGTGAGAAACGTTAATTTTGAAAACCATTCCATTCTATACAGTTCTTTAAAACATACCCTGTTCCAATTATCTAAGACATGACGTTTTTCTTCCAGGATATTCACAAACCTTTCTGAAAATGTAACTCGAGTTATATGGGTTGCATGTATTCTTAAAAAAGTAGTTTATTATGCAATAAAAGAGTATCATATTCGCAATCAATATCATTTTTGAATTGTATTTCGTTCATGTTATTTGCAACTATAAAATTTAAGATTCAATTAATTTTTCATGACATTTCTTCGTAAATTAAGTAATAATTGTCAGTCTGGTAGATAACTATATATCATTTGCTTCATCGTAACAAATAGAGAGATAATCACAGCTGTTAACACGGTTACAAAGTTGATCAGAAGTATTGACCTTCCTTCAACCATTAAAAAATTAGTTCGTTTCTTTCCTCAATATTTTTAGTCAAACTTTTTATGATGATTTTCAAAATGTCGCGTGATAGTTGTTGTGTTATATACAATAATTTCAGGACACATACCACAACGGCTCTTGTAATTAACAGAGATTATCAACAATTCAAGAACAAAACTTTGAAAATAAATTAGTTACCGCTTCTTTACTGGTATCATTTGAGCCCTGCAAATATTATTTTTTTTTATATTTGAAATCGAAGTCATTCTATTTTAGACAGCACCCACAGACAAGTAGACATGCAAGACATCCATCTGACACGTCGCGTTTCAACTTTTCGCTATGGGACGCCCCCTGTTATCCATCTTCATCAACATTTGCTGCTAGAACTGGCAGAAAACTTCATTGTGAAACTAAAATTTCCCCATTCATTACCACAACAAAAAAAAAGAGAAAGAAAATAAAGAGCAAACTTTTATTCATTTTGAAAAATTATCAATAAAATATTACGAAATTTCTTTCATTAAAAAAATTATTCATTATTATTATATTATCACTATATATAAGTTTCACTTTAAATTTGTAATACATTCTTTTCGATACATTTCCCTAAAATCGTACCTAGAACTTTATATATATATATTTGAATTTAATTTTGGTCATAAGATAAGAACGCTGATAAATTTGATGTACATTTCAAATTTTTTTGAAAACTTGAATGCCAAGTCATGTTTGGGGAAGTAATTTCTACATAACGTAAAAAACATCTTTTTTTTTATTTCTTTTCATAAAACTTTACGTATAACGGTTTCAATTGGGTTTCTTTATTTAGAAGTATGTTCAATTTTTCTGCTTAGCGAAAGATTTGCACGGACAACAAAATTTGCTCATCCAGCATGTATGCAATTTCTCTCTTTATCTAAAACTTAAAAAGAATAATCTACCAACTATTTTATTTATTTATTTATTAGTATTATTATTATTATTATTTGGTGTGCCAAACTTGGCAAGCGTTCCATGTAATTGCAATCCATGATCTTAAGCATATTATGTCCCGTGACGTTACGGTTTATCTTTACTTCCGACGATTTACTCTTTATCAAGTTTTTTTTTATATTGATTGTTATACTTATTTATTTGCTTGTGTGTGTGCATATATATACATATATATATATATATATATATATATATATATATATATATATATATATATATATATATATATA
>BMAW01062927.1:255049-268020 GCA_019974015.1 Nephila pilipes
TTCTACATAACATAAAATAAAATCTTTTTTTTTTTCTTCTTCTTTTCCTAAAGCTTTACGTATAACGGTTTCAATATAGTTTCTTTATTTAGAAGTATGTTCAACTTTTCTGCTTAGCGAAAGATTTGCACAGGCAACAAAATGGTAACAAAATTTGCTCATCCGACATGTATGCAATTTCTCTTTTTCATCTAAAACTTAAAAAGAATATTCTACCAATTATTTTATTTGTTTATTATTTTTTTATTGTTATCTTTTTTTTTTTTTTGGCGTGCCAAACTTGGCAAGTGTTCCATGTAATAGCAATCTATAATCTTAAGCATATTATTTCCCGTGACGTCGCGGTTTATCTTCACTTCAGACGATTTACTCTTTATCAAATTTTTTTTAATATTGATTGTTATATTTAACACATGGATCAATAGGTTCCGAGACTAACCCAGAGATGGCGCTCGTAGTAAACCAGTAACCAGGTATTTCTAGAGTACTAACCTTTGCTTGAAACGTGTCAAAATTTTAAGTCGATCGGACCAGAAACAGCTGAGTTATCGAGGTTGGAGTAAAGTCGTTTTGTAGTTTGTTTAAAAAATGGAAAAAACCGAGTTTCGTGTTCTCATAAAACATTGTTTATTAATGGGTAAAAACACCGTTCAAGCAAAACAATGGATTGAAAAATGTTACCCGGACTCTTGCCCATCAAAAGCAACGATTTGTCGGTGGTTTGCCGAGTTTAAACGTGGTCGTACCGACACAAATGACGCGGAACGCTCGGGTAGACCTATGGAAGCCGTTACACCGGAAAATGTGAGTGAAGTGACAAAAATTATAATGAAAGGTCATAAAGTGAAGCTCCGTGAGACTGCTGAGATGACACAGATATCATATGGAAGTGTATTTACTATCCTTCATGAAAAATTGAGCATGAAAAAGGTTTTTTCCAAGTGGGTGCCGCGATTGCTTTCGATGGAACAAAAACAGCAACGAGTCAATGATTCAGAAAGCTGTTTATCGCTATTTACTCGCAACAAAAAAGATTTCTTGCGTCGTTACGTAACCATAGACGAAACATGGATACATCACTACACTCCAGAGTCGAAGCGGTAGTCATCTGAGTGGCGCACAGCTGGCGAAAGCCGTCCGAAAACGCAGCAGTCAGCTGGCAAAGTCATGGCGTCAGTTTTTTGGGATACGCATGGCGTGATTTTCATTGACTACCTCGAAAAAGGTAAATCGATCAACAGTGATTATTATATTGACTTGCTGGTGCGTTTGAAGGGGGAAATCGCAAAAAAACGACCGCACAGTTTCGGGGCTTATTGATCCATGTGTTATTCATTTGTTTCTGTGTGTGTATATATATATATAAACCTTTATGTATAAACATACTTATACATACATATATACACACACACACACACACATATATATATATATATATATATATATATATATATATATATATATGGGGGGTGATGGTTTCAATTAAATTTAATTTTGTAATTTTACTTATAATGATAACGTTTTTAGTGGGAAGCTCATCTTATTTTATGATACAAATCCTTTTGAGCATCTAATTTATGTGACTACGTTCTATGAATCTGCTCTGATCTGGTTCTCCCCGATTTCATATTCATAAGGAGATTTCCCAAAAGACTTTCTGTCTGCAGCTAAAATACCTAAAGATCTCAAAATCGTGTACCACGTGATCTGTAGAAATCTTTGCATATAAATTCCAAACAAGGAAAATTTCGCTCTCTCCCGCTTTAACCACGAGGGCGAAACGTCATATATACTTAATAATTATAAATTCATTCTTTATTTTCTTTTTTCAAACAGCTACTACTCATAATTACAACATTGCAATGATAAATTTTTTCAATCTGAGATAATATATTTTAAACCTAATGCTACAAAATTTCACATCTTAAAATTCCCTAATTAATATCGAGGTTTAAAATTACGAGGCCCGTCGTCAATAGCCCTTGTATTTCGTCTAGTACAACGTTAATAAAACCAAACCAAACCCAAATTAATATCTATTCTATTACACCACATTGTTCCAACTTATAGTATATACATGGAACATATTGCTTTTTAATGATAACAGCATATAGGTGTGTTAGTTACTCTCCTGAGGGGGAAAATTTACATTTATATATTCTCCTCTATACTCGATACCGTTTAATCCGTTCGGTTCCATTAAGAATCTGATAATTCATGATATAACAATAACAGTTTTACTTTTTTGTATCACTTGTATCATTTAGAACCAAACATAGTTATTTTTGATTGTTCATCTTTTTTTTTTAAATTTTTTATTCCAGTAATAAACACATTACAATCTTCAAATTGATGAAAAACTCCTAAGAGTCAATTTTTCAAAATTGCTATTCATTTTTATCTACGCATCTAATCTTAGTTTGTTTTCACATAGACTTAAAGGCTTGTTAATCTGTTATTACTCAGTTTTTTTATTTTTGAAAATATCGCACGAATCGACAAAATTGAATATTTTGTCAGCTTTTTGTATGAGACTCCGTAATTTCAATAAAATTTGTAAAAAAAATTTTAAAAATTTGTTCGTACTTCTCTTTCAAGTTAGGACGTTTCATAAACGTGAAAAAAAACTTTTTTTCCTGTGTCAAATATACAGACCTCAGATTTCTGGAAGTACTAATAAAGTACTTTTATCTGTGGAGTAATGTAAGTATTAAAATATGCAAAATAAGGCTTTATTTTATTGACAGAGTTTAGACAATTTAACAAGTTTAATGTAATTCTGGTAGTATTGAAATAGTCACGCTATCTTTATTGATTTATATTCGAAGTAAATACAGGGAGATCAGGCGAAAGTTGCTTTAAAATTTAAGATGTGAATAGCTTTTGTGAAAAATTATTTATTTATTTATTTTGGTTTGTTATTAAAATTTGAAATTTTAGTTAAGGAAAATTCACACAAATGAGGCAAAGTATGAAAATAATCCAAAGTTGCGAGTGCGACAAGTAAAGGTTATCTTGTTCTCATACAGAGGGCATATGTGCATCATTTCATTTCTCCATCTAGGCCAATGATATTTTCTTTGGCTTAACATTTCATGGCTCAAGGGTCTGTCAAAGGATATTCCAAGAATTGGTTGACTCCATGCTAATCTTGATTGTGTTAAGGAAAACATTGCTGAAAAACTGGGAACATCGACTTGAAGTCTTTCTCGAGAACTTGTATCCTTAAATTCCCCTCACCTTACACTAGCAGATTTTTTCTCTGATGGGGGAGGGGCTACCTTTTTCCACAAATGGTCCTAAAACCATTGCTCAGCCTAAAGACCAATATCCATCAAGAAAAATTCAAGAGATACAGCAAGATATTATAGGCTATTATGAAAAATGGGATGGGGGAATTCTATATATGCGAACTGGCAAATGGTGTTTATCTAAGAGATATTGTTTTCTCGAATCTAGTTAATAAAATTTTTGCCAAACGATGAATGAAATATTATACGTATATATCAATACATTTTATTATAAAATATTAAAAATACTTATTTAAAACTGTAAAGAGACTTTGGCCTACTCCGTACGAAGCAAAATATTTTTACTATACATTTAATGTCTTCGTGAATGTTCAGCAATTAAAATTAAATATTACTATTTATAGTTGTCACATATCAAAGTTTTTTTTATTGAACAGCTTTAAATTGCAACTGTATATTCTCATTAATACTGAAAATTTGGACATGAATCAAAATATTGGATGTCATTTTGCAGTCAAAAGTACCTGATTTACTAAAAACCACCGTTAAACTGCAAACCTCAGGTACATATCAGATAAAGTTATCTTTAGAGAGTGCTGAAACAAGGTTTCAGCATTAAAATTCTTAAATCAACGTCCATCCTCTTTGGAAGAACTCCAAAAATTATATTTGTGCTGTTAAGTATAAAATTCCGTGGTGTTTAATAAGCATTCTTCAGTATAATAAAACATTTTTACTCGAATCCGCGTTCTAGAGCAAAATTCCACTAACAACCTTGTACGTGGTGATTACCCATCTGATCAAAAATTATAACCACCAGTGTCCTAGTCTACAGCATGTACCAGGAAATTTATGACATAGACCTGAATTACCCCCCAAGGTAAAACTGTACCTATTCTTTTCCCTGCGTGATACCATTTCATCCGCTCAATATTTAATAGAGAGCTATGGTTCTCTTTCTGAGGGATAGAAGCGCTTCTTTTTCTTAGAAAGGAATGTGATTTAGGTGGCTTATCATCAAATGGATTCCGAGCGGTAAACATAAATACTGTATTTTTCCCGAAGAAACTTGGAAGCGCTTTTCTTACTTTCTCTAGTTGAGGAACAATTTTCAGAATACAAAATAAGCTCGCCTTATATATAAATGAGGTTTGAAAAAAAGATAAACTTTTCTTACTTTTTATTTAGTGGTAATTTTGTCTTAAGAAGGGAGTATTATTTCTTAGTTGTAGGGAGAATTAAATAAAAGTCTAAGATGGTATGTTTATAGCAGCGCCTATATATTATCTTATATTTTAATGCCTGTAATCATATCCGGATAATTTTGTGTATTATTATGTTTACGATTGTACCTGTATACCTTTATACAATGTATTTAAATGTACTTGCGTTTTTGTGTTAATAATTGTAACTATCTCACAAATTCTTCTTGCTTTTGCGCCTTTTTATTGTACTTATTAAAGCTCGGTGATATTGCTGTCATATAATCTACTACCTGTTGTATTGTTTATTGATCTTTCCTTTAATTTTTATTGATGCATGCGTAATTTTTTTTTTTTTATTTTTAAACTATGGAAAAAAATATTAAGTTATGTAAATTTTATTCAATATGTAAAATAAGGATGAAAGAAGCTTCACTGCATCTGAAACTCTATAACATTTTATTTCATGCTCTTATCCGACACAAAAACTAATTCTTTGTTAAATGAAGTATAAGGTAATGAATGTATATCCCGCATTAAAGTTTTTGAGTGGTTTCAGTGGCTTAAAGAGGGAGGAGAAGAGATTAAAGATGACCCACATCCAGGACGATCTACCCATAAATGACGAATAAAACATTGAAAAATCGGTATTTTGATCCAAAATGACCGTCGCGCAGTTGCTGAAACCATAGAAATCGACAAAGAACCTGTTCGACGGATTTTACACGAAAAGGGGGGAAATCAATCATGAATAATTTCACAAGACAACGCCCCTGCCCGTACTTCATTGTTTGGCAGTATGGGACAAGCGTAAGACCCCTGTGTTGGTACATCTACTCTATTCACTCGATCTTACCTCGTAAGACATTTTTCTATTCCCTGAGACGAAATCATCGTTGAAAGGAATGAGATTTGAGACACAGTTTGAAGCTGCACACAAAAAAAAAAAAAACGACAGAGAACCATGATCATGTTTTCAGAAACTGACTTCGAGCATTGCTTTGTCTAATGGAAAATTCACTTGGAGTAGTACAGGAATCGTGGAAGGATGTATACAGAAAGAATAGTATTAAAATTGTGAAGAATAAGAAATAAATGTTTTATAGCAATAATTCAATTTCTTTTTAGCCATTAATTGTACAATGCAAATTTACAAATAGCTCCTCGTTCTCTTAAAAAATATTTTTTTAAAAAAAATACATAATTTTATTAATTTACTTTGAAAAAAAAAAGATTTTCACATTTGTTTTCTATTTTTTTAGAGTTGCTTTCATTTTGGTAATTATTAATTTTTTAAAAAAATATTTATTCTTTGAACGAATACATGGAAATGAAATACAATTAAATTTTCTTCTCTCCCATCATGCATTAGGAAAATTGTTTTTGTGTGAGCACCAAAATTTTTATATATCTATCGATGCCTTTCTACATATTTTGATGATTATGATAATTTTGTAAAGTTCTTTATTTATAATATTTCTTTAGGTAATATTTTGTGCCTTAGATCATCTTTTCAATTTTTCTAGTTTTAGAAAACTGGAGTTTTCTTATAAAGGAAAGTCCAAATAAGTTTTGTATTTTATAAAATTCCGCTTAAAGTAATACCGAGAGTATAAAAAAATGAGAATAACTCTCAAATTAAAGAAATGCATATTTATAAAGGCACTTTTTTAATCCTTTTTGGGGAGTTATTCTTCTCATTTTAGGGCTTTCAGAAAGGTATTTTTGAATCACCAACATAAAATAAAACTTAATTCAGATTGTTTCCTCAACAAACCATTTTTTGAAATATTTGCATACAAACCGTGACTTATAGTTATGATGAAAAAATCATTAATTTAATATGGAGCAGATTTAATTAGTTTTGCAAAATTGTTGGCATGTTAAATAACGATTATAACATTTGAAAGCATTTTTGTATTCCCCCCTCCCCAAATAATTCAAAGCATTTATGGCCATTTAAACTGCTTTTCAAAGTTATTATCATCCAGCCGCTGCTTATTGCAGCATAATAATACTGAAATTAGTTTTCAAGTTATCTCTGACTTACATTTTCCCGAATAATTTATTTGTTTATCAGGCTTATGCATTATTAAAATGTTTATATCATTTATATATGTAACATTTAATTATCTTTTATCGACTTTTGTATACAATATGTTTACCATTAGAAAATCAATTTAAATGAATAAATATTTTAAATGATAAAAAAAAGTAAATAATTTTCTAGGTTAAATAATAAAACAACAAATGAAAGTATGAAAGAATAACACATATATAAAATTTACCACGGAAATTCACGTATGTGTTGCGTGCTTAATATCGATCAATTATATTATTTAAGAGAACATAAATTCATGAATATTTATTTTTTAAAAAAAAATGGAGCCATTACTTACAAGTTTTAAATAGGCATCACGATATTTGTATATTAATTCTATAAGTATACACACACTTAATATTTTCATTTTATACAGTTGGATAATATATTCAAAGGGTTAACATATTCCAGAAAATTTCTATCAATTGACTTAGGATTTTATTTGAGAGAAAAAAAAATGTATTACTTTCATCTCACTTTGAATCTAATTCATTCTTTACGTTCTAAATATTTTATCAGGTTACTGAATGCAGAAATAGTTAATGCTGTTTTAAAAGAAGTAAGTAAGAATATCGTTGAAACTAACAAAGATAGAACTAAATGTACCAAATGAACTATATATGTAAAAAAACAATAAAATTTGAATTCAGTAATTCAAAAAATGAACAATTGCAGCTTATATACCAGTATGGGTATTTGTACAAATATACTTTCAAAGCATCGTTTTCATTTAATATACTAATCCGAATGGTATAAAGTGAATTGTTTCCGCTTGTCTTTAATTGCTGGTAAAACTTGATTACTTTTGTGTAACTCCAGTAAATTTTTACCTTTGTTCTTATCTGAAGAAAAATGAACAATTTTCGTTAAATTAAAGCTCTATAAGTGTAGAAGATTATGATATAAAAAACAAATTAGAAACACATTAATCGATAAAACTATAAGTTATTGTACAAAACACTAAAGTTTTATTAGTACTTTAAAAAAACTAAAGAAGACAGTCAGTAATTAAAGAACTTTTGAATTACTTATGATGCGTGACTCTTTCGTTTACTGAGTGGGGAGAAAAAGGAATGTGCGTTGGCGGATAGGGACTATGATGTAACTAAGAGACAAGAGTGTAGGAGGAAATTAATCTTGCTCTAGGTTCTACTGAGGAGAGTGCTTTCTATTTGCCCTTGTCCTGTTGGATTATGAGAAAAGCTTTTTGTATAATTACTATTGGACAATGAAATGCGCAGCCGAAAGAAAAATGAGTCACCCTTCAGAACCTTCACAAATGTCATTGCAGCTGGACAAAATCTGTTATGTTTCAACTGAAACTAAATTATGGTGTAAATAGAATATAAGTAATTAAGTTAATTAACATAGTCAATTAAATTCTAAAAGAAGTACTTTTATGCCAGAACTATGGGAAGGGGGGGGTCAGAATTGGGTAGTAAGTGGTCCAAATAGTCTGTTTCGAATTTCATTCAAATCCGATCATTAGTTCTAAAAATATTCTGGAAAAATTGTTAGGGGACCATATATAATATTATTTCCGAGCTAACTATTTGAAACACTTTTCTCGTTTCTTATCAACATGTAAGGACTGGACCTTTCATAAAGAATTATACACTTGTATACCCCTCCCCCGGAAGATTCCGCAAAATGTTATTATAATTTCAAAATTGAATATTTCCTGAACCAATGGAGGGGATCACTAGCAAATTTGGGCTTAAGGGTGTTATGATATGAAGAATCCAAATATATATAAGACCTTCGATATGTAACGATTAATTTTTTTCGAAACTGTGTTTAACTATTCACATTTTTCATAATGATGTATATTTTTTCCAACTTTGATGTAGGAATTTTTTTTACCAATTTTAGAATTGGTATTTAAAAAAAAAAAAACCTCTGTCGCTTGTGTAAAATATAAAGCTTTGAAATGTGTTGAATAGAAAAAATTATTTTATCGTAAAATGTTTGAGACGCTCTTATAGAGGATCTACTCTTCATACACCTATAACACGGAAACTTACGAGTAAAATTTTGTGAAATTTGCAATTTAGATTAGTTTTAAAATGAGAAATCAAGTATATGAAAAAAAAACCTGATATCGATAATGAAGAAACTTTGTTTTATAAGTTAATAATCAATATGTTAATTAAGTTAATAAAATCCATTCATTTACATTATAGTTTGGAATTTTTTGAGTTATTGACCGATTATAAATATTTTTTTCTATCCGTGGCGAGAATCTAGGAACTTTGTAATGATAACTTTTTTTTGCCAATTGTACATGGAATATTCTTAAAATTCAAAAATTGGAAGTTTTGTTTTCTCTAATTGATTACAATTATATATACATTTATATTTTTGTGTATATGTTACAAGTAGTTTAACTCATTACCAGAGTGGCCTTGGTAGCCTGGTGGTCATGGTCGCGGACTCACTCTCGCCGGTTTTCGTCAAGTGGGGGGCTTAAGTCGAGGTCCTTAAAGACCCATCGTATAGCCAGTGTTGATGTTCGTTAACTGTGTTGAGATCCAAAGCCCCCCTCCCCCAATGGCGTGTTGCGGAAGTGAGGAAGGGTGCCAGCTCAGGCATCGTCCTCATGACTTGAACGAGGCTCAAAATTACGAGGTCCGTCGCCAATAGCTCTCAAATTGCTTCTAGTGCAACGTTAATAAAAAAAACCATAATTAAATCATTACCATGATTATGCATGATATGTCTTTTTTCCTCTAGAACTGTTAAAAACGACGCTATTTAAAACTGAGCCTATTTTTCTCCTCTTCAGGTATTAAATTCTATCTTCAGAACGAATTGAATGAGGGAGAACATAATCCATTTTTGTAATAATGCTTCTATTTTGTCATTCTATAACAAAATACTAACCTCTAATAATTAGCCTAATTTATACTACGATAATTGATTTTTTTTTCCCATCCGAGCAAACTAGATTTCACCATTGAAGACTAACAACATTTAAATTTAAAATGGATTCCCGGGAATGACTCCAACGAACGGAAATAATAAATTAGCTATATATAAATATTTGGCAAAATAGAAGAATTGTAGCCCAATGCAAGTTTGAAAATAATTTTATTTTAATTGTACCCCCCCCCCCCCGTTTAACACGATTGTTACGCTCCTAAAAGATAACATGTTATGCGAATCCATATTATACGAAACAGGGACTAGTGCAAAAAGAGAATTCCAAAAGAAAAATCCTTTTTTATTTTTATAAATATATTCATTAAAGTATAACTATGGACGCCATGCCGTGCTCTCTATTAGGGTTAATAGAGATTCAATAAGTGAACACTATCCAAACACCAAATACCTTCCTCGATTTAATTACATTTATTTGGACATTACGCGAAGGACTCAAAAAATTTAAGGACAAACAATTTTAGGTAAACATAATAATACAGATCCACAAAGTCTTGGAGCGGAGGATCATGTTTACTTGTTAGCTTCCCCGTATGGACTACTGGGAATTCGAGCTCCAGTTGTCATGATTCCCCCGGTTGCCGCTAGCTGGCGCGCTTGAACGCATGGGGGGGGGGGGGAACAAAAGTAATTTTCATCAAAAGTTCTACGAATTAATGTGAATTATATATATAAAACTTATTTTATTTATTAAAATATTCTTAACAGTTTATGAATGTGTGAATGAAAAGCGGAAAGAGAGAGACCTTACAAAAATTCTGTGCAAAGACAACAAAGCCATAGTGACACTTCTTGTCACCCGAGACAAATTGCGTGCGATGTTACATTGCCTAAATGGAAAACTCAATAAAACAACCTTATGTGCCCTTCTATTATTCACGAAGTTGACGCTGTACCTTGTTTGAGACGTATAAAGAACAAATCATTTTCCAGTACATATACAATTTTCTGTTTCATATCTTACGTTTTCATCTCACAAAAAAAGAAATGTCTCCTTTCCTATCAGTTCCCATCACATGTTCTTTAAAGAATAAAAATTATGTGATGTTGCCAATTGCATCTAAGTTGTTCACTCAGATTTATTTGTTTCTTTTTGTGAACGTTGTCGGATGTTTATTTCTGCCCGTCACAAAGATCCACTAATCACAATCAGCACGCCTCGCAGTTTTCGACCACGGTCAGATGACGAAGTCCACTACTTAAGTGGCATCCAAACTCCACATTCTCGCCATATGTTTGGTATAGTATGATGTGATCAATAACAAAATAACTAGATTTGTTGATCAAATTTAACGCCGCTTCTACTTTACTGATGAAAGGTCTCGTAATTTTGAATTAATTTCTAATGACGTGGGTGACACTTGAAACTGTCCTGATTTCTGAACCAGATCACGTGAGAAATTTGATGACCATCTGATTTTAAACACAACATAATTTTTTTTATCGTAATTACCTTCTGTAAATATGATAAATACTCGATTTGTTCACTAAAAAAAGAATTTTGCTTTATTCTATTCCAATTTTTTTTTTTCATTCTTCAATTAATCCGTATTTTTGATATTCTGAATCGGTATAAGCATGCAAAAATGCGTGTCCGTCTTTTTCTTTAATTTTTCATCGTTTAATAAACCATTTTTCTTCCTAAAAGGATCGTGGTTCTTTACAACATACCGATGCCAACCTCCACACGAACACACACACACACACACACACATATATATATATATATGGAGGTTTTGACTGGTTGGTCGTCCATGAGTATAAATGATGAGAAGTGATTATTCATAAAAGATTAACATTTATTTATATAGGACATAATTGGATAAATTATAAATACAAATATAGCTGCGAAGAGGCTACAATAAGGTACAAGTGCCCTTGCGCTTAACAAAACATACAATTCTCTTGAGAAACCAAGCTAAAGACTCTCCAAGTTTTCTCCTTGTGACTTTTAGACACGGCTCTCAATCAAAAACTTTCCAAGTCCGTTCCCGATTATTTCCAAACCCCATTTCCCACTCAGATACCTAAAATCTGCTCCCGCTGATTTCCAAGACTTTCATTCATCACTTGCGCCATCTGCTCATGCACAGCATTGTCTACAGAATGTTCTAACGAGTCTTCGGTACATTTTCAATCTCACTTTCACTCACGCACACACACGTGTGTGTATGTGTGTGCGTGAGTGCGTGCGTGCGTGTGTGCGCACTATTGTGTGCGTGTGTGCGCACTATTGTGTGCGTGCGTGAGTGAGTGAGTGCGTGTATGCGTGCGTGTGTGCATGATTGTGTGTGTGAGAGAGAGAGGGAGGGAGGGAGTAATAGATAAGGATTAAGGAAGATACAAATTCTTCTGTTACAGTCATGGCTGGAAAATAAATACTGATTGTCCGAGTCAAGTCTTATTATTTCACGTTGAATAATAGAGAGAGAATGTTGCATCGAGATATCGGTGGACGTGCCTCCATTCGCTTCCTTTGATAAATCGGATGAATAATAATAGTTACATCATGAAACTGAGGAAGCCACATGCGTCTTTCCGCCTTCGTTGCCAAACCAAAAGAGGTAGAAAATTTCCCAGTTTGGAATTTAAATGCAAAGATTTCTTCATATCATGTGGTATTAGATTGAGGGATCTTCAGGTATTATTTTATATGCAGATAAAAAGTCATGCAGGGATTACCTCTAGAGGTTTGAAAACTTTGGATAATCTAAATAATGTAAATTTATAGCGTGTGATTCCATACATTAGAAGCTCAAATGGATTTGTATCAGAAAATAAGATAAATTTCCCACAAGAAGCGTTAAAGTATCGAAATCATTAGTTAATTAAATCAAATTTAAGATAATTTATTAATCAGATTTAATTAAACAAATTTTTAAATTAGATCAAATTATATTTATAACTTAAAAAATGGATATAAAGTAATAAAAATGCTATATATTTATATAGCATTTTTATTACTTTATTTCCCTCTTTTTTGGATTTTTTTTGTGGGAAATTTTTAATATGACTTTCATTTTTTTTTTCCACCTCTGCTTTCATTATCCATTTTCGTTATGTTTTTCTTTTGTGCCTTTTAAGTTTTTTTTTAAAAAAATTATTATTTTGGTCATTATATGTTACTTTTATTCGGATAACAATACAGATTTTTCTATTATATTTTGAGTTTGATTTTATTTTATTATTAATACTATTTGTATCTTAACTCTATTAATTAATATTTTTTCCTAATAGTTTACTATCCTTCTTTTATTAATTGTGTATTAATATTTTTAATACGTATATATAAACACACATACATACATACGAAGCTTGTTTAATAAGTCCTTAAATTCCAAGAGATGGCGCTCGCACTATCGAAAATATAAGCATCTTTACTCACACAGATGTCTAAGTCTCAGTTACTCGTATAATCTCATCGACCGGAAAAGTTATGACGATATTTATACGTATATATATATATATATATATATA
>BMAW01062927.1:278436-386068 GCA_019974015.1 Nephila pilipes
ATAAACATGTATAATAGAAATCTCATAAGTAATTTAAAAAATTAAATACAGTGATCCGTAATCGACATTTTTGCATGCTTTTAAAAGATTTTTTTTAAAATACTTATGAATATAAATATTTCACTTCATGACTCTCCATTAACTTCCCCCCACACACCTTAAAATGCTGTTCCCAGACAGGAAGACCCGTCTTTAACTAAAATGCCTCTAAAAATTCCTCTCTTTAAATTTTCACAAGCATTTGTAATTTTTATAAAGAAAGTTATAAAGTGTTTAAAAAGATATGAAAGTTGTAAAATATCTAGATCGTCAGAACCATAATGCATATGTATTTTTCAGTGATATAAAATAATGCTTAAGATTTTTCATTTCATAGTTATTGAAAATTGTACATTCGGTAAGCTCAAAATTATCCAAAAACGATATATGACAAAATAAGGAATCAAATAAATTGCATCTTATTTCTAGAAATTTCATTTTAAATGAATCATCGTCAATTTCTAAAAGTGATGAGGGGATTCCTGAAATACAGTAATACTTAAATATTCTCAATTATACGAATCATTTAGTTCTTGCTATTTCTAATTTGGTGTTTTTTTGTTTTTTTTTTTACTGTAAGCGTATTCGATAACACCAGTAATAATTCTTATAAAATCAGTGGATTACGTTTCTTTTCTCCTCATCAAAGCTATCTTACCCCTAAGTTGGAAGTAGGCTGACTGGCCGATGACGTAGCAGACGCAACGCGCGCCCTGGCAGCCAATCTGCGTGCGCGCTTCATCGGCGTCAGTTGCTACGTCACAGTATAATAGGGGGAAATACTGATTTTCGCGGCGTCTTGCCATCTGCTGCTTCCCTATATTCAGACTTTCTGTCTAAAATATTATTCAAACTTGAACTCAAATGACTTGTCAGTATTTTGTTGATTCCATGCATCGAAATACTTGCGTTTGGACTCAAAATGTTTCGTTAAATTGCCAGTTTGATTTGTTTTCATCTGATTTTTGTGTTGGCCGATTGCTTAAATAGTTGAATGTTTTCGTCTAATCGCAACCGTAACTGAGTTTCGTATTGATCGACTTTTTGATACTAAACGTCAATCTGCATTTTTGTTCGATATACGTTAATATTAAACCAAAACATTAAGAGGCATGGAATGGAATGCTGAGAGCGTTTTAGATGCTCTTAATGATTTCGAAAGAAAATTAGAGTTATCTCCTATCTTGGAAGACTATTTGAAGCGAATCGCAAAGAATGGCGAAATTGTGTTCCCATGGAGCAAACTCAAACCTTTGTTGAAGAAGAAACTAGAAGTCGTTCTGGATGAATTTTATGAAACTTGTCCTGTGGAAACGTCGGTACCAGTGCCAAATTTTGAAACTTTCAATTTTGATTCTTTAAAGAAAACAATTTTGCAAGCTGTTGAATCTTTCACTAGTGCTCCATTTACAATCCAAAGACTGTGTGAACTTGTTACAGATCCCACTAAGCATTACAATCGCACGGATAAATATATGAGAGGTATTGAAAAGAATGTTCTTGTGGTTAGCACCATAGAACCCAGGCCTGGTCAAGGTGATGGGAATAATGTCAACAATCCCGTTGTGAATGGTTTGTTAAATGATTCTCCTAGAGACGATAATGATACATTAAATGGGCATGAAAACACTGACAGCGTTTCTTCATCAAATCTAAATACATCATCAAACCATGTGCTGTTAGAAAATTTTGCCAATGTTTTTCCCTCAGCAGCATGCATACCATCAGCTTCAAATATTTGTATTAACAGAGAAATTGACAACAATTTTCTTTCAAATTCTGAATGTGTTGATACTCAAGATGTTGATTTTGAATCAAGTCCCCCAGTTGAGCAACTCGAAAATGTACCTGCTCCTAAAGCAGAAGATATGGATACAACTGAAGATGAACAAGCTACTGTTCCAGCTAATAGTGATGAAAGTACCTCAGAAGATGCTGTATCATCAGGTGAAGCCAGTGTTACAGAACCTGAAAAAACCATTAATACTGAATCATCTGATTGTCATTCAGAATTGGATCCAGCATCATCCAATTCAAATGATAGTGTTAGTGCTAGTGAAAATGTGAAAAACGAAGCTGACTGTTCTGAATCTCAGGTTGAACTGCCACTTCCTAATCCAGAATCAGCTAAACCTATAGAAAGTCAACAAGATGATACAATTTCCCAAAGTGATGATAATTCTTGCAATTCATCAGAGATGTCACAAAGCAGTGAAGCGTCTGATGATTCTGAAATAACTCAAAGTGAGGATACTGTCCCCTGTGTCTCTGAAGTATCACAAAGCGTAACAACTAATGAAACATCAGATCCTTGTATGGAATTAGAATCATCTACAGATTCAGCTGAACCTGCTGAATAAATTTTTTCTCTTATGTTCAGTGGGACTTCTCAAGGTATTCATGTGTTTTATGAGAATCATCTACAAAACATATTGTAGAATGAAAAGGTTGTATATCAATACAATTTCCTCACAGATGGAGGAAGGAATGTATAGTCAATATCAGTGTCTAGCTATGATGAATGTTAATAAATAGGGATGCTGTGCGATGATGTTGATAGTTCATTGTATCAAGTAAAGGGGCTAATCACTTGTTTTTAATTTAATAGTGGCTTTTTCTCAAATGAAAAGTTATGTTATGAACAAAGGTTTTTATTCACTAGTAATCAAGTGATAGGGAAAAATTATTTTAAAACTTTAAGTAAAGTTGAAATATTTGAAAAATCATCAGCTTTCCTTGTGATTTTGCAGCAATTTGAAACTGATGTCATGTCATTAGTAAGAAAAAATGAATGCAGTAATATAAGCATAAAGAGAAAAGCCATAGAAATTGTCTGAATAAATTGATAAGTATTATTTTAATCTGATTTAAAGTATTCCCTTTTTATTTACTGCAAAATGTCAAATACTATTTAACTACTTGAGTTTTTCTTCACATGCTGACAAAGATACCAGTTTTAAAGCACAATTTAAATAGTGTTATGAGATTGAAAAATTTGTGGTTACATGCTGAAAAAATTAAAAATGTTATTTTACTTTCTTTAATATATTATTTATAAATATGTCTCAAAATTTTTCATTTATTTTTTTAATGGAAATTATTCCTTATGAAGGAAATTACAAAAGTGCGCCAATATGATCATTAAATAACTAGTGCTTCAAATCTAATATGTATGCTTGAATATAATTAAAAATTACATGTTGTCATTCATATTTTACTCTAATAATTCTTTGAAAACTTGGTGTAATTACATTGGATTTTAAAGATAATTTAGGCCTAAAATTCTGATAAATGTGCATATTTTAATGAGATATTGCAAAATATCTGTTTTTACAAACAATGCATAGCTAGATTTCCCCATTTTAAAAATAAGTTTAATATAGATTTTAAATGAACGGATAACGTGTTTATGTTGTATTATCTTGTCATTGTAATAATAACTTACAAATATTTGGTATATTATTTCAATGTGTTGGATTTGTGTAGCAGAATTTAAACATTTTTAGGGTTCATTCAATGTCTGAAATTTTGCAAGTATTGAAAGTTGTTTCTTAAAAAGGTGTAGCTTTGATTAACAGGGAGTGCAACTTGAAAAAGAAGACTTCAATATGTCTTTCACTCTTATGACACATGAAAAAAAGGGATTTAGTCATGCTGTAATTTATGATTAAAATGTAAATTAAAATATACAAGATAGCTGGATAGTTTTAAGATCCAGATCAATGGTACAAGGCAGTCTGTTTTGCAAATCATACCTAGAATGAACCCTAATATATTGTAAGTCTAGTTTTAAATTATGTGGCATTATATAGATTTTTATGGATATGCAAGTGTGTGTGAAAATATTTATGTATATTTTATGAGTTATTTGTAAAGAAAGCATTATGCACAAGATACTTAATTTAGTATTTATTTTCTTGTAATAATAAGTATGTTTGTTTAAAATTACAATGTTCATAGTTAGTATCATATGGGTAGATGTCATAAGTGTATGTATTTAAGTTATAATAATTGAATTTTATTCTCATAGTATTAAATCTATGTTGTAAATTATAAAAATAGATAAAACTGTGTATATTGGGAATTTATTTGTATGAATGTGGGGGAAATTTTGATTAGGTAAGGGGCTGATAAATTTGTAGAATTTGATATTGTTTTTTTTTTTTTTTTTTTTTTTATTGTAGGCAATATTGTTTGAAATTGTATCTAACATTGATTTTCTCTTTGTAAATATATATTCATGGCTGTTGTTTAGAATTTTGAAATTGTAATTGATCATCTTCTGAGCTTTTTATGTTTAGTTTTAGAAGAGAAACAAATTAAAGAAAAGTGTATTATTTTTGTGTCTGTGTCGATCATTTATAGAACTTTAGAATTTCACAAACATATTATTTTTGATACATATTTTCTGTTAAACCTTGTCATTAAAAAAAATCTTGGACTGAAATTTTTGTATGGTATTCTATAATCTTGACTCACAGATGTGGTAAACTGAATTTTCTTTTAGAATGAATTATTTTATGGAATATTGTATTATATCCCAATTTTATTTTTGCATGACTGAATGAAAAAAGACGGGTGGGGTGTATATATTATTTTATAAAACTTTTTATATTCTTAAAGGGCTATGAAATCAATATAGTAAAAAAGTGACTATTTGTATCAGTCAAAAAAAATTTTATGTGAGATTTTCCACTTATGGAACTTAAATGTTTCATAAATCCTGTATAAGTGATCTAAACAAATTTTCATTTCTTGGATTAAAATTTTTATTTTAATCTTTAAAGAAATTATTTTAAAACATCATTCAATTATGTTTAATGTTGTCTTCTTTACTATATTTATAGATGGTAACTTCAAAACGAATTTCATTGTGTTTATTCAAAATATGACGAATCCAGGTTAAATTTTACTGATCTGTTAACTCCCATTACAAATAAATGTTAGGAGCCAATTATTTTATAAAAAGAAACTGCTTGAAGTAATTTTCTTAACCTGGTGTTTTATTTGTTTTTATCAATGTCTCATTGACCATATATTTTTGCAGACCTTTATGATAATTAGCAAATCAAAGGACATCTTTCGGTTCAGTGCTACCAACAGTATGTTCATCCTTACTCCATTTAACCCTTTGCGTCGTGTTGCTATCTACATCCTGGTCCATCCTGCCTTCAGCTTTCTAGTAATCGTTACTATTCTTGTAAATTGTGTGCTCATGACAATGCCTACCAATGATACAATTGAAAGTACAGAGTGAGTATATGGTTTTACTTCAAAGCATTTGCTTTTTAAGAAACCCTTTTCAGTTGATAGATGTTATTGATTTTTAAATGAATTTGATGTCCATTAACTGCAAACAAATATAATTTGTCAATTGTGAAACAAGTAGAACAATGAATTTGTATATGAATTAATTAATCTAGTTAACACATATTTTCTATGCTTACTGTTCAATATGCTTATAATTATTCTATTTAGACACAACCAATTTTGTTTTTTCTCTTTTGTAATAAAAATATGTTGGAATAATTTTAAAAATTTGAAATTTAAAAAAAGAATGATTTGAAAAAAAAAATTAATATTTACTTCTTTTGAAAACCATCTAGTCAGCTAATATAAACACAAATGCATAACCTTCCCTGGATAATTAATTGAATGATACTTGTTAATGTAATTTTAAATTTGATACATTTTTCTTTTTAAAATTTTGTTAAATCTGTAATGTAATTTATATATAGAATCAAAAGGGCAACTTAAGCCTTAATATTAAAAATGACTCTTGTTAGATATCTTCAATCTTGGCAACTTTTTTGTATTGACTCAATATGCACATATTTTGATGTACAATTAGCTTTTGTGATTTTTACCTTGATTGAAGCTGTTTTTATTGTGAACATTCAACAAAATTTTATATGTTAGTGATTTCAGTTTTTTAATTCAATTATGACAATCAGGATTAAGTGTAATTTGAAGAATTTGTTGAATGAAGTTTATGGCTAAAGCTTCCTTTCAAGAGTTAGAAATTTTCAAAGGCTGATAATTGTGTTTAAACACTGAAATTAATTTATACCAAGAAAATTATGACAGTGTGAAAAAGAAATTGCAAAATACAATTTTTAAACTTTGTGCTTAGAAATAATATAAATATAGTGAGGCCATGTCCTATCAACCCAATATTTCACTCCAAAACAGCAAACAACCATTAACAGTTCCACTGGCAAAAACTTTAAGACTTGAGTCTAGATAAAGGTTTTGAGAGTGCCTTGCTATAAGGGGATATATTCCACTGTACTTGAAATGTGCCGAGGTAGTTGCATTTTTCCGCCTTGCAACAGGGTGCAACTGCCTACAAGTTCAACTCCACCATATCAGTTTGGTTTTTCATCAGATTTCAATATGGACAGCGGTTTCAATTTGGGGCACTTGCAGAAGTGCCCAAACTCGATAATCAACCTATGGACATATCTGCTAGTAGGAAGTTTGGAATGAAATGGCTGAACAGTCACGGATGGATATAGGCTAAATGAAATGCATGAGATTATATTGAATTCTTAAATTTTTTGTTGGTCCCATGGAAATTGGGAATAATAGTCCTTGTTATGCATTGAAATTGTTTCCAATAACTCTATAAATGTGTCTTTTTATTCATGTATCAATGAAGAAAAAATATAACCAGAAATATCAGCTGAGTATCTGATAGTATTTCATATTAAAAGAATTATAATTGTGAAAGTTCTCAATTTAATCACAAAAGAAGACGCTTGATTTTCACAATTATTTTTTGTTAGGAAACAATTTATGGAAATCACTAGAAAAAAAACTGAATGTTGAATTTTTTATAATTGTGTGTTAAAACAGCAAAATTTTTATAAATGTATTTTTTTTTTAAATCAAATCTGGGTAAAACAAGTATGCAACACATACAGGAAATATACAGGGTAAAGAAGTGTAAAATAAAAATAAATTTAATTAACAGCTGTTCATTTAGCATACAGATGTATACTATATTGTTACTTAAATTTAAAAGATGTACGTTAAATTCTTATTTCATTTTAGAGTAAGTTAACCTTTAAGAACACGGGTGGTATGCTCTGTACGCCAGCAAATTTCAAGGCCTAAATATGAATTTTAAACTATTTATGTTAAATGGTATGTCTAGTAATATTATAGAAGTAATGCAAATCAGAATATATGAAAGAACTAATTTAATTAAAAGGAATACTACAAAAATGCTGTTGATATTTAATTTGCGAATTATATTACAGATTTTTAAAATTAAATCAAAGAAGAAATTTAAACTTACAAAGATTATTTTCATCATTCGGATCATCCACTGATATCTGTTAAACAATTATTGCAACTTTCAAAGATACATTTGGTAATTTTTATATGATCTTTGCATACAAAATTAGAACATCCAGTCTAATTTATAGTTGCGTAGTTATTTTTTTTCGCCCACACAAGTTATATTGTGTTTTCTTTTTGGAAGTTTTTCTGCACCTGCAGCTTCCAATTCATTGAATTGATGCTTGATTATGTTTTTAGAACTTCTCGACAATAATGGAATCAAACCTTTCTGTTGCAAATGTGGTTTCGGGAACAATAATGCTAAATTTTTCATAAAATAGCATCTATACTTATACCTGCAATGTTTAAAAAGCTATAGAAAATCGCCATCTTAAGGTTCTCTTGGCTGCAGTGTAAGCTCCTCCTAGCTATTGTACATCTATACCTTTTATTTTATTGTAGTTCAAAATGACAGAAGGTTTGCCTGTGTCACTGTCAAAACCAGCCTTATGATGCTTAGTGCTAAAGAGAATAACAGCATTATTTTTTTTTCAGAACATATGATACAATACTTATATCTTTATGGAACCCAAAATGTGTTAAACCTGTGACTCTTGATTTCAATGAGAGAAATTTTCGAGGGATTTCTTTTTTATTTGAATGCAATGTTCCTAACAAAGTGATATTATCATTCAGCAAAGATTTTGCCAAAGGATAACTTGTGTACCTATTATCTGTTGTCAAATTGTGGTATAACCCTTTCAAATGATCAATTAGTCTGTTAACAATTATTTAGATTTTTGTAAGAAGCACAATAAATCATTAAATGAACCTCAGAACGACTGAAGAAACAAAATAGAACACATTACAGAAATAACTTACATAATAACATGGCTGATATATATGCTAGATTGAGACATTCTTGAAAAATAACAGTTCAAAATGCTATCTTCAAACTTAAATGCAAGTACCTCGCTGAAAGGAAAGAGGGTAAATAAGATCCAGATATTAAATACATGATTATTCTGAAATTCACAGCACTCCTTTTATGGAGTAATGTACTCGGTATGACACCTGTGTTCTTAGAAGGTTAAGAATAATTATGTCTATAGGTATTAAATTATACAATTTTTCTTTTTAAAAAAAATTACTGATCAACTGTTTTTGAATCATCTTTTTTTTTTTTTTCTGTCGTATCAACATCTTTAAAAGTCAAAAATATAGATAATTGGTAATTGTAAGAATTTAACATTTTTTGAAAATGTAATTTGAGATTAAATGTAAAATGTAATAAAAACACATGATTTAGATATTTTCAAATGTATAATTACTTTAGTTAATTAGAAAATAAAATGTTGACAGTATCTTGATATTATCTTAATTTTAAACTTTGGAAATGCAGCCTTTATATCAATGAATGTTAACTGCAAGCTATAGTAATGATCCATCAGTTTTATGGTAGCTCATGTCACCATTTTTTTTTTTTTTTTTTTTGTTTCACATATGAACTCATATTTTTCTCCCTTTTGACCTCTGGGCTACCTAGCGATCCTTCTCTATTTCGACTCTTATTCTTGTCAACGAATTTTTTTCTTTTCTTAATTTTTTCATGTCTAGACCACATTTGTATCTAATTTGGCGCAGCATAGCCACATCTGGCTCTTGTGCCAATAACCTTTACATTCACTCACTCACTTTTCTCTCTTTTGTATATGTCTTATTTTGGATCTATTTTAAAGCCAAGAAATTATGTCAATTTTTCTACTTAAGGAAAGTTTCGAAAAATAAATCTAACTGTGTGTACCAAAAAAAAGTAACTTTATTTCAGTCTTCAAGATCTGATTTTCAAAAGATGTAATCATTATTAAAGTTATTTGGTTTTCCTTTTTTTTTTTTTTTTTTTTTTTTCCTTTTTTTTTTTTTTTTTTCCCTTCTATTTTTTTTTAAAAAATTGCTTGAAGTCATCATATGCAAAACATTGAGGACTAGGAAAATAAATTTAATAAAACTGATACACTAAAAAACTTTTGTTATGAAAACAATTATAAGGCATAACAAATTAAAATTATAAGGCATAACTAATTAATACACACAAAGATTTGGGTTAGCATGAGTTAATGAACAAATATTTCAGTCTGTGTATTAATAAATAGAAATACAGAAACTGAATAATGAAAATTTTAAATCATTGCAATTCATTAAAAATTAAACCAAACATTGTTAAATCAATGAATATCTGCATCAAATGAATATAATTTACTTACTTTTTGTCTTTTTAATAACATTTTATGAATCAAATAAAACCTGCAATTCATATTTCTTTTGATGGCTCTCTCATAAGTTAAATAATCTTATATAGTTTCCTATAAATCACACAGAACATGAATACTTATATTTATCTCTACTTGACATTTATGTGACTGAATTGGATTAATAGATTTTAAATAAAATTTTCAGTGATAAGCATACTTAAGTTATTTAAAAAATAAGTTGAAAATTAATATACTTCTTATGTTTAGATAAATAATTTTTTTTTTTTAAATTCTTTTTATTAAAATTACTGTAATTATTTCTAGGCTTTTCATGAGAAAATAAAATTTGTTTGAGTTTTAAACTTTATGTTTTGAATAAAGTGAAACTAACTTATTGACCTTTTTTTAAAATAGTTTTTAATATGATTTATTATTAGTGTTATGATATTTATAAAAAGTTGTTGACCATTGAACATAGTTTAATATATGTAGATAGAGGGTTGTTTCTTAAAATATCTGTAATGATTGAACAATCATATAAATAATGAATTTTGCATAATTTTCACCTATTACTTGTGTCTAAATATATAAATCTTTTCGAAACATAAATAGTTAATTCTGCTTTATATACTTTCAATAAATTTTATTAACAGCCAAGAATTATAAGTTTTTAAAATATACTACATTAATTTCTTAATACAAACAGACATGCTACAATTCAGAATTAATTTTTATAAGGAAGTTTATAAGAGCTAAATTATGTCAAAAAACGTGACCTATTAGTTTTAATTTCAATTTGTGAAATTTTTTTAAATATCAGTATTTATTCTCTAAAATCATATATATATATATCTTTTGTGATGCATTTCATTAGGAAAAATGTAATTTGACATATAATTTTACTTGATGATTTAACGACTTTAATATAATTTAACTGTAATTTCATTCAAATTGAAGTGTGCAATTCAGTTCACAAAATGACCCTGTATTTTTAATTAGCCATATCTCCAAATAGTTATTAATTTGTGAAAAGTGAAGCCTATGACATAAAAGTTTGGGTCATTATCGTTATTGATAATGCTACAATTGGATAAAAAAAATATTTTTTTATGATCTTAGAAAATCTTAAAATAATGAATTATTTTTCATTCTTAATTTTAAAACCATTTTCAGATGAATCTCATAAAAAAAAAATTTTTGCTTAGTATACAATATTTACTTCTTTAATTATTCATTTCATTTACATATTGTTCTCTAATTAGTATGATTTTATTTCAGAGCAATATTTACATCAATTTACACAGTTGAATCATGCATCAAAGTGGTAGCTAGGGGATTTATACTTGAAAAGTTCACATATCTTCGTGATCCGTGGAATTGGTTGGATTTTATAGTCATTGCCTTAGCGTAAGTTTTTCCTATTTTTAATTTTGGAAAATCTCATTTGGTTTATATGACATCATATTTACTTATGCATGATTTGAAAACAACATTTATTTTCTTCAGATATGTTACTATGGGTGTAGATTTAGGAAATTTGAGTGCGTTAAGAACATTTCGTGTTCTCAGAGCCTTAAAAACTGTAGCTATAATTCCAGGTATGTATTGATTTAAATTCCTTCACAAAGTTTATAAAATTGTATCATTGATAAATATTTTTAAATTAAAAGTATTAAACTATTTTCTATGTCTTTAGATTTAAGGATATCGAATACTCCATAAAATGCATATGTTTTATAAGTATTAACTTAAATTTTTTTTTTTCATAATGGAATTACTATAATTATAAAGAATACTCATAATTAACTGGTGCACAATTTTTGAAACAAAATTATATTTTTAAATTTTTATTTACTTTTTAAAAAGGTTAATAAAAGAACATAGCATTCATTATTATGCATTAAGTCTAAAGAGAAAAAATTTTATGGTTATTTTATGTATGAATATATTACTGAATTTTTGTTACTTTTTTATATGTCATAGAAATTTGAATTTTTTTTTTATCTATTGTTTATCAAATTCTTTCAGAATTACATTATTTTAAGATAAATTTAATTTTGATGAAAAATTATATGACAAATTTAACCAAGTTTATAATGCAGCAAAATTTTAAAATGTAGATAAGGTTTTTAATTGAAAACAAACTTTTGTGTACTTTAAATTTGTATCATTTTTTAATGTTTCATTTATTAATAATATATGGTTTGTTTTTGCTTTATTAGGTCTCAAAACTATTGTAGGAGCTGTTATAGAGTCTGTCAAAAATCTGAAAGATGTCATAATCCTTACTTTATTTTCCTTATCAGTTTTTGCCTTATTGGGTTTACAGATTTATATGGGTATTCTCTCTCAGAAATGTGTTATTGCAGTTGATCCGGAGCTAAATTTTTCAGATTATCAGTGGGAAAATTTTACTCATACAGAATGTAAGTTGTTTTTAAAATTCCCTTTATTATTTTTGTGAAATGAGAGATAAATTCAGATTTAATATTGTTTCCTTACAAATGGGAATGTTAAAACATGAGATGTTGATCATTATTTTAAAAACTGAATTTGACTACTTATTCTTTAAATATGATTTTTATTTTGTTTTATTTGGGTTTTTGTACATCTTCAAATGTTTATGAGAATCTTGATTGATATTAGATAGTCATTATGTGTGTAATAGAATGGAATCATTAACTTATAAAGAAAGATTTTTTTAGAAATCTAAAATTGAAAAAAAGTATTTATATCAATTTTTGTTTAATCATGTCAAGCATGGTGGTATATTCTTTATAACACCTGTTTAACAACTTAAAAATATCTGTAAAGTACTCTTTTTTTCCCCCCTACATATTTATCTTCTAATGGAAGCATTTAGTTTTCTTTGCTTGTATGAAATAGCAGAACCACATAGAACTATTATAAAAATTACTGCTTTGATTCTAATGAAAGATTAAATCTATGGATGGGACAATCAATAGGAAGAATAATTATGAATGCTTGTCTGTAACTTCTTTGTTGATCTTTTACATCCCAAGCATATACATACATTTTTTTTTAAAAAAAAAAAAAAGTTCATTGAAAAATTATTTTTGGAATTTGAAGATTATCTTAAAATATTTATTTAATGCTTAGCATAAATCTATGCTCATTTAATGCTTAGAATAAATCTCTTTGCTCATGTATTTTAATTGCTTACATTATTATAATGAAAACTTTTATTATTGAGTAATAATGTGATCCTTTGTTTTATTTTTCTCAGCAAATTGGTTAAAAGAAGATGACAATTTTATATTGTGTGGAAATTCATCAGGAGCCAGGTTGTGTATTTGCATATATCTCTTGGAAATATTGTAATAATTTGCTATTATTGAAATCATCAGTACATGCTATATGTGATAAGATTATTTTAATTTCAATTAATTTTAGCTATTTTTCTATTGCTAGCATCATCATATTAAATATTTGTTAAATTTGATTGCTAATTTAAATTTACAAAATTAATTTATTTTTACAAAGATTATAAACTAAAACTATTCTAAGAAACCTATAATCTTTTCATTCATTGATTACAAGACTATGGATTTTGAAGAATAATTTTCATTTTTAGTTTCTAATCTTTATAAAAATAAATTAATTTTTTAAATTTAAAATGGAAATCAAATTTTATACAAATATTCAATACAAAATGAGACTCAAATCAAAGAATAATATGAGGTCGAAAATATTATATTACTTTACTTTAGAGTGTTCATTTTTGTAACTTTAAATCACATTTAAAAAAGAAATATAAACAGAATATATGATCTGTTCCATTATCAGAAATAAAAAAGCAAAAAAGAATCCAAAATATGAAACCATTAATTCCAAAGTAGATTTCCATTTTTATTACTTTGAAATGAAACTGTGAAATAATTATTAAAATATTTTTTGTTACAGGATACTTCAAATATTTTTGGTTTAAAATAATGAAAAAATCATATTTTTAGTTTGTGTTTTAGAAAATATATAACTGCTCTCTATATTTTTATTGCTTTTTCACAGACAATGTCCACCCAATTCCATATGTTTACAAGGTGTAGGTCCAAATCCAAACTATGGTTATACTACATTTGATAGTTTTCCATGGGCTTTATTAAGTGCATTTCGTTTAATGACTCAAGATTTCTGGGAAAGTTTGTATCAAATGGTAAGAAGTCTTTAACATATGATTATTTTCTAATGTTTACTGCTTAGTTGCATACATAATTAATTTTTAAATAAATTACATAATTAATTTTTAAAATAATGCACTTCCTCTAAGATCAATCGTTCCCTAAAGATATTCTCTGATATGTTTTTCTATTTTATTATTATTGTGAACTTTTTTTGCTCAAATTACTTGTTATGCAACTTATATATCCAACTATTAGTTCATATATATGCAGTATTTTCCTGTATGTGTTGGTCTTTTGCCTTATGTTAAATTTGCAATTTTTTTACACTTAACTCCTACTGTGTAGATTTTTTTAAAAATGTAGTAATGTAATAAATATTATGTGTGTGTTTTTCCCCTGCTCTTTTGTAAGAAGGTTGTTTGCAGTTTTCTATGCAATTGATTTTAAAACTGACTGATAATTCTGTTATTTCCTTACAAAGAACTGACTGTATTTCTCATTTTTTTTAAGAAAAAAAAACCCTTATAGTTTTGTATTGAGGCATTTTTATTTGTATATCATGTTAATCTGAGAGCTAATTCATAATTCTTATAAACATGTACTAATATTTACATATTCATAACATTCGTTTATAAAATTTTCTTTTTTTATTGCTTGACAATTTTTTTTTTTTTTTTTTCCATTTTGAATTTTTTAAATCAAGCATTTATTCTTAATATAAAAACTCTTTCTTTTAGGTGCTAAAAACTGCAGGACCATGGCACATGTGTTTTTTTGTTGTCATTATATTTTTGGGTTCATTTTATTTAGTGAATCTGATCTTAGCTATTGTAGCTATGTCTTATGATGAGTTACAGAAGAAAGCTGAACTGGAAGAAGAAGCAATAGCAGCTGAAGAAGCTGCTCTGCAAGCTGCAGCTGATGCAGCAGCTGCAGAAGCAGCCAATCGGCTTGTAAGTGGGGTACCAATCTTCCAATTGTATATTTTTTATAAGAAACTGAAGTATTTTTTAATAGGAAGAAAACAGTATAAAAATAAGTCATTATAATACAAGTATATTTCATATGTTTCATTCAATAATCAGATTATGGTTAATTTATTGGTGACTTTACTAAAGTATAAAGTATTGAATCATTAATTTCTAATTATTTGTCTTACAATCCTACCCCTTTGTTGATTATCTTAAAATTTGCACGAATGTTTTTACTTTTAAATGCAAAAGCCTTTTCAGTTACACAAATAGTCAAAAAAGTAGCTTTGCATTGAATAATATTTTGACATTCACTTTAAAAAATGAGTAAAATATTTCAGTATATAAATTATTCAATGTATCTTTTTTATATAAATTTTTTGAACTCATTTCTTTATTTTGTTGTAGAAAAATGACTTTTTGTATCAATACAGCATTGAATTTTGTATTCTACTTTGATTATTCACATTTTGATATACTAAGTTTAATCATTACTGAAATCTGTTGTCATTTTTAAATCATTAAAATACCTTATACATAACAATATGTCTGAAGATATTGAATGAAATTGTCTCTCATCAATCTTGTATTGCAGAAACCTTAAATATGGATACATTGGCAAGCTTTTTCCGACTTATTTAATCTTTACACTTTTTTGAAAATTCTAACCAACATGCACATTTCCTGGCTTAGTTATTTTTACATGATTTCTACAAAATAGTAGGAGAGGGGGGTGCCAGCTCAGATGTCATCCTCATCACTTGACTGAGGTTCAAAATGATGAGGTCCGTCGCCAATAGCCCTCATGTTGCTTCTAGTGCGACGTTAATAAAAATAAATAAAAAAACTTCTACAAAGTAGATGATAGCTCATTACCTGTCATTAATTTAAAACCATGAACAACTTGTTTGTCAAAATTATTTAATTGTAATTTTATTCTTATATTCTTTGAAACATTAATGTTTGATTACATATCTACATATCTGTGTGTGTAACTTTTAATACAGGGCATACAATTAAATAGTTCTTTCGAGAAACTGATTCATTATTGTAACAGTATTTTATATTAGTATTATAATTTCAATGGTATTGCAAAAAACCCTGTTATAATACTTGGAATAAGATGAACACTTAAACAATCGTATTTTGTAGTAATATTGATTTATTTGTGGATATAACAGTATAATAAATGCAGCAATAACTATATAAAAATATTTTTTTTTTTTATAATTTGTCAATAAAGCATTAAAGATATTTTCAAAATAACAGAGATGAAATCATTTCAGGCTGAGCAGGAAGCAGCTCTGAACCCTTCACCTCCAAATGGGCCGGTGAAGAGTCCGTCCGGTTCCTCTTGCAGGTCGTACGAGCTCTTCGTGGGCCAAGAAAAAATGACTGATGAACGGGATATGAAAGAGCGTGCTAGTATAAAAAGTGAAAATGGAGAAAGTTCTGAATCAAGGTCCCACATGAATGGCAAAGTAAGGAAGGTAGGAGAGAAATTATGTTATATGTAGTAGATGAGGAACAACAGACTCTAGAATTAGGCACCGACAGGATAGGCATACTGCTAGGCACCTTTGTAGTTTAGTAAGAACAGATCTAATACAGTGATTAATACACAGGGTGATAACATTATTTTTTTTATTGTTGTTATCTGGCTGAGATTCATAGAAAGTTAAGAGACAGGGAGAGTAAGTCAAAATTTGATAGAATTTTTGGCAATTATTGACTAATATTAAAATCCATTTTTAAGTTTTTGATTTTAAATAATGTAAAAGAATTATACAATATTTTAAATGAAATTGTGCAATAAAATGAACATTTTTTTAAACTATTTGAAAACTTTACAATGCTCATGAATAAATACTCTTGGATTAATGTAGGATACTGTGGATTAAAATTGTTCTAAATTTTGTAGAATTTTTCAATGTTTTTTTTTTTTTTCAAAAATTCTATTTATTATAGTATACTTGCACAAAGAAAGAATAATATGAACTAAAGGGTATTCATTAATTTCTTCTACAAATAATTTAGATTTATTATTTAGAAATTTAAATTATGGAAACAAAATGCATAGAAACTCATTTAAAACAATTCTTAATATATTGTTAAGTATAAAAGTTTCTAATGCATTTTTTTTAAAAAAAAAAATAATACATAATTTTTAAATATTAAGCATTTTTAGTGTGTTTATCTACTGGTGATGTCTGTAAAATATTTTCATGTACATCACAAAATAAAATTGCAAAAGTATTTTTCTGATCCATTTTAATCCACTTGTAATTATAAGTTTGTTAGTCAAGTTGTTTTATTAATTTGAAACTAAATAACATATATGAATTTTTATTTCATGATCGAAGTCTTAATTTCCATTTCATTTTATATATTTTATGATGTGATTTTGATGTTATATTGGGTTTTTTTTGTGAATTAATGAAAAAGGAACAAATATTTTTGTTTTTATATTTTTCTTCTTGTTGCATGATTGTAGTGGAACAATTTTAGATAGAAAAAAGTTATTGTCCAAACTGTACACTTAATCACCCTGTATATTAATCAAAAATAACATGATAACCACATACTTTAACCTGTATTTGTTTCATTGATATGCATGCTTGATTTGCTTTTGCATTAGCATGAAATATTTCTTTTATGTTATAATGTTGTTACTTGTTTTTATAATTTAATTTTTTCAAAAACTTAGTTAGATTAAAGTCTTAAATTATTCATGCTTATTTTATATTTTTATCAATATATTTATTGAATGATAATATTTTTATTAATGTTATGTGACTTTAGCAAGTTGCTTGTGTTTTATATTTATTCCAGTGAATTGATGTGTATGCTTGTGTTTTATACTTATTATAGTTTGTTAATCTCTTTGCTTGTGTTGTGTATAGCATGGTTGTGAATTTGTAAATTATGTTTGTTTCAGTGTTGCAAAAGAATTAAAAATGCCACTTGATGTTGCTATGAATGAATATTTTTTTAGTTTCCCATTTAGGTGTTCCAGAAGGCTATATTTGAGTTCTTTATTTTGTCTGTTATAATTTATCCAGCTATCTGTGTACTTTTTTTCTTGTAGCATTTTTGCATACATGTTGGGTGTTTCATTTTCCCGTAGTATGTGGTTGCATCACTGCACAAGTATTTCTGGATTTATACAGTGGTAGAATCGCAATTGTTCCTTATCTATCATCAGAAGATCATGTTTGAATTTGCTTATTCAGAGTTTCATTATTTTCAAATATTGAACATAATGAAATTATTGTGAGAAGAGGAAGTGATACTTGAATTTTTTTTAAAAAAAAGATTTTTGCATTGTGCACTATATATATTTATTTGCCTTATTATTAGGCATCTTGTTGTTTATAGTATTTAATAACTTTTCATTATTGGTAGATTTTAATCAGTGAATATGCTATGAAAATGAAAAAAATGGCAACATAAATATTACTTCAAATGCTTATATAATTCAATTTATTTATAACTTTTGCTTGAGATTTTGATGTATTTAAATGCATTGCAGTCCTAGAATTCTTTAATAAAATAAGTTAAATTTGAATTGAAAAATTCATTCTTAATTTTAACTTAAATTTATGACATTTTTAACTCATTAATGTACAAATGAAAGCTCTTTGGTTTGTTTTTGTGTGATTTATTGAGTGACTATTTTTATAAATTACTAGCATCTTTATGAATTTAATCTGAGCAAAAATAAATGTTATTGGAATGCTTGTTGCTGAAATTAAGCTGAGAATCTCATATGTATTACGCAATTAGTTTAAATTAAATTTTTCAATTAGACATTCATATCGGGGAAAAATATACCCAAATTTAATATATGTTGTACTGAATATAATTATTTTAACCAAAAAATTGCTGTTTATGTTCAAAATAATAGACAATGAAAATTTCATTTCTGAAATATAGATCTAGATACTTATTTATAATATTTAAAACCTTTTTGTGGAATTCATTAGCTTACAATTTGTAACAATTACTGTCAATCAATAAGTGAAAATTTTACTATGTTATTATACCTCTAAATATATTCCGGATATGTAACACTTCCTCTATCACAATATTAATATGAAAAATGAAAAAATTTAATGTGCTATCTATTAGATAGTAACTACTAAAATTTAAATATGAGTACTTGATATGAAGAATGATCCATGTGTTTAGAAAAGAAAAAAAAAGACAAGTGGAAAAAATATGATTGATAATATTCAGGGTCAACTGAAATTAAAATAATTTGAAATAGATATATCATGTATTTATCCTTCAGTTCTATTACACTGATTAATCTTTACATCAATGACTCATATGTAATGGATACAAAGGTAGATTTCAAAACTAGACAATTTTTTTGCAGTGGGCAGTTTTAAAATGTCATAACCATGATCAGGTAATTTATATTCTTATTATGTGATGCAATTTTGTAATTTGAATTGTCTCTTTTTATGATGTATAAAAATATTGTTCTCTAGAAAATAATACATATGCATATATGCCTGTTTTATAATTTATTTTGTGATATAAATACAGTTTTTATCATAGAAGTGTGTTAAGTTTATATAAATTCATATGTAATTATATTTTTAAAAATATTATAGTAGAATTATTCCTTCTGTACCTTAGAAGTATTTTAAAGCTGTAGCTGTCTATCTTATTGTAGGTATTAATGTAGTTCTCTAGAATTTAGATACAGTAAATACCTTATTTCCTGTAGCAAACATAGTACACAATATTTTATAGACACTACTATAGACATTAGTCCCTTAGGTTCAGGGCTGTCAGATAAAAAAAATATAGTACTGTTGACTGAACATATTTTATTCACTAAAATTAATTTTATTATTACTAAGAATTCAAAATAAAGTTCATTATCAAAACTAATATTAATCAAAAATATTATAATTAATTTACGTTTAAGCAAAATATCTTGCTGAGATATTTTTTTGCTTATAGGAATACAATTTTTTATGGAGTGAGTATTTTATAAGTATAGCAATATTAAAAATCTCACATTAATACTTCATGTGTGTTATACTTCTGATATTAGGATGTATAATTACCACTATACTATTTAATAAAATTGTAAATTTCATTGTAAACAATCTAAATAATAATGATAAGGTAGCTTTTGTTTTTGTTCTCATAAAAGTAGAAGCTAGTGTTTCATAATCATGGTAAATTCAAATCAGCTACTGAATTAGGATGAAGAAGCATTTTAACTAATATATACTAAAAAGCATTCAATGTATGTTATGAATTTATTTATAAAAAGCATTTAATAAGTTATAGAAGTGTTGAATTTTTCTGAAAATATGATTATGTTAAAGATAATAAATACTGAATCACTATTGTACTAATTAAAATTTTACTTGATGTAATTGTACTAAAATTTATAATTTTAAAATAATGAATAAGCAAAGCTCATATTTTATCAGAAGTACAATTATTTGTACACAAATCCATAACACTGTGGACTGAATTATATTAACATTTATCACTTTAAATGTTTTGGAAAAATCTCTAGAATTTGAAAAGTACATTTACAAAATATATAAATTAGTGTACAAAAATATATAAATTAAATGTACAATACAATAACATATTATCAGTTTTCAATTTTTAAAGAAAAAAAAGTGTCTTCCAGTGATTATTTGGCATTCATTGATAGTTTTGAAATCATTCTTAATCGCTTATAAATGGTTACAAAATTATTTATTTAAGTAATGTAGCAAAACTTATCTGGCAGTCCAAAAAATAGCATTAAAATATACCGATCCATCTAAAACAGCCATCTTCTAAAGCCATTCCATTTTTGCCAAGATCAATTTGCACGCTCCCTTGAAATGCTCTTTAGTCCCTTAAAATCCTTTGTAATATTATTTTCCAGTTATTTCAAACCAATTAACATTCTTTTATTTCCTTTTTTCTTTCTTGCAAAATTCCTGCAAATTGTTTAGTTGCTGCATAAATATCTTTTAGTTGTTTTTTATATATGAAATATTCCTTATAATTTTATTTGTTTATGCATATTTCTTTGCACTGATAATTTTAATCCTATAAAAAAAAATACCTATCCTTTCCTGTTTTTGAAAATTTAAATTAATTGCTTCACTTAAATTATATAGTGTTTTTACCGTATAAACATACAAGATTTTTATTTAATAGCAATGTTTTGTCATTAATGAATTATATAAATTTTTAATTGCAATATGTGACAGTGTTTTGAAAATTTATTGAAAAGATTTCAAAATGTTTCTTCTTTGGAGAAAAAAGTCATTTATTGAACAGGAAAGGATGGGTTAAAATTTTATACATTTTATTTTCATTTTGCTTTGATACATTGCAAAGGTTTTCAAAGTTCAGGTGGCTGTAATATAACATTAGGGTCAGGTATACTTACAGTTGTGAAACGAACTAAAAGACACTGGTATTTTGCTGATTTGCCCTCCTTCAGATGATGTCACTGCTGGCCAAATATATGAAATCCTCTACACTTGTAAGTAAAATCTATGAATAATTTTGTGGTGGAAAACAATTATACTTTTGTCATTATATAACACACAATTTCTCCTTCATTAATACATTATATTTTTACTATTTACACAGTATCTTCATATTTAATTACTTAATCATTCTGTGCATAAAAACTAAATTTACTTAGATTATATAACCAAGCAAAATTTTAAAAAATAATTTTTAAATTGAATGCATAACATTATTTTATTCATAAAAACAAAATATGCATAACAATCCATTAAAAACACATCTGAAAGAGTGTTGTTTATGTTACATGTTAATATATATATATATACTATATTTTATTGGTTAACTATATATATAAAAAGTTGAAGTGCTTTGATTATTTGAAAAAAATCAATTACAGTTCTGTATTTACAAATCAATTACTTATTAATTTTGATTGATATAAATTTGTTATGAGTTTCACCTGTTTATTGTTATTGCTTCATTTAAATCAGATTCTGTTCACAATGATTAAATAATATCTTAATAAATATTTACTTATTGTTCTTCATTTATATGCATTACATATAAAGAATTCATTTATATTTCTTTTTTTCTCCACAAAACAATAAAACACACAGAGGATTTTCTTTTATTTCAAATAAAGAATTTACCTTGGCATCTGACTTAAGAAACTTTTAAAATACAAATTTTGAGAGAAAAATATATATTCTTCATAAAATTTTTTTAGATAATCTTTGAGGGATTTTGACTTGGATATTAAAACAGGATTTCCTGAATAAAGATAATCTATTTAGATATTTATTTATACAAAATAAATCCAAATTTTTGGGGTACCTAATAATATTAAAGGAATTCCTTTTTTTTTAACTGTAGCTTTATTTAAACTATGCTGTTTTTTTCTATAGTTTTTAGTAAGAATTTTCAAAATAATGCAATGGATTTGTTTAATGTGAAAATACTTAAATTTGAATTTTTTTCATGGTTTTATTTGTTTTACTAATTTTATGCAATTATAATAAACTTCACCATATATATTTTAAGAATTTTTAATACTTATTTTAAGATTATTACTTATAAAAGGCATTAATTAATTACCTAATTAATGAAGAATGTAATAAGTGTTGAAATTTAAGAAAAAAATTACATACTATTTTGTTTCAGTGAGATATTTTTAAGTATTTTATTCCACCCAGAAAACTAAAGAAATTATAGATTTTGTTTTTCCAAATTTGATTATTCTAAACATGACTAATAGTAAATTTAAAAAAAAAAGTACATTTCAAATTATTATTTTACATTCCTGAGGCATCATTTTGAATTTTCTTCATTTGTGTATATTTTATACATGAAATGTGAAAGACTGGTATGCTAATGTCCTATGCTTGTATCAATGGCATTTATTTATTTATTTATTTACATATTTGTAACACATATATTTAATATGAGTTCTAATAAGTGAAACAAAAATTGCTTCAGTTTATACCTTTAAAGTATAGCATTATATATAATAGCAAATAACTTGTTTATAACTTTTAACCTTTGAAATAGATTAGTGTATTTCTACTTTAACAGCAGAATAAATAGTTTAATTATGATATTCTCATTTACTAAGAAAAAAATTATTTGTTAACTTTGGATTATATTTTGGTGTTATTTGTATCTATAGACATATTTTAACTGTACAAATTAATTTTTTTTAAAAAAAAAAGAGAATAGTTTTAGTTTTTATAAGAATAAGTTCTGTATGATATTTAATTTTCATGAAATTTCAAAATGTTTGTATATTTTGTGAAATGTAATGAATGTGTTTCAGTTTTATGTTTTACATTGAATAATATGACTTTTCTATTTTAGCTGTAACTGCTTTGCTTTAAAGCTATCTAATGCAAATTTCTGGCTTTAAATCTGCCTCTATGTTATTGCAGTAAACTGCACACAGCACTCCGCACTTGGTATCCCCAAACAAAAATTTAAATATATATATTTATATGTTCACTTAACTTTAAATACAACTGGAGTTTAAAAATACAGTATTAGAGTTCATTAAATAAATTTAATATGGAATTTGTTTTGTATTACTTTTCCTTGTTTTTAATTTATTAGCATCTTATTTCTTAGCATTTGTTTGGGGATTACTTCATTTCATCAAATTTTCTTTTGGCTAATTCATTCAGCTTTGCTTTTGCACCATAAACTTCACATTTAATTTTTTGATATACATTTATTTTTTTGATAAAATTAATAATCATACCTGAATTTATTTTATGTTTAAGGAAATAAATTATATAAAACAATCAAGATTGATATTAATGTATTAAACAAAAATTCATCAGTTAGTGCTCCAGAAGCTGTGGAATCACTGTCTTTTCGAAGAAATAGAATATAAAACTAAAAAAGCCAAAAGATAAAACAAACAAGTGTTGGAGTGTCTGTTGGTTAGACATCTGCTATGTAGAAAAATGAAAAATGTTAACCTTGGGGTTCATGTTCTCACTTTTAGGCCAGCCTAAGTCTTCCTGGTTCACCGTTTAATATTCGCCGTGCTAGCCGGGGAAGTCAGTACAGCGTCAGCTGGCGTAATGGCCGCCGCTATGGTGACAGAAAACCCCTGGTCCTGAACACCTACAAAGATGCTCAGGAACATTTGCCCTATGCAGATGATAGCAAAGCAGTAACTCCTATGTCTGAAGATGATGGTGCCATAGTTATCCCTGTACATTACACAAACTTAACATCCCGGCACTCCAGTTACACATCTCATCTATCCAGAATATCATACACTTCTCATGTGGATGTATATAGCAGAGGTTTAACAAAAGAAGACCAGCTGAGGTCACGCTCAAGGAACATACAAGCCCTCTATTTTGAGGTTAATCTATGATTCTTGCTTTCTGATAGATAGTCGAAATAGTAGCTTTGTTAATGTGTGTTTCTGTCCAAAAAATAAAGTGTAATAGTTCTAAAGTATTCGTGAAAACGTAATGCTTATTGTCATTATCAAGACGTAACATGTATTAAAAAGACAGCTGAATTAAATTATAAAAATTTTTGAATTAAATTTCTTTATAAATCTATTCAATCTTCTGTAAAACTATTTTTCGGTCTTTTGTATTTAAAATTTTACTTTTTTTTATACATCATAATACCAACAACATCCCCAATCTAAATGTGTGTATGAATTAAATGTTGCTGACATATTTTAAGGTAACCTCTTATAAAGATATGCTGCTATAGCACTTAAAAAAATATGCATTGCATATTATACACAAAAAACAAAAGAAAAAGAAATTGCATAGAAAATGTAACTTTGGGAACAGTAAAAAATTTTCCAAGTAAACTGTTGCCGGAAACTTTGTTGTGTGCTTGTGTCACACACATTTGAAATAAATGTAAATGAAAATTTGGTTTTAAAAAAACTGAAACAAAATTTTCTTTTTCAATTTTTTAAAATCATGTATATTAAGTAGGAGTATAATAATAAAAAACAATGATAGATATTCATAGAAAAGTAACATGAGAAAGATAACAAATTCCATTCTATAGGTCTCCCAAGAAGCATATTCTACATTTAAAAAAGGATTACTCAATATTATGTTTGTGTTTGAAATTATTTTTTTCTTCATTTGCAAAATCTTTAAACTAGTAATTTCTAACTTTTTCCCATGTACTACAGGCAAGCATCTGTCTTCTTAAAAAGCATCAGTCTGTTACAGTTTCATCCTTCACCTGATATATTATAATGAAATGATCGTAATAACTCTTTTTCTACTCATTTACATTTTTATTAAAGAAATCTTATTTAGAAGCAATGAAAAGATTATGCTATTCTTCACTTAACTTTTATCGTTGCTATCTCTTCATGAGCAATCTATCATATTCTCTAACTTGCTGTCTTTGTCTCTATGCTATTTATCTCTTGCTATCTTTGTACGCTACTTATGCTTAAGATTTATTTGCATGGATTAATGACATAAATCTAATATATTGACTATTTCACTAATGTATTCTATTCTGATCAAATATATATTTCATGATACTTTTTTAAACATACTGTTGTAAAAAAGTTTTGTAAATTTCTTCTTTTCTTTTTTCTTTTTTTTACTTCAATTACTCACCTTTTATTTCATCGTTATCACTTTGCACTGTCATATAGTTATTGTTCTAATTTTGAATCAAAGCTTTAAAGTATGAAATCTACTGAAATAATTTCAGCTCTTTTCCTTTATTGAAAAAAAAAATTCCTATAGTTCAAGTATTCTTTTTTATTATTGATTTGAAAAGCAATCTAATTATTTGAGGGAACAATAGTTTTTAATATTTGACTTCTTAAGAATTTATTTACTTGATTTTTAATTATTTTTTTTTACCTTATTCCTCTTCATTAAATGTGTATATGTATTTATCTCATGCATTGCATACATTTATAATCCAAAACAAAAGAAAATATTTTCTTTATCCCCTTACGTATTGTATCAAAATATCTTATGTAAATAAGAAATCATTACAAAAATTTTAACACTCATTCATATTATATTTGTTATTAATGTTATTATATCGCTGATTTTTTAAGAAAAATTATTATGAAACATCTATTTCAACTTAACTTTCATTATATTTAATGATTCATGCATGTCTGAAATTAATTATGTGGTTAAAAATTTTAAATTTTCAAAACTTACTTTTAATTTAGCTTAAAATTCTTTTGCAATACTTTTTCAAAACTTTTATCTTATAAATATTCTTATTTGAATATTTTAATTTTTGTAGGATTCGCCAGATTCTGATGAATGTATTTTGTCCAAAAAACCCAATGACAGTCCATATTCAGACCCTCATAGACAAACTGTAGTAGATATGAAAGGTATGTATATGGGGGGGAAAAAATTTATGTTTTAAGATGCATCCAATTTATTTTTACCATTTTTAGGTATGATTTATTTTGGGCTTGGGTAAGTGAGCCTCTTGTTCAAACGTGAGAAATGTAGTCACCACTTTGGAACACAGTTTTTGCATGTTAAAACTGGTATGAAAAATTCGTCGTAAGGATTCTTTGTCAATTCCTACAGTCTCAGCAATCCCACGAATGCGGAACCGACGGTCAGATACCGACTTTTTTGATACTGTCATCCATTTTTGACATGGAAGCATGACCCGGGTGGGAATAATCTTCAATGTCTTCTTCCATCTTTAAAACGCTGAAACCACTCAAAAACACGTGCACACAATAAACATTCATTGATATACACTTCTTTCAGTAAATTATAATTTTTAGTATTGGTTTTTTCAAGTTCCATGTGAAACTTCAGAACATTTCTTTGCTCTATTATTACACTTATCATTTTTTCGGCAAAAAAAAAAAAATTCTAATGCTAATGAAGGATACGGCTATACGGATTTGCTTACAGAAACAAGAGGCTGGCATTTGGTGCATATGTCCTTGTTCTGTAGCAGTGTCAGTCTCATTATTTGACATCACACCTCATATGTTTGCATAGATTTTTCTCATGAGTTATTGCTAGTATCTTGGAGTTAGGTTTTGCTTTTTGTAGCCCCAAACAACTCGATTTCTTCAAATGTGGCTCAGGGAAGCAAAAAGGTTGGACACCCCTGATTTACATTTTCCATCTTTTTAAAAAGAATGGTTAAACCATTATAAAATAATTGAATGATTTTAGGTATAATATTAAACTTTACTGTGATTCATATTTTACAGCTCGGTGTATTTGATTTTCTGTGTGATTTGTGTATTCAAATGCTCTTTAAATTCAACTATTCTCTAAAGCTTTTCAAGATAGCAATGTTATATTACTTCTATATGTTGACAAGTTTGTAATACTTCCTCAAATAATTACTCTTAATACATAATAAATACTTTGTAATATGTTTTGTTCTACTCTTACTGTATAGTTAAAAGTATCTTATGATCAGCATCCCATAAAGGAACTCAAAAGGATAAATAGAAAGAAGTTCAATGTGATAATCATATTAATTGTGGGTTTTCTTTCATTATATCTATAAAATTGACGAAAAGGAAGAATTTTTTTAACAGGGTTAAAGTTATAAAGAAAACAATAATAGAGAAAATATACATTTGCATTATTCATATAAATGTGTGATCATTTTTTTAAAGAAATTTTTAAAATGTCAATTGAATTGTACTTTGTATTACAATATTTAATTACTTCCATTAGTTTGAAATTACTCTATTTTTTGAATAAGTTATTTGTGATTTAGTTTTTTCTCCTAATGAAATAATTTCTTTTATAAAAATGTTTAAAAACTAAGAGTATGTTTTAATTAAATTTATTAATAGGCAATCAGATTTTTTTAAAAATTGAATTGACTTGGGAAGAACATTGTCTCATAATTCATTTTATATTTTGATATTTGCATAGTTTCATACCTTAATATTACATATCTTTCAATTTGATGAATCAAATTATTTTTATTTTTTATGATATATTAATAATTATATTTTTTCCTCTAGATTTAATGGTTGTGAATGACATCATAGAGCAAGCAGCAGGACGACAGAGTAAAGAAAGTGAGAGAGGTAATTATTTAGGCAATGGATGTCATCTGTAGGTAGCTATGGTGACTGTAATGTGTAATATCTAGCTTAGTGCTGTTTATGCATAGCTTAGATTGTAATGGTACATGTGAAGTATGCTCTTTCTTCTTGCATCCTGTTTGCAAACTATCTTGTGTCTGGCAGAGCAGTCCTCTTGGCATGGTTGTTTGGTGTCTGTTTGTAGATTATATTCTTTTATGCATACCTGTTTCTATATAACTTTTCCTTATTTGTATATTTATTTGTAATTTGATGTGTATTGTGACATAAAGTATTCATTTATATATTTTATACAAACTGTACATGGCAAACAAACAACTGATGTGCATAATTTTATTAGGAAAACAAGTTCAGTTTAAATATCTCAGATGTAAAAACTTCTTCCAATTTCTTGAAGAACAGATCTGCATAATTGCAAAGCTGTTGTGATGATTGCCTTCACATACATTTGATTTAGAACTGAGGCAAGTGGAAACCGAATTTCATACATATTCTAGAATTTTCTGTCTTATGGCAACATACATTATTAAAAATGAGAAGTATTGTAGTTAGTTTATTATTCATTTATTATATTTTTATAAATTTCCTTCTTCATATTTGCAAAATTATAATTTAATCCTTTTCTTATTGAATAATGCTGGAGTCAAAAAATGTATTGCATTTTGGTCTGTTTTTCCATGAGTTGTTTCTAGCAAACATTTCATTGAATATGCATTGGAGTGAAATTTAAATAAAAATTACATTCTTATTATTCAAGAATAAATATTTATTATTTCTTGAATACTTCTGTAAACCATTCATACAACATGTCACTAGATTAAAATTCAGTTTGTAGCAAAGAAATAATAACAAGAAATAATAACAGATCCATAAATCTGTTATTTGTGATGTATTCATAATGCTTTTGTAATTTCTCAGGGGAGGAGGGATCTGTTACTTCTGCTCATTTTACATATAATAAAGTTACTTCATTTAAAATTATTACTCACTTATGAGAATAAGGATAACTAATATTTTCTGTAAGTTCTTTGTTTGCCAATTACAGTTCAAAAATTGCTTTGTTTCATTAAATACAAAGTAACCATTCTACCAAAAGCAATTCATTTCAAAACAAACTTAACTTTTTTATACTCTGATGTCATTTACCAATTAATCACATCATTTCATAAGAAGTCTTACATTTAATGCAGTAATAGTAGGATAACAATTAATATTTAATAGCATTTCATTAAAGCTCAGTTTTGTATACAAGAGATTGTTTATATTTCTTACTTCATGAAAAAACTATTAATATATCTATCTATATTTAAATGTCATTCTTTTCATTAAAAATAGACTAACATTTCAATATTGGAATGTTATCATATAATTATTTCATTACAATAAAAAATAAATTTAATCTTTTTATATACACGAATGTCAGTTAATTCATTTCTTTGAAAATTAACTGGTATTTTTCTATTCAAATTCCACTACTTATTTCTTTTCATTAAAAATGAATTCAAACATTCTATATACATAAATGTTAATTATCTGTTAATTATTTCATTTAATTGAAAACTTGCTGATATTTATTAACACAGGATCTGGTTAATGCTTCATTTCATCAAAAGTGAAGTTACATTGCTTGTACTATATACAAGTATCAGTTTTCAGTATATTACTTTTGGTTAAAAACAGATTAACACTTATAAATAAAATTTTTAAAAACCCTCCACCAAAATTATAAAATACAATGATGCAAAAACTTCCTTTTTTCTATGTATCTTTTTCAATACACAAATTGTCATTGTATGTTTTTCCATGTGTATATATTTTGTCTTGTCTATGTTTGTATATGTATAAATATATATATATATGTTTGTGTATATTATTGTATATGAAAAGTTAAAACTAGAGTGACGTGTTCCTGCTCTGCCATGTGTCCTGCATGATCGGCTTCTGTGACTCTTTTCGATGTTGTGCTGTGCCTCAGTATTTCAATTCACCCAGAGGCTACAGAATGGCAATACTTAAACATTATTCAGTGTCCGTTTATTATTTTCCTACAGAAAGAGAGGAATTGGATAAACCTCGCTTCAAAGAACGCTGCTTGGCGAATTGCTTGAAGTGCATAGACATCTTCTGTGTGTGGGACTGTTGTACTTGCTGGGTGCGTTTTCAAGAGATTGTTTCACTAATAGTCTTCGACCCCTTCATGGAGCTCTTCATCACTCTTTGTATAGTAGTGAATACCCTCTTCATGGCCATGGACCATCACAACATGGATCCCTCTTTCGAGAAATTCCTCAATTACGGAAACTATGTAAGTGGGGGTTGTAGGGAATCCTTTTTTGTGCACTGCTGGAAAATTAGTGAACACACTTCCATCTCCCCATTATTTTTCTTTCCCCTTTCATTTCTCACTAAATTCGTGTATCAACACACTGTTACAGTTAACAGCTGAAGGAGCTTAGTGTATATTTGTGTGTAAAACCATTTTAATTTCAGGGCATGTGTGATTGGAAAGGGAAGAAGAGAAAATAACTAATTATAGGAGTTGATCAGCATTTTATGATTTTTTTTTTTAAAAAAATTAAAATTAAAATGCTAATCTTGTTATTCTGGGAGAAAAGATACAAAATGCTTTAATTATATTTTTCCTGCATTCTTAATATCCACATAAACTAAAAACAGTATGTATTTTTTAAACCTATTTAATTCAAAATTGGACCTATTTAATTCAATGTTCGATTTTTTTCAAAAGTAAATTTTATGTTTTATTTATGCAGTGATAATATTGATCATAAAATTTAATTTACAATCTTTTTAAATAATGATAGCATATTGATTATTATGGATGAAACTGATTTTAAAATGGTTTATCTTCATATTATGAATCAAAATAATCTTCAGACAATCAAATAGGCTTTTAATTTATGAATTGCTTAAAATATCACTTTTAATAAATAAATATTTGTTCTCTCAAAAATTATATGCTGTACTCAATGTATCTAAGAGAATATTCTATTGTTTTTTTCATATCAGACTTTCTGTTAGAAACATGCAATAACCTAAAATACTTTTGGTAAACAACAGGGTATGAAATGCCTGAAAAATATTATTCTATATTATTAAGCATCCAAAGAGAAATTATCTCCTCCCTCCATTATTTACCTACAGCAAAAAATAGTTTTCAGTATGATTTTATAAGACTAAAATTATATTTGTTGTATTAAAAAAAGAATAGTGGATTTTGACAAATTGGTAAATTAAATGCCTGTTTCAGAATAGTTGACTGCTATTTTTGTATATTTTACAACTCACAAATATGTTGTTTTTAATTTTTTTCTTTAAAGTCATACTATTTTGTTATGCAACATGGCATTTAATAATGCCTTTTATGTATGATTATCTTAGTTAATTTTGCAGTCTGTTGAAGAATCACATTTGCTTTTCTTCTGTATTATGCACACCTAAGATATATATTTTTATTTATCTTAAAATTAAAATGTTTCTCTCTTATTTCATTTGGTTACTTACAGCTGTACTATCTCAAAAAAAAAAGATTACGATAAAAGACTCATGAATTGAAATTAGTTTAATATATACTGACACATATTTCACCCATGTCAACATTTTTAATCGATATAGCTGGAAATAAAATCAGTCTTTGAAAATCTTAATAATAAAAGAACCACAACACTTTTTAGAATATTTTGAAATCTTGATCCCCTTTTCTTTTCAAGGCTAAACTAAAATAGCTAAACTTTCTCATATAGTAATTATACTCTTTAATAATGAGCTGATTTCATCTGACAAAAAATAGTAGTCTGCTTCAAGTTTAAACCTTTAATTTTCTTTCTTCAGTTAAAAATAATTTTTAGGTATGCCTTAAGGAATTTTCTCTGGCATTATATTATTTTAATCCTATTGCTTTTGTGAAATAAAAGTAAGTGTATTTTTAATTCTTCTTACTTTGTAAAACTTGAAGTGTCTCTGGTTACCAAGGAAATGCACATAGAAAAAATAAAACGCTTATCTTTTCTTTTTAGTTCTTTACAGCTACTTTTGCCATTGAAGCTGGCTTCAAATTAATAACATTAAGCCCAAAATATTATTTCTGTGAAGGGTGGAATATATTTGATTTCATCATAGTTGCTCTATCTCTACTAGAATTAGGATTAGAAGGTGTTCAAGGTCTTTCAGTTCTCAGGTCTTTTCGTTTGGTAAGTTATATTCTAATTATTTCTTTTAATTATGTATCGTAAATACTTCATAATGTGAGCATATGTGTGTGTATATACATATATATGTATTCTTTCCTATTCTTCTAATCAAGTAACCTTTCAAGTCTTATATATTTTTATATATTTTAATTTATAGCTAATTACACATTTAAAATGGAGATTTACCAGATTCAGAGAAAACTGAATGGAAGACTTGATGAAATTAATTCCCTTTTCAATGAAATTTTTAAAAAAATCATCATAGTCCATTTCATCGGCAAAAAAAAAAAAAAAAAAAAAGATCTGTTTCTCATTCAAATATTTTGCTTTTAAAATCTCTAATAATGGACTTGAATCCTTAAAAGGGGATAACTATCCCCTTTTTTCCTGTAGAAAAATTACTTCACTTAACTCAAAGAACCAATGGACATTTCATTCTACATTTTGATTTATCCCTTCTTACCCAATAGAGGAAAATAAAATTATTTTGAATACAATTGTTGGTGTGATAAGAAATAGAATAAAAATATTAAATAAAACACTTGTCTTGGAATCATTTATATTAATTTAAAGATAATTATAATGAGAAAATTGCTTCATATTGAAGTTCAAGCAGCCAATGGAAGGAAGGTAATGATTTTATTTGATCAATCTTTAAAAAAAATTAGAAGAAAATTATATCTTAAAAAAACAGTTCATCCATTACATTTGCTCTTCGGCTGTTAAATATTCAACTTCAGTTGTTCAAAGCCATTGTTCTATGTTTACTGATTAACATGTTCTCTAAATCGGTTATAATAATCTTGATTAATTTCAGTTGTATTTTTTTAAATACTTCATCTCCACATTGTAATATGCATTGATATTTGAAATTTTTTTTAAATTAAAAACAAAAAGATTTTTTACTATACTAAACCCTGTGTACCCTAAATCCATCTGATTAAAAAAATTATTTACAGTCTTAGTTCTTTTTTTTACATGGTCTCATTTCGCTTTTTTACTTATTTTCGCAGTTTGAAAATTCATTTTTAATTAGCATGAATTCACTTTTACTAAATGTAGCAGCCAGTGTGTTTTCTTTTAGGAAAGTTTTGATTCTTTGTTGATGGAAAAAGAGGAAAATGAGCGCTTTCTACTTCCCAAAGTAATAACATATGCTCTGAAAGTAGAAAAGACTTCTAATTTAAAAGAATTTTGTTTCCGTTAATGTTATTTAAAAAAACAATTCTTGATTAGGAAAATTATGATTTTTGTTCAACGTTATCTTTATAACTCTGTAATTTACAAATTTTGATTAACTGTATTAACTGAGGGCTTACTCTATTGCTTGGTGATCTGGAAAATATCGAGTGACAAATCAAAGTGTATTCGCAATGGAACAGTTTCTTACTTATCAAATTCAACTTAATGTATGTTCTTTTCTTCTGTTTTCTATTTTTATAGCTTAGGGTATTCAAATTGGCAAAATCTTGGCCAACGTTAAATCTTCTAATCTCTATCATGGGCAAAACGATGGGTGCTTTGGGGAACCTGACGTTTGTTTTAGGGATTATCATCTTTATTTTTGCTGTCATGGGAATGCAGTTATTTGGAAAGAATTATGATGAAAAGAAGCATTTGTAAGTATTGGTTGTCATATTTAGTTATTAAAAAATCTCTATTCGTGTTTTAAATTTCGAAACGTATTTACCAGTCAATTAAGTTCTTTTCTTTCTTTTTATTTTGGAAAGGAAATGTGCGTATTTTATGAATGAACTTGTATTCTTACTTTGAAAGTTTTTTTTTCGTTTTGTTTTGTTTCATGTCTCAGATGTTGTTTCATGTTTTCTTAAATGTGGGAGAGAAAAAATTCATTTTTTCCCAGTTTTTCTTCATGACTAATCTTTTGATCAGTGTCATTTTTATACTACAGAATCAATATTAAATAAAGCAATCTTACATTTTGGTATTTATTGAATAGTTTTTTAAGGTCTGGATAGTTTTGAACTTAAAGCACATCCATAGTTATTATGTTTACTTCTTACACTTTTATTTCAAATACTGTGACATGCGCTTTCTTTTTCTATTTATTTTCCAGATTTCCTGGAGGAGAAGTTCCAAATTGGAATTTTAAAGACTTTATGCATTCTTTTATGATTGTGTTTCGTGTTCTGTGTGGTGAATGGATTGAATCAATGTGGGATTGTCTACTTGTAAGTGGTTGGACATGCCTACCATTTTTTCTTTCAACTGTGGTAATCGGCAACCTTGTGGTGAGTGTCTTTAACCGAGTATGCTAATTAGATGCATTAGTTTTTAAAACAAAATGTTTTAATGTATTGTTTAAGTAAGCGGAATGAAAATGGAATATACAAAAAGAAATTATAAAAATATTGCTGAATGAAAATAATTTTTTCATTTTCTTTTGGATTTTCCAATTTTCTTCTTTTTCTTAAAAAAAAAGAAAAAAAGAAAGGAAGGGGAAGAAAAAGAAGGAAGATTACTTTTTAAAAAAAAGTCAAATCTACAAGTTTTAAAATTAATCATTTTTTTAATCTTTTCCTAATTCTCCACCTTAGTATTATAAATCCATTTTTCATCCATTTAAAAAAAATCTCCAATGAAATCCTCCCCCCTCCTCTTTTTCTTTCTTTTTCTATTAAACTTTTAATTAAATTTATCGCATTTAAGGCTTTCTGGTTATTTACGTAACATCTATTAAAACGAAATTCATCTATTTTAACACAAATTATTTTTAATTGTCAATTTGATTTTACTTCAGATCGACCATTATAATGGGAAAAAATCAGTATTGCTTAATATTATATCTTGTTACAAATAAGAAAAGTAAACATTTATGGAAAGAATACATTTTTAATAATTCACCTAACAGAAAAATTGATTTTATTAGTAATCTAGGAAAATATTAAAAGTTTTAGCGCAGTTGATTTTTTTTACTTGCACATTGCAACAAAACTGTATGTCAGGAAAAAATTTCTGATTACTGTCAGCGTTAAAAAGCGTCATTTTAATCTCATTAATTTTTTGTAAAAAAATAGTTTTGTGGTACAACTTTTATATAACTTCATGAAGATGCTGTACATTCAATTGAGTCATCTATATGAATAACTTTAATATTTCTTCCTCATTTTTATAAGGATGGTTGAGATTTCTTAAATTTTATTGAAGGACAGTTCTAATGATTCTTTATGGTAGATATTTCCGTCATATCTTTTGAGACAAAACAATAATTGGATTGATTAAAGTATTCTTTTCAAGAAATTCTACAAAGAAAATTGGTTGATGTGCTCTGTAATATTGTAGATTTTTGTGAATCCAAATAATGTCTGCTCTTAAAACAATGTTCCTTTAGGTGCTGAACTTGTTCCTTGCCTTGTTACTGTCCTCCTTCGGTGCCTCTAATTTGTCTCAAGCTCCATCTGATACTGCAGACACAAAAAAACTTCAGGAAGCAATAGACCGTTTTTCTAGGGGATTCAATTGTCTTAAAAATTTGTTACTCCGAATTTTAAAGGTAAAAAATATTTGAAATTCAGTTAAGAATGTATTTTGTTTAATTGTGAATGAGTATTATTAACATTTTTTGCTTATTTATGTATTATTAAATGTGAAAAATACAAAAGAACTTTAATTACATGAATATGATACAAATCTAGGCATGCATTATATGTAACTGAAAAAATAAATTAAAATACTGTTTTGATATGTTTTAAAAGATCTATGAGTTCATCTTTTATTCCCTTCGAACATACATATTTTCTCTTGTGCGTGTTTTCTTTTATGTAATGAATAATATTTTAAATCTTTTTAAAATACACTCTAATGCTTTTATTAAAAAAAAGAATTATGTGTGAAGTTTTATTCAGTCAATTAATAAAAGTCGCTGTGATATTTAGAAATAAGTTATATTTCAGAATTTATGTTTTCTTAAAGATAGAATTAAATTCTAGAGGCAAAATACCTTTTTAAGTGTGAGGAAAAATTTATCTTAAAAAAAATATTGTTTAAATTTGTTTAATCATGCAATTGAGGACAGTCATATTAAATGGTATGATAAATCAAATTTTTAACAGCCGACAGTTTTTTTTTTTTTTTTTTTTTTTTTTTTTGTTTGTTTGTTTTGTTTTTTTTTATCTAGGTGTAATTTGTCATAGATTTTCATTTAACTATAATTTAGTGACTTTCTTTTTGAAGTAGCTTATTTATATATCTAATATTATTTGATTTTGCTCTTTGAAATGGGGAGGAATGTACATTTCTGTCACTCAAAGAAAGGTTTAATATTAAAACTAATAAAATCGCGTATACTTATTTCATTCCGAATAACAGAAAGATAAAAACGGTGTAAACATTTCCGTATAAATATGAAATGCGCTAAATTCAAGAAAAAAAAACTATTAAAGGTCCAATTACTTTATTTCATCAGTAGCAAGTTTGAAAAAATGATTCATTCCATTTATTTTTCCTTGTATACATTTTAGTCCATCCGGGCCAAACTCACCAATCAAATCGCTGACCAAGGGACAGAAATGAGAGAAGATCTTGGGGATGATACAATCACAGGTGAGTTTGTTGAGGATGGGCAACTCCCCATGATGGAAAAATTTTCAAAACACGTTACAGATCTAGAAGTAGTTATAGGAGACGAAATGGAAATTTCTGTACAGGGTATGTACTCATGGATTCATTTATCAATCCTACTTTTCCTGAGTCTACCTGGTTACTTCCTACACTAGCCTTAATTCTATCACCTTTAACCAATATTTCTTATCCTTTTCTAATCCTTTCTATGTCTTAAACCACGGCCCAAATTGGATCACTGATTTCTGCTTCATAACTCAAGAAAATCAATTTATTTATTGAAACGTAGGAAAAAAAATATTAAGTCAATTTGAATATGACATAAAATTATGTATATACCTCAGTAATAACGTTAAATAGCATTTTTATAACCCTTAGCTTTCAAGACATTTAAGAATTAATCAAGTTTTTATATTTCATTCATTTCTTCTTAGATTTTATACTGCAGTCTTCAAGCCATAATGTGTTTTGCGGTTTACTTTTTCTTGTAAATCTAGCTTATTCTTATTCTAATTACTACAAACTTTAACTGTGACTTCATTCTGCCAATCACTTGCTAAAATGGATATTTCAACCTTGAATCCTGTAAAGGTTTTTATGAATGGCAGAGATCGTTATGTTAAATATTCTTCTTTACCAATACAAATTTTTCATTTATTATTATTATCAGAATTATCTTGTATTTGCTTAATATATGGCACTCCGCTTTATGCAAATTACTATGAATTACTTGTAGCTGATATCACGTTCACTTTCAATCAAATCATTCTGCTTTTTGCTGGTTAAAATGGTTATAAGTGAGGCCCTATTCGCTTCCAACTCCTCTGGCTACAATTTTCTCATTTGCTTGGAGCCAATTTTTCCATCGCAAACCTTTATAATGCATTTATTTTCTTAAGTAATATAAGTAATGTTATTAAATTTAATTATAGCACACCAAATGTACTTTAAAATGGTGTCTGGACGTTATTTGAACATGCAGTCTTCTTTACTCGGTACAAATTCACCACTTAGTTTTCTTTCATCTTTATGAAAATTAGTTAAAATGCACGCAAAAGTTTGATATTAAAATGACTAATCACTTTATATTTCAATAAAATATTTTTGCAGGTATTAATGGACAAAAAATTTTATTTAAATGATTTACATCAGAAACAAATAACTTTCTTTTTAAATCTTGAATAGTTTGATGAAATACTTTTATTCGATTCATTTATTTCATACTGAATATTAATTTAAAACTATCTTTTTAATAGAAAGTATTTCCAAATCCATTAATAATCCTTCAACTGATCCAATTTTTCGGTCGTGAAGTATAGACTAAGAAATTTTCACCTAAACCTTTTTTTTTTTTCTTATATTTCCTTATATTAACAATTTTTTAAACGAGTGCAATGAACAGTGTACTTTAAATATAATATACAAGATGTCATATTTATTGCAGGAAATGGACAAGCTATTCAAATGAAAGATTCCAATAATTCTCGCCCAACTATGAATTGTGTTCCTTTAGGCACCAAAATCGAAAAACCGTGTGTCAAAATGAATAATACAAAGGTACTTACTTTTTTTTTTAAGGTTTTGTTAATGGAAATCGGTGGATAATTCTCGCTCAATTTATAGAAGTCCAAGAAATAATTTAAAGCCATCTTAATAGAAAAAAAGCTATCTAAATAATATTTTATTTTAATAATTTAATATGAGGATTTATAACAACTCATAAAATTCGACAATTTTTTTTTTAAAAAATGAATGATTGGAACAATTTAATAAGCATGAAAAACATGGTTTTTTTTTTTTTCACTTATTGCAAAATATAAAGGCTTCAGAGCAATTCACATTAATAAAATGAATATTTCGGTTTCTTTTTCCAATGAGGGGTTACTTAATTTTTTTGTTATATTAATTTTATGTTAATGCAAGAAAATTGTTCACTTATATACTACGGATGTTCCGAAAGTAAGTTTCGTCGTTTTTTTTTCGAAAGAGCGCATGGAATACCAGATGAAACAAACAACCGCCTTAAGAACCCACACCCATTGTCGGTTCAACGAGGAAGTAGCGTCAGTGAAGGAGGAATGACGCAAACGCTGAGTGATGAAGAAAAGATGGTAGCAGCAGACCTGCGTGCCCGAGATGTGATTGACAACGTGGTCGCAATGGAAGTGCATGCTGTGCACGTGGAACTAGCTATCCAAGAACGCCTGCAAACCGTGTATGGTGAACAGGGCATGTCTTCTCAAATGGTTGGAGGTTGGTAATGCATGTTCAGCGAATGAAGGCAGAGTGGGGAGGATGAAGATCAAAAAGTTCATCCCTCCACATACACGAATAAAATAACACTACTAGAGTACAGGACATAGTGTTAGTGGATAGGCACGCCCATAACTGTGTCAGCTGTAGCGTTTATAATACTGAGCTAGGGTAGGCTGTGCGATAGTTCCTTGCAACGTAGGGCACCGAGTTTTACCAGAGTGGGTTCTTCAAAATGATTGCACGCTACGACAAATGTCTCAATGTCAATTGCAACTATGTCGAAAAATAATGCAAGGGGTATAGCTTATGATGACATGATTTATTTTTTCTATGCAATAAATTTTCCTTTTGAAAAAAAAAAAAAATGACGAAACTTAGTTTCGGAACATCCCTCGTACAATAAAAGATTGATCGTTTTACATTTTTATATAGTCAAACATTGTTTAATTATATTTTATATAATTAAACATAGGTTTTTAATTATATTTTTTCTATAATTAAGCAGTCGGTGATTAATATGACTGAAGTTATTATAAAATTCTTCAGATCAATGTGTCAGACATTTGAATTTTCGAAAAAATGTTTTAGGAAAATGAGTTGACTGGCAATAATAAAATCCATCCTTCCAACGGCGATGATAACAACAAATCGGATGTTATTGAAAAGGGTCTCGTTGTTGCCAAGATTCCTAAGGAAGCCAGTGATTTGTCTCTTGATATTGGGGAAGAGAAGAAGGACAGCTGTAAGGAGGACACGTCGATTACAGGTAACTAAAGGAATCATTCTTTTGTAAAAGTTTTCCATATTTCTTAGGGGCCGCTATAGTCTAATGGCTGATTTTTGATCTTTCCATTCAGAAGATTATTGAGTTTGAGGCCATCACGTTTTCTCTAATTAAAACTTCAAACAGTAAATCTTGAGTCCGAGGATCACGTGCTTTTTACTTTTTTCAAATATGCTAAGAACATAATGTGATTAGAATTTAATTTTGTATTAAAGAAAAATTCTCTATGAGAATATTTCAATTCCATACAATATAAATGGAGTTTTAATCTTATGATAAATAATAATTAAACTGATAATTTAAATTTGCAGTGCTGGTCCCTTAGATAGCGAAATTAGATATTTTGTGGATATTTTTACTAAAATATGTAACTCTTAAATTGTTGCTGAATTAATGTTCTATGTGGAGTAGAAAAACTAAAAGAGTTTAATAATATTGGGAACTTTAATATAATTTGCATCAGTTTTGGCTCCCATGTGGTGACCGAGTGTGAAAGAATAGTGCCACTGTAACTCATGTATGTTATAAGAAGTGACTAAAATAGATACTTAGTGTGTGGGGGTATAACTGGGCACCCTGCCCCTTGAAATTATATCAAGGGTTTGCCTTCTTTATGTAACAGGTCAATTAAAAAGTCCTCGGCCTACCATAGTAAAACACATTTTTTTGGCAAAATTAGTTTTTTTTATTCAACATAATTCCCTTCAAGGGTGATACACTGATTATAGCAACCCTCCAACTTTTCGATACCATTTTTGTAGTACGATTTGTCCTTTGCTTCAAAATAGGCCTCCGTTTCGGTGATCACCTCTTCATTCGACGAAAATTTCTTCCCAGCGAGCATTCTTTTGAGATCTGAGAACAGGAAATAGTCGCTGGGGGCCAGATTTGGAGAATACGGTGGATGTAGGAGCAATTCGAAGCCCAATTCCTGGATTTTTGCCATCGTTTTCACTGACTTGTGACACGGTACATTGTCTTGGTGAAGCAGCGCTTTCTTTTTCTTCAAATGCGGCCGTTTTTCGGCGATTTCGTCCTTCAAACGGTCCAATAACGCTATGTAATAGTCGCTGTTGATGGTCCTTCCTTTTTCAAGGTAGTCAATGAAAATTATTCCATGCGCATCCCAAAATACAGACGCCATAACCTTGCCAGGCGACTGTTGCGTTTTCCCACGCTTTGGAGCGGGTTCATCGTGTGCAGTCCACTTCGGATGACTGTCGATAGGACTTCGGAGTGAAATGATGGAGCCATGTTTCATCCATTGTCACATATCGAGGCAAAAACTCGGGTTTATTACGCTTGATCATCTTCAAACACTGCTCCGAACTCGTCGTTGTTTTTGGTCAAAAGTGAGCTCGCGCGGCACCCACTTTGCACAGAGCTTTCTCATACCCAAATATTCGTGAATGATATGATGTACACGTTCAGTAGATATCTTTAGAGTGTCTGCTATTTCATTCAATTTCAATTGATGGTCATTCAAAATCATTTTGTGGATTTTTGTAATGTTTTCGTCGGTAACAACCTCTTTTGGGCGTCCACCGTCTTTGGTGCTCATTTCACCACGTCTAAACTTAGCATACCAATCCTTGAGGGTCGATTTTCCTGGGGCAGTGTCCGGAAACTCGGCATCAAGCCAAGTTTTTGCTTCAACTGTATTTTTTTCCCTTCAAAAAGCAATATTTTATCAACACGCGAAATTCCTTTTTATCCATTTTTTTCACAATAACAAAAGTTGCTTCACTCAAAATGCTATAATTCACAAACTAATGATCCGACAGCTGTCAAATTTATACACGCATCTTTTGAGGGATAGGGCTAACTAAAAAACATATGAATTTAATTCTAGTAGCGCCATCTATGTGTCAGGCTGGGGACTTTTCAATTGAGCTGTTAGGTTCGAGCATCATGATTCCGAGCCACCCTAGAGATCTTTTTCTTTCTCATGACTTTGGTAAACATTAATGACGAACTCACGGGATATCTTAGTGATCCTTGTCTATTTTTGACCATCCTTCTTGTCAACTAATTTTTTTCTTTTTTCATTCTTTCTCACGTCTTGATCACAGATTTACCTTGTTAGATGCAGCATAGCCACATCTTGCTCTTGCGCCATTAAAATACTATCACTCATTGAATCAGCTTTGGTTATTGTAATTTTTAAAACACTATGAAAAAATTAGATTGGTCAGTAAAATAATTTATTAGGGGAATTTTTTTTTTTTTTTTTTTGCTCTGAATTCATCAAATTTAAAACTAAATTGTGTTTCTAAATCATCTTTAAACTTAATACAACTTGGATTTGCATAAAATTTCATTGTTCATAATATACTAAAATTGATACAAGGTGAAATAGGGAATGATATGTAGATCAATATTGCAGTCTCTGCTTTCATGTAAAGTGTTTGCCTGTCAGAAAACCCTAATCTGATGACATATACGGTTTACTTTATAAACTATGATAAGTGAATAAATGATGTAGTTTTAAGTGTGTGTGGGAAAATTAATGTTCATCACTTTTCTTCCAAAAGAAGATGATGCATTTTTATATCATTATGTTCACACCTGTACTTTTCTTCAAACGAGAAAATTACCCTCTTCATGATAATTGGTGGCAAGTCTTAACAGGGGCAGAAAATTTAAAGTTTGGGGGAAGGATGCAAAATTTTTAGACAGCAAAAAATAATGGTGGTTGGTTCGGAGAGCATAAGGTGGTAGGAATGCACACAAAAAAATTTTGAAATTTAGCAACAAAATGGAAAGTTTGTTACTCTTTTTTGAGAGAATTTAGGCAAAACAATAAAAGTTGGCAGTTTGTACCGACTTTGCTGTGGCTTAGCTTTAATACTAGTATGTAATTTTTTATTTATTTATTTGAATTTCTGATTAATACTATAAAATAAAACTTTCATCAGAAGAACAAGGTTAAACGTTTTACAGTTAAATAGAAGTATGTGGAAAATTATTAATGAGAAGTGATAATTTCATTTAAAAATCATGGCTTGTTTAAAAAAACAAAAAAACGATAATTTGTTAAAACTCAACCTGTGAGTTTTCTCAAGACCTTGTTTTTAATCCATTACACTACAAGTTGTCCTAGGAAAAAAAAAAAAAAAAGAAAACCTCTTTATGCTTGTGCTAAATAATATTTGTGTTCAAAACGATATAATTATTTATATTATAGAAAGATATACAATGTAAAATAAGTTTTTCAGAAACACATGTTTTGTTTCTCTGTTTTAAAATAACTTCAAGTGCCTTTGTTTTCTCCTGGCTTAGACTTCCATGCATTCACCTCCTTGGCTACCGTACCTTGCATCACATACTATACTTACTACACGAGTCTTCGTTATTGCTGTGGTGTCTTACGACAGCAATAACTAAGCATGCGTCGTGGCATGAGCATCAATATAGGGCATCTTCAGTTATTTTTAATAGTTAAAGTAATTTTTTTTAAATATTTTAAGAAATGAAAGGGTAGATAATTAGGTGAGAGACAAGACAACAAGGCTTATAAAGATCTCATTTTTTTTAATTTCTATCTCTAGGTAGCTAAAAAGGAATAAAAATTTTATCATCGGGAGGTCTCATCTTGCATTAATTGTGAGAATAGAACGTTTTATGGCTGTTTAAATAGAGGTTTTCATACCATTTATGTAGAATCCTAGCCACAGTAAAAGGTGTCAATGGCTCGTTTTGTAATTTGTCTAGGTGTGGTTTCGGATTCAGTGAAAGAGACATATTATTTTAATTAAAGAATATGATATTGCAAATTATTTACAATGCAAAAAGAATCTGGAGAGCTATCACATCGTGCATCCTTTCAACATAACAGCGCCCTTGCCTCTGGCTGTCAAGATGGGAACCCCTTAGATGAGGCTGCAAAACAGAAGTCTAGTTAGTGGGGCCCTCCTGTGTGGGAAAGCAGGACAAATATGGAACCCTACATATAGAATATCCAAAAAATCATTTTCTTTTTTTTATTATTATTTTTTAAATATTCTTATGTGCTTTGCTATTACGGTGCATTGTAAAAGAAATTATCCATTTTGTGTGCAAAATTTCTTTAAAAAACTCTGACTTCTGGGTAAATTTTGTTTCATTTTGATTTATGGAGTATTGTTAAGATTTCGGTTTTTCCCCAGGTGTATTCGATATGGACGGAGTTAAGGAGGAGAAACTCGAAGTTGAAGTGGACACAGACAAGATTGAAACGACTCTCTCCGAGGACCACATAGAGCCTGAATATCCTGCGGACTGTTGTCCTGATTGCTGTTACGATCGATTTCCCTTCTGTGTGGGGGGTGATGGTTTGTGGTGGACCCGATGGAAGGAAGCTCGTCGGAAGAGTTATTGGCTGGTGGAACATAAATATTTTGAAACTTTAATTATTACCATGATTCTCATCAGTAGTTTAGCCCTGGTGAGTAGTCTTTAAAAGGATGTCTGTAATTTAAGGCTCTCTTCGCTTATTTTAAAGCATATGACCCAAAATTTGAACACTTGTTCCTATAATAAAAGGCTCTAACATTATTTTAAAATAATATTCATTTCTATCTAAACCTATCCTTTTTTTTTGGTGTAAAATGTGTCGTGTGTCGTCTCCTGTTCTGCAATATTAAATGAGATTTAAATTTTACTAGTTGAAGTAAAAAAAAATGGCTTCTTTTTAGAATGTTTCCAAATTTTAAGAGTATTGCAACATAAACGGATGTACAACTTCACAAACTTATATGTAAATCGAAGCAATTTTTTGTCTGGAAATATGTTCCAAGTTTCGATCGGTTTCTTTGACATTATGCGAAGATAGTCTTGAGGGCTAGACCTCTACTTTTTTTTTTTTTTTTTTTTTTTTTTGTTCATCCACAATTTTAAATCATTTAAAATGCTGAGTTTAAACATTTCATTGCAACAAATTCTTTTTTGTGCAATGAAATTTTTTTGATTAGATTAGGGTTTTTTCTTTCCCCCAAAAAAAATCTTTCAGTAGTCAATTTTAAATTTTATTCTTTTTCATGAATTCAAATTTTGTAAGCAGCTTCTCTCTTTTTCTGATAATAAAAGGGAACAGCGATTTTTCTTTCACAGAAATTTAAAAATTATTCGGGAAACTAATTTAATATCTAGAACTTGATGTCGATAATATTAAAATTAGATTTAAGTATTTCAGCATTTATTTTCAGATAGAAATTAGGTTCATGTGAAAATGCTTCTGTGTTAAATAATTAAATTGTTGTGCAGACATCCAATTCTGATTATATATGAAATAAATTTTCCAAAAATTTTCAAAACAATGAACAAGTGAATAATTTCTTGCATATTGGAAAATGTGTGATTGTCTTTGTGATTCTGTCCTGTAATAAATGTATTTAAGGAATTAAGCTTTTATTTTTGTAAGTTATTCTTACTTTAAATTGTTAATAAATAAATCATTTTTTATTATTTGGTGCATTTTTTTATTTTATAATAATTTAATTTGATAAATTAACTATTTTTAAACAAAAAAAGGTTAAAATATTTTTTTAAAAAATAATACTATCTAATGTCAAAATTACTTGATGTTTTTTGGGTTTTTTTTTTAACTACTTTAAAACATTTTTAAATTTAAATAAATCAGGATGAGTATTGATTTAGATGTTTTTCAAGGATTAGTTGCTTTATCTAACTTATTTTAATTTTACACTAATGAAATAATTTTTTTAAAAAATTATTTTAGGCTGCAGAAGATGTCAATCTTTGTCAAAGAGAATGGCTGAAAGTTTCTTTGCATTATATGGACAAAATGTTTACTGTTCTTTTTCTTTTTGAGATGTTGCTCAAGTGGTTGGCTTTTGGCTTTAAAAAATATTTCACGAATGCTTGGTGCTGGCTTGATTTCGTCATCGTTTTGGTATGCTTCTAGTTTCTCTTTTAGTGTAGTAGGATGCGCAAAATCATAGAAATTTATTGCTCTTAAATAAGTATTATATTTAAAAGAAAATAATTTTATTGTTTTTTTTGTGCATAGTTATTTTTTTAAAATTAAAATAAGATTTAAAATAGATTTTGTATTATTTTTACTATGTCTATTTTTAAGTATAGGAATTTTCGTTATTATTATGGGTATTTGTATAAAATAATTATACTAAAATATTAATAAAGACATAAAAATAAATATTGCCATTCAGCATAAATATTTGACTGATTATGAAACACTGACATTTTAGTTTACTGGATTTAAAGTGTGTCTATTTTAATGCAATAAAAATTCTAATGTAAATTTAGATAAATCTAAATTCTAAATTTTTCTATAAGCAGATTATGTGAGCTTTAAATCCATCGCATAATTTTTCTTTCTATTTAAAAATTTCTAAATAGTAATCAGAACAAATAATTTCTGTTAAGAATATTTCTGAGTCGAAAGATACTATTAGCACTTTCTCTAAGCTATCCAATCAACTTTAATAATTCAGTAATTATTATTTATGCAATTCTGTAATTATTATTTTTCAGTAATAATTATTTAAGCTAAGATGAAGCCTTTACTGTAGATTAATAGTGGTCTTTTATTCAAGCTTTTCTCCGACTTCTGACATTCTTCTATTTGTGTCAATAAATACAAATCTGAATTATTAAATTGTTTTTGGACATCAAAAACTTCAATTGAGTTGTTAATATAAAACTATTTTAATCATATCTCTTGTTAATTAGCTGATGTTTTATATTGAAAGCAATAAAACATTAATTTTATTTTCTGATTATTTTACATAAAACCTTTAACATTAATCTGATACAATATATTGAAAATTTTCATCTTTGATTTTACACAAAACTCTGAATCTCTGACATTGTGTTGTAAGGAAGGGGAATAATTTTTTTTAATTATTTAAAGGCTGCAAAAAAATTTTGAAGTTAAAATAATTTAATTGTTTAAAATATTTTAACTTCAAAATATATTGTTTTGTGTGTATTGTAATTAATTATAATGTTTGAATTGTTTTTATTAATTAGGTGTACTTTAAGAAATGAAGTATTCCAGTAATATATTTCATTTGATAAGCTTTATTGTCTTATTTCATTTAATTTTCTACCTTTAGTATGTATTTCAATCTATAAAATTGGAGAATGATTTAGGTAATTAAGTAGTACCCATTGACATTAAAAATAAATACATGGTATACTTTAAAAACAAGATAGGTTTCTTGCAATAGAAATTCAATGCGTTAATTGTTAAGTGTAATATTAAAATTTTGATATTAAATATATTGATCTAAAGTTACCTTTTAAATGTTACCTATTTCAAAACTAAATAAAATATTTTACTTTGCAATGTCATTTGTAAAACGATGTATCTTATACTTAACAGTTAACTAAATTTCATATATAATTAAAAATATCTCTTGTAACACCTAACGATCATTATTTAAATAAAAATCTAATGAGGAACAATGATATTTACATTATCATTGACTCCCCCCTCTAATTATGAAGCAATAATTTTACAAAATGAGTATGTTAACTATTGTCTCATTAATTATTAATTCTGAATCTAGATCAAGCTGTATCGCTTCTTCCCCCCCCCCTGTTTGTTTCTTTTGTTGCTTCATTTTTATTTTAATTATTTTTTGTTGAAGTATACTGTTAAATATTTCTTTTTTAATGTTTAATTTTTAATCATTTATTCCAATACGTTACAAATAATATGTGTGGTTATTGCTACTTATTTTATTATTACTTTACTACTAATGTTAAACAATGGTTAATTTTGTTCTATCTATAATCAGTTTTTATTCAATTTAAATGCTATAGTAATCCCTAAGATTAATTTAATATGGTCCTTGAAATTGTTCTAAATGAATAGTTCTAAAAATTGATTCTGATTAGCTTTGCCACCTTCTCTAGGTCTCCATGTTTAACCTGGCGGTGGGATTAGCTGGCTATGCCAACATTCCTGCCTTTAAAACTATGCGCACTCTTCGAGCCCTCCGCCCCCTGCGTGCTATGTCACGTCTGGAGGGGATGAGAGTAAGTAATTCGACTCCAGTGACTGATAACTGGCTATGCTCTATAACATCACTTACTTTCTGAATGGAATATAACATACGTTATTTTACACTTTAAGTTTGATTTGATTGGTTGTGCTTCATTTTAAACTTTATATATTTTCTCATAAGGAGTATTATTTTACTTTAACACTGGTATTTAATAACAGCTCTTTGTTTTTTTTTTTTTGTTTTTTTTATTTTTTTTTTTTTTTTTTTTTTTTTTTTTTCGTTTATTGTTATCCATTTCATTCTCAAGTTGATTTATTTTAATTCAATATTCTCTGAATTTTCTTCTCATTTCATTTATCATAATCAACTACTTATCCCTGGAGACATTTTTTTATTCTAGCCATCTACAGACACTGGAGTCTCTCTTTGTATAAATGTTGTGTGTCCGTTTCGTGCCGTGATTGCTGTTCATTTCGTGTCATGACTATTGTTCAATTTATAAAAAAAAAGTGTTTCTTCCTTAATGATCAAGGAGAGAAGCACTTTTTTTAGTGTATCATATGAGGTGAGAGATAATAAGGAAAGAGTAAACATGCAGTGCTTTGATGTCCACCCAAGTGCTTGAACCTGTCCCCTCCGAAACCTAACCTAATTCTTGTCCACCAGGTTTCAGTGGTTAATCTTGTAGCCGGTATGTTTGGGGCTGCAAACATCCAAGCCTTCAAGACGATGCGTACACTCCGTGCTCTTCGGCCTTTAAGAGCCCTATCGCGCTTCCAGGGGATGAGGGTAAATATATGTAGCCTATACTGTGTGCATGGCCTCACGAGTGTGCATGACCTTTCACATTTTGTATAGCCTGATGTGTGGGCATGTTCTTTTACATTTTCTATCACCTAAAGTGTGTGCATGTCTTTTCACATATTATATTAACCAAGAGTGTGCATGACCTTTTACATTTTCTAACCAAGTGCATGAACTATCTTCTATAATGCAACTGTCATTCTATCTTTTTCTTCTGTACTTTCTCATGATTGCTAACACTTTCTTCTTATTTCAAATTAATTATTCCTTTTTATTGTTCTTTCTGCTGAACAACAACTATGCTTTATCTGCATTTCGTAAGTGTTGGTGTTTTGTCATACCTTATGCAGTGGTTCGAAAACACACTTGTATCATTCAAATACAGTGGAGGTTTCACTGAATGACATTGTATGCTAAAGAAACATGTTCATTATAAAATAAGATATATTCAAAGCAACAAGATCATTCATGTTAATTTTACATTACATAATGTAGAAGAAATATAGCAAAGGTTTTTATATGTAACTAACTATTCAGAGAGAGAAAGAAATTTTAGAAAATCGTCCTTTTTTTACTTACCATCTGAAAAGATTTTACATCACAATATATGCAGAAAATGAATAATTACAAAATATTTTTAAATACAATAAATACTATTAGTGAAAATATATTTTCTTATTTTCACCTACTGAAAAATCTCCATTGTTCAAATGTAAGCAACTGTTGTGTATATTGAGATCCAACTACATAATGTATGAATTTTTTGCTAATAAATATAAAAAAAAAATTGTGAAAAAAAATTTAAACGAATTGAGAATATAAGAGTATAATGAAAAATTTCAATTTATTAAATACATGTTACATTCATTGTACGAATTATGTTTCCGAACCATTGTTATCACATACATGGATAAACAATTTTCATTTTCATCATGTGTGAAAGAAAGAATGCTTGACTAAAAAATGTGATTTTATCTGAATCCTTATCATTTTTGTAGAATACTTGAAAACATATTCATAGAAGCAAAATTCACATGAGTACTTATTTTGAACAATTTAAAGATGGACATAAAAAAAAATTGTAGACAGAAAGAAAATTATCATTTTTACATGTGGTATGAAATAATACTAAACATTTCATGCCAAATGTCATTCTCATTAATATATTTAATATCATATCTCATTACATTAAAAATTAAATTTTAACCTTCTTAAATAAATTCATGAGAAAATTACTATTAATCATGAATACAAATAATCTTGCATGCACTGAAGGTATGAAAAATACCCTTGCTTTTGTGGTGGCGAAGTCAGTGTCATTCTTTGCAATATCTGTGCTGTGTCGCCTGTAACTCCTTATTCCACATCAAAATTCATGCAATGAAAATAAATTTTGAAAAGGAATTATATAAAAGAATATAAACTAAGGCAATAAATATCATTTTGTAATTATAGATAAACTTCTATATATTTAAATATATTTGTTAGTTATTCTTTTAGTTTGTTATCTATTCTGCAATATCTAAGCAGCATTAAGCTACAACTGCCGCTTGCTTTTGGAAATTCATTTTGAATTTCCATCAAACTTCTAAATTTATGTTGGGCCGCGGTAGCCTAGTGGTCAAGGTCGTGGACTAGCGGCCGGCGGTTTTCGTTCAGTCGATCCTTAGCCGCCAAAGACCCGCCGTGTAGCCGGGGCTGATGCACGTTAAATCTGTTCGGGGCCCAAAGTCCTCCCGTTGGCGGGGTGTGATGTTAGGAGAGGGGGTGCCAGCTTAAGTGTCGTCCTCGTCACTTGACCGTGGTTCAAAATTACGAGGTCCGTCGCCAATAGCCCTCGTGTTGCTTCTAGTGCGACGTTAATAAAAACTAAAATCTATTTTTATGTTAAAATAGTACATAGTACTGTGCAATTTTTAAAAATATCTTTCATAAAGATCATCAGTGAATGAGTGACTATATTTGAAACTTTGGACTTGTTCAACAATGCATTTTAGAGTTTTAAACAAGAAAAGAAAAGCCCATGGATTAATTTCTTCATCACATTTAAAATGTAAACTTTGTATATGACAGCCTTTTAAAGTTGTTGTGGGCCACCTTCCGTTAAAAAATTTTTTTTTGATCTTGTATATTGAGATTGATCTTAAGTGGTATGTTCTTTTAGCTAAGTCTATTTATGTCACATTTTAAAAAATTTTCACTGAACTATCACTTCATAAAATATCAACTTCTAAAATTCAAAATATGTATTTAAAGTTTAAGTTTTCTCTCCTTTTAACTCTCTAATCAGATAATTTTTTTCAAGGGCTAAGTAGTTTCCAGATCTTTTTAACTTTTAAAATTTATTTTAAGACAAATTTCGTGTAAAACACTGTCAGACCTATATTAGTTAGAACTAAAAGCATAGTATCCACTTTAGTGGTTTATCCATTTGTCCAATCCTGTGATAATAGGATGAAATTTCAATTTCCTAAGTACGTAATCAGTTTAAGTATTCAGATGAATTAAACCCCAATATCTATTAGTTAAGAAAAGAAGAAAAAATACATTCGCTTTTGCTGAATATGAATAGTTCCAACATTTTTACATCTTTGTATAAATGTTGGAGCACTTTCCTTGGTTGAAACCTATTTCATATCATACTTATATCACGATTATTATCATGATTAAAAATTCTAATTAACCTTTAAAATATGGAGCTTCCAAACGGTAGTGATCCGTGTGGTGACCGGAAATGACAGAAAAGTCCCACTGTAGCTCATGCATGTCGTAAGAGGCGACTAAAATGAGTACTCAGCGTCTGGGGGTACAGCCGGGCAACCTGCCCCTGGGGATTATATCAGGGGACCTCAGGGACTTGCCTTCTTTAGGCAAGTACGGGCATCATGACCCCGAGGCACCCTAGGGATATTTTCTTTCCCATGGGGTTTACCGGCTTTGGCAAACACGGGTGACGCACCCCCGGGATACCCTAGCGATACTTCTTTATTTTCGACCCTCCTTCTTGTCAACCAATTTGTCTTTTCCTCAATTTCTTCTCGTCTAGACCACAGTTAATTCTTGTTTGGCTCAGCATAGCCATATTTGGCTCATGCGCCAATAAACTTTACTTTTTCACATGACCTTTTTGTCTATCAATCTTTTTTCTATGTTTTAAAGTCTAGATCACAGATTTACCTTATTTGGCGCAGTATGGCCACATCTGGCTCTTGCGCCAATAAAACTTCACTTTCAACATCATTCAAAACGGTAGCATTTGCTGTTTTGTTACTGTTTTTGTGCATGGATATATGTGTACTTAAATCTATTTTTAAAAAATTTCAAATCCAACAGGACTATTAATTTACAGTACATTGTGATAGGTTGATTTGCATCTTTTAACTCGGCCGTCTTTTAAGCTAAATTTTAAAATCAGCCTTTTAATTCTGATTTATTTTAAGTGGCGTCATATATCATAAACATGTCAACCGGATGCTAATGTTTGTGTTTTCTGTTCTTGATTATTTTTCTTAAAGTTACATTCCAAGTTATCAAATTATTGTCATTTCTTTGGTATGAAAAATTATTTTTGATTAAAAAAATTAATATAATACAGTGCTAATATTTTTATAACAAATATATGTACTACTGTTATTCTAAATTAAATCTTTCCAGTATTACTTGGCATAAAACTTATAGCAAGATCACAAAAATTTTCGTCATAATACTCCACTTTGTGGGTGTTAATGAATTTTTGGATCAACCCCGCCTTTGCAACATTTTTCTTTCAAGTGCTTAAGATATTATTTTCCAGACATGGATTTGAACTGAAGATGCTCTTTTGATTTTTTGAAAGTGAAAAAATATTTTGTTTTTCGTCAAAATCGTTCGTCTACCCTTAGAAATATGCAAACCACGATTGGAAAGATAATTATTGCTTCATGTAACAATTTACAATTCGCACGTGATCCCGAATATATTAGTCATTTTAAGAATGCTATTTATTCTATATTTTTGAAGTAATGGGATTAGAAATAAATATGATATTAATAGATTTAATATTAAAGTGGCATATTTCTTCCTAAATTTATAATTATGAAGCCTCAACATCTGCAAAGAATTATTTAATGTAACCGATTTATCCTCTTATGAGGTATCCTTTTACAAAGGTCCAACTTGTATCCTAATCCAGAACTATATCCCTTTCCTCACTTCAATGGTCCTTCAGTACATACCCAAAACCACCGTCATTGGCATTTTCCTTGTCTGCGCTCTGTCCTGTCAACATTACTCTGTGGAATGTTATAGGTGTGCTTGTGTGTGCAAAAGCTTAAGTGTACTCTTTTCATCTTCATGAGTGGAAAAATCTTTATATGAATAGTTACTAATGCATTTGAATTTTTTTTTTCTATTTAAAATTAATATTGGTGTAGTGTTTTGTTCCATTGTCTTTTCTCATAAAATGATTTCCTTGTAAAATAAAAAAATGCAATATTAAATTGTTTCCCTTCAATTATTAAATATATTAACATACTGCAAAATTTATGAAATAGATTTGAGATGATTTTTTTTAAAAAAATTTTCTCATATTAAAAACAACTTATGATATATCCATTTGTTTTTATTTCTTTAATTATAACAAAAAAAATATAGAAGATAATGATAATAGTATAAAATTTTTAAAAAATTTAAAATTTATTGACTTTAATTACTAGGAAAAATAAAATAGATTTTTCCACTAATGCTTTCATTTCCTGTAAGTTGCATGGTCGTGTTAAGCGCACAATTACCATAAGAAAATCCCCTGGACAGAATACCAGCATACGAATAACAATAATAACCTGTTTACAACTAAACAACCATTTCTCAGTTGCATGTTTGAAATGGTTCAGGTAGGTTGAATTCTATTTAATATTTTAGAGCTGAAAGGTAGGCCCGCAGTTGCAGAAAATAATTTTTTTTACAATAACATTACGCATGTAACTAGGTAGAAATGCTATAGAAAATTATGTTGGCTGTCTTCTTTGAGATTTTATACATAATTTTATGTAGTAAATATGTGCTCCTTTCTTTTTTATTGTTCCCTTCTTAATTTCTTCTCCTTGATGATGTATATCGTATGTTTAGTGTGATAAGATACATTTACAAATGTTTTAGATTATAGTGATATGAAGTAAAGATATGTCATTTTGGAGTTAGGAAAATGTGCTATGTTCGTGTTTAGTTACATTTTTTTAGTTGGTTTACATGCTTTTCTTCCTTTGCATAACAAGAACATTGACTTTTAAAATAGTCAGCTTGTTATACCTAGTTACGGAAATATTTTAAGCGGTTTAATATTTGTTAATTTAAGAGTCCATTACAAATTTTTTTCAATTTATATTGGATAGCTAATTTGCCTCATTCATTTTTTATTAAAAACTAACTCATTTATATATATAGTAGTTATATCAACATAGTATATCAATATTTAGTACATAATGTTTACTAACATAATTCTCTTTGTAACAAGCAAGTCACAAAAAAAAAGATTGTATATATATTAACATTAAAAAAAGATAAAAATTGAATAATTTTATGGATAACATATGAATTACCAAAACATCAAACTGATAATTTAAGTTTTCATATTTTTGCATGTGACGCATTTTAAGCATATGTAATGTGAGAAATATTTTCTATGTTTAAAAGCTCTTTTATCTCTTTCAGTACGATATTAAAATATTGGAATATCTTTCTTAATCTCTACAGAAGACAGCCTATATGTAGAATATCAGATTCATAAAAATATGCAATTTTAATGAAAAGGCACTGCATAAAAATGTAGTTCTAGCAATTTATTACATTATCTTTCACCATCTTCAATTTTAATCAAACTCTTTTAAGATCATTTTATATGCATGAAGCTTGACATTTTATTTCTAAAAGTATTATAGTTTGAAAATATATTATCAATGTATTATTATCTTCAAGGTTTCGAAACATTTATGAGAAATCTTTAATTAATAATTCTCTATCAAGTAAAAAAATTTTAAAAAAATGAGAAGTTATTTTGCTTAAAAAAGTAATCAACCTTTCATTTTATATTCTGAAAAGCTACAACCTTTTGTTTTCGATAACAAACGATGGAACTACTACAGTTTTTTTCAATCTGAACAATTTTTATGATAAAGTCTCTTTTATTGTTTAATCCATATAAGAAAAGTTGTTTTAAAAATTACAAATAGCTGAGTAAATTTACTGAGTAAAATGACTGAATAAATTTAAGTTATTTTTTAATGGAATCTTATTTTATTCGTAAAATAATTTTAAAAAAAATGTCTGACATTTTTTTAGGGTTGCTTTAAAAATATTTTTATCTGTTTTAGATTGTTACATTTTATTCAAAATAAATTTTTAATTAAAATACAATCTATTTAATCCAAAATGCATTAATGAGTAATTTGGGTATAAAATAGGCATTGATAAGGATAATTAAAACCAAATCCTTTAAATGCATTAAAAGTCAATTTTATCTAATTATCTTTTATTTCTTTCTTATGAAGGTCTGTTAAAGTAAAACTATGCATCACTACCATTAATTATTATTGTAATTTTTAATAATGGGTTCTTTATAAAAATATTAAATTATTATTGTATTAAAGAAATTAGAGAAGTAAATTAATTATTAAAATTAAAATAACATTATTTTTTGTAGAAATTAATTTACAGTAATTATACGTATTTCAACGAAAATCAAAACTTTATTTTAAATGATACTTTGGCTTTATACATTTAGTCTTAGGTTTTGAAAAAAATCCAACTAAAAAAGAGAAAGGGGGGGGGGAAAGTTGAGCCAAACTTTTCATGGAGCATTCATTTTCATCGTACTGACATATTCCTAATAACTCTGCAGGTGGTAGTAAATGCCTTGGTCCAAGCCATCCCAGCCATCTTCAACGTACTTCTCGTGTGCCTCATATTTTGGTTGATTTTTGCAATCATGGGAGTGCAGCTAATGTCAGGGAAATTTTATTCCTGTAAAGAAAACGATGAACGAGTGAATGCGTCGATCGCTGCTAACAAAACGATTTGCTTAGAAAAGAATCTCACTTGGTCTACACCAAAGATAAATTTTGATAATGTACTGAACGCTTATCTAGCTCTGTTCCAAGTGGTAAGATTTCCTATTTGCTTTTATTTGTTTGAATTGAATTAAATTAAATTAAACGGAATATGAAAATATAACGCAAAATAAATAATCGGAATTTAGTTCTTGTAAGGAAAAGCATTTACATTAAGTTACATTTTTTGTAGAAGCAAAATGATTAGTTTGCATGATATGAACTACATCATTCAACGTTCAAAATGTTTCTTTAATGGGGGTAGTAAATTCTTTTGCTTACGATTTAAAAAAAATAATAAAGGTAAAAAATACTTATGAACATTATATTTATACATCAAATATCCAAGATTACACGAATATTTACATTCATATAATGTTACTACATTTTTACTGGATGCCAAATGTTATTTCAGCAATTGTATTTTATATATGGTTAAGAAAAAATTATTTGGTTAGTAATCTATACACAAACACACATAAACTATTTTTAAATCTACTCATCACAATTTCAGTTCCAGATAAGAACTAAATTTCACACTAGAAACATGAATATTGCTGCAACATAACAGTTAGTTTGATTTACTGAAATTAATTATAAATTAGCAAAATTGTGAATAATTGTTTCAAAAAATATTACTTCATCTAAATTTATGAAAACTAATTCCACTTGATTTCTTTATTATTTTTTTAAAGGACATTTAATTGAAAATAAATTTCTTAAATATTTTCAATAATTTCGTTATAAATATTTATATTTTTTTTCATTTCTTTATAAGCCAATTCTATAAGTTTCTTACATTTTCAGGCGACTTTCAAAGGATGGATAGATATCATGAATGCAGCCATAGATTCGACGGGTGTAAGTATGCTTTTATGCACTATAAATTTTTCATAAAAGATTAATTTTATATTTACAGAATTGTTTTTTAAATAAAAATTAAATTTATCCCTATTAAAAGTGAGAAATAGAAAAGTTTTTTTTTTTGCAATTTTCATTTATTTTATTTAAAAAATAACGCTGCTCATTGCATTAGGATCAATTTCTTTACATTAAAGCGTTGATTAACTATCTATTTTCTTTATACGACAATTGAATTTTGTTTCCTTTATTTTACAGCTCGATCAGCAGCCAGAAAGCGAATCGACCATTTTCATGTATCTTTATTTCGTTCTTTTCATAATCTTTGGCTCATTTTTTACTCTCAACCTGTTTATTGGAGTAATAATAGACAATTTCAATGAACAAAAACGAAAGATAAGTATCTATATAGATTTTCAAGGACTTACCGTTATTTAATATGTATTAATATATATATATATATATACGTAATGCGTTATTAATTTTCAATTTTTCATTCATGGAAGAAATAGTAAAGGTCGTCAATATTTGGTAAAAACTCTAAAAATAGTTAAAAGGCCACTTTTGCAGTCAGGAGTTTTTCTTTCATAATCGATGTATTATTATTGATCTAAGGTTAAATTAATTCATATTATAATTACATTATTTTTCAATTATGTATAATTAGATTTATATTATTCAAATGTTTTTGAATTACAATGAAAAATGTTTAACATGAAAAATAGTTAGACACGTAATAATACTGCAATCCCGAAAAAGTACTATCATGCATTTTTTTATTTAACTCGTAGCAAAAATCGAGTAACACGAAAATATTTCTCTTCTCGGGGCCAGATTTTTAAATCGAATGAAATAAACAATAGTTGCCGTTGTTACTAGGTTTCCACTTGTCTTTGGGTTGTTACAGGCACTTTAATTTGGAGATGTATGTGTCGAAGATGTTGAATTTTGAATTCATATTGGTGACTTTTGTTTTTGTATTTCAAATAATTTTTTTCCCTTATACAATGGCTGAGAAATCAAGATAAAGCAAACCGCGTTTTGCTTATAATGGCGGAAGTAGTTTAGGGTAAATGGAGAGAGACTTTCAATATGTATGAGTCTAACTAGTGTAACTTTAGGAGGAAATCGAATTAATAAATTCAAAAGTATCGAAAATGTGTGTGTGGGTTTTTCCTCTTGAATAGTTTAATACGAAATTTTTTTTAACTCGAAAACATTTTTCGGTTCCTGAACTTCCTTTTAAATATTTTTCATTGCATAAGGTTTTTATATGGCGCATTTCTTTTCTTTGTCTTTTTTTATTTCATCTAATGTATTTGAAGTTTTAGTTCGTAGTTTATGAATATCTTAGAAACTAATATCTATTTACGTATTAATAAAAATGCATATTTGACTTATTTTATTTGATTTATTTACGCAGGAGGGTCCTTAGAAATGTTTATGACCGAAGATCAAAAGAAATATTATAATGCTATGAAAAAAATGGGTTCGAAAAAACCTGCCAAAGCTATTCCCCGACCTCAAGTAATTTTTTTACAGTATTCTTATTTGAATTGTTCTTGTTACCTCATAAAAAAAATTATCTTAGAACTAGTTCTTTTTTAAAAAAAATTTAATACCATATTAAGAATTTTACCACCATTTATTTTTTATTTAAAATATCGTTTAAATATTTATTTTTAAAATTTGTTTGTTTTCGTTCATTTATTTACTAAATAATTTTATTGAAAATCATTCATTTTTGAGAGTTTTTTAATAAATTAATATTACATATTTCTATTTAATGATTTGATGCATATTTCCAGAAAGTTCAGTTCTGAATTTTTCATGATTTGTTTAAAAATATAATAAACCTATAATAACAAGTTATCCTGTTAAATGTGCGTAGAATGAAATTAATTCTGATTTTATTTTACTTTATAAACTTTTCATTCTTGAATGCAAAATGTTGTTATCCAGGAGTTAAATAATAATAGTTTTATTATAACACCTTTATTATTTTATACTAATCAAAAATTATTTGTATATGTTTTTTTTTTTTTTTTTCATTCTAGAATTATGTAGTTTAAACATAGTTATGTTTTTTTACAGCAAAGCATTTCTGTTTAAATAATTATTAAATACTTTCAATCAAATAAAATATCTTAGAGACATAATTGTCAATAGTAAAAATGTTCATAATGAAACATATATTTTAGTAAAACAATACAGATATTATGCTCAAATGATTTTCATCAATTGAATGTCTTATTTTATTTTAATGCATATTAATATAAACTCTGTTTCGAGCAAATTTTAACTGTCACATATCTTGGAAATTGCTTTCCAAGGAAATAACATTTTTCAATTACTCATTCTAATAAATTATTATTATTATTTATTTATTTAAAAAATGTGTAAGAAAAACCTTCCAGTTTGTGTGTGTGTTCTATTCACATCAAAGGCTCTTAAACTCAAATATGTTTGTCCATGGGGTGCTTAAATTATTTGACAGTGGCACTGAATCAAATAATTTATTCTTGACTAACAGCTCTAAAGAGTAAATAATTGCAAAAAATCATCTCTAAAAATAATTCTTGAAAAATTTACGTAACTGTTATGTGAACAAAATGCTTAGATAAACATATTCAACATCTTGCCATTTGTTTCTCCGGCCAAATGAAATGTATCTTATCTAAACAAATTCGCTTAACTAATATCAAAACTAGGCAACAAAAAAATGACTCCGTTTAAATGAATCAAAACATTTAAAGCATTGTTAAAAAATATTTTTCATTGATATTATATTAGAAATTACATTTAATTACCATATTTTAATTGATATTAAGGGGTATAACACACTATTAAAGTCGTAGCTAATATGTTCATTGAGAACAAATCTTTGTAACCATTATTCTTACTGATGTAAAACTTAACCTACATTTAAATTGAAATGATTGAAAAATTAAACTATCTTTACACTATTTTTCTCTTTTCAGTTTAAACTCCAAGCTGTTGTTTTTGACCTTACGACGAACAAGAAATTCGACATGGCTATCATGATTTTTATTTGCCTAAATATGACTGTGATGGCTCTGGACCATTATAATCCCACAGATCTTTTTGATACCATCCTTGAGCGTCTCAATATTTTTTTCATCGCTATTTTTACTGCCGAATGTGTGCTCAAGATTTTCGCCTTGCGCATGTATTATTTCAAAGAACCATGGAATGTTTTTGATTTTGTAGTTGTAACTTTATCTATATTAGGTAAGTTAATTATTCCTCAACTTATTTTCTCTCGAAATAAATAAATAGATTTAAACTTCAAAATATGCTTTAATAGGAAACAAATATTAATTTTATAAATTAAAATTATTTAATTAATCAATAATATTTTTAATTAATCGTTTTGGTGAAGTTGGTCTTATGATTTGTTAACTAGCAAATATTAAGAATTAAAATAACATATATTTCATCCGTTTTTTCTGCTTGGAATTAGGGTGATATTTACATTTTTTGTGACATTCATTATTCACACACAAATATCTGTAATATTGTTTACAATTATTTTTGTAATAACTCACATATTTGAAAAAAAAATCAATGGGATTTTGAAACTTCTCTGGGTTTTAAATGACAATATCATAAATAGAAATATTTTTGTTTGTGATTGTTTATTAGCATCGCCCTGAGAAGCAACATAAGAACTATTAGCTGAGGACCTCATAGTTATAAACCTTAATCGAGTGACGAGGACGACACCTGAGCTGGCATTGCCCTCTCCTAACTTTCACGCCTTGAACGACGGTAACTTTCATAAGACTTGGAATCTCGACCAAGATTTAACATACGTTAGACCTGCTACATGGCGGCTGCTAGTCTGCGACCAAAACCACTAGGCTACCGCGGCCACATATTTTTGTTTAAATGTCTCAGTATATTAAATCTTCAATATAAATTAATATATTAATATAATAATCATCATTTTACGCCAAAAGTTGCCATAAAATTAGTTTATTTTTCTTTTTTGGAATACTTTTAAATAATTTCTTTTAAAAACTTTTGTTAATTAAATTTTAAATTAATTTCTTTAAGCTAAGTCTGTACAGGTTAAATATTAGGATTATTTATCAAAATATGAGAGCAAATGTATTTTAGATTTAATGTTTATTATCTTATTTAATTCATTACAAATTATTATCCAAATAAAACATGCTTTTCATCCTATTACGTAATCACAAATACATTAAACTTCTGGATTGTCTTAAATCACCACAGATTAAGCTCTGCATCTTCATGAATGCAAAAAAAAAATCCAGATTTATTTTAAAATACCAAGAAGATTATTTTTTTTTATTTCAGTTCTCTTTTTTTTAAAAAAAAAAACATATTTGCAAGCAACGACATGTTTATTTCTACTTTATTTTTAGATGCATAATCATGCACTGCAAGCCTTTTGTTAACAGAAAAAAAACAGTTCTTATACAATTTAGGTTTCTTTTAAAATAAGTATATAAGATTGAGTTTATATGTTATATAATAATTAATTAAAATTGCTATTACCTGTGTCTGATAATGAATTTTTTATTCAAATTATATTCCTATATTCATGAATACGATCCTGTTTACACACACACACACACACACACATATATATATATATACATGAGTATAACAACCTTATTTATTTTTTACAATACTATTTTTAAAATACTGTTCACAGAAATTAATTAGTCATATTTGAACCAAACATGAATGGCAGTTTGAGCACAGACATTTAATGTTGGTTATTAAATTCATCTACAGGAGAATGTTAGAGAATTTTATCACTTTCAAATCTTCAAAACTAAAGTCTAGTATTCTATATCAGTTTTTTTTTTTTTTTTTACATCGTTAGTAATTGAAATATAAATAATTGTTTAAAAAAATGTTACTAGGACTTTATAAAGGATTGTATTTGTACAAAAGTTGTTGTACAAAAGTAATTGTTTCGCCTTTTTCTTATTTCAGGTATTGTTCTCAAGGACTTGATAGCAAAATATTTTGTTTCCCCTACTCTTCTTCGAGTAGTCCGAGTTGTAAAAGTAGGACGTGTCCTCCGGTTGGTAAAAGGTGCCAGAGGAATTCGGACATTGCTTTTCGCACTCGCCATGTCACTTCCTGCCCTCTTCAATATCTGCCTTTTACTTTTCCTCGTCATGTTCATCTACGCAATTTTTGGGATGTCTTTCTTCATGAACGTCCGTCATCGAGCAGGAGTTGACCAGAACTTCAATTTCGAGACGTTTGGACAGTCAATGATACTGTTGTTCCAAATGTCTACATCCGCTGGCTGGGATGGTGTTCTAGCCGCCATCATGGAAGAGGACGATTGCGACCCGCCTTCGGTGAATACCAACTCAACCGGCGATGATTGCAATAATAATGGCATTGGAGACTGTGGAAGCAGGAACATTGCGGTAGCCTACCTTGTCTCATACCTCATTATTAGCTTTCTAATCATTATAAATATGTACATTGCCGTCATCTTAGAAAACTACAGCCAAGCCACTGAAGACGTTCAGGAGGGCTTGACAGACGACGATTATGATATGTACTACGAGATCTGGCAGAACTTTGATCCGGATGGAACTCAGTTCATCAGGTATTCGGCTCTCAGTACCTTCTTGGACTCTCTAGAAGAACCGCTACAAATACCGAAGCCGAATAAGTACAAAATTATTAGTATGAATATTCCTATCTGTGAAAATGACCTCGTCTTTTGCGTCGATATTTTGGACGCTTTAACGAAAGACTTTTTCGCGAGAAAAGGTCACCACATTGACGAGTCAGCTGAACTTGAAGTGGTGGTGCCCAAAGAGAGAGAAGGCTACAAACCCATCAGCAGCACGAAAACAAGACAGCGTGAGATTTACTGTGCTCGCATCATACAGCTAGCCTGGAGGCGATACAAAGGTCGGATCGGAGAGCCGCGTCAGCAGCAGACTGCCATTGTTGTTGAGAGTGATGGTCATATGACGAAGAATGGTCACAAGGTTGTGATTCACTCTCGATCTCCCAGTGTGACCAGCCGATCGACCGACGTGTGATAATTTAAAAATAAAAAACAAAAATAAATGATAATAAATATGCGATATGAACACAGGTATAAATAATAATTAAAAAAATAACAACAAAAAGTTTGCTCTGTTTAGAAAGTGCTTGTTGGTGAACGCTAAGTATAACTGCTTCAAGCCTATATTTTTATATCCTTTATGCAGACTTCGGTAGCAGTGCACGTGATTTATGTGCTTAGTTTATGAAGTGGACGGGTTTTTCAGTTTCTAATAAATTATTTTACATTAATGTATTTTTTTCACAGAAAAAAAAATGTATACTCGACGAATAAGTGCAACGCTACAAAAAATATTCGGCTGTTTCGAAGCTGGTAAGAGTGTGTTTGTAAAATATAAGTTAATGATCAGTGCTCGGATGTTTTGGGGATTCAATTTTTTCTTCCTTACATATATATAAATATATATATTATATAAAAGAATCAACCCGTAAAATGTTTATTATGTGTTGCAACTGAGTTGTATAAAATATCACTACAATCTGCCATTTGTTACTTGTTAAATTTTCTAAGGTCATTTATAGATGTTTATAAAGGTTGGTTAAAGGAAACTTCTGTGGTATCCGAGTGCTGAAGAATAACAGCTGTTGCTTGCTATGTGAAAAGAAGCATTTACCGGTAGCTCTTTTCCTGAGAACTGACTTTAAGTGGTTAACAAGCTTGTTAACACATCTCCTTCTTCGCAGTGCACATTTGAAGATGCTCCTACAGGGTGTAAGTCGAAAAGATAGTTCACATAAAAAAAAAACAAAATTCTCGATAGCTTATTTGTTTGTTGCTTAGAAAGTTTTACAAAACGTTACTGACCAAAAGTATTGATACAAAGGGCTTCAAAACATTAATTGTCAAAACGCATAAGAATAGCTATTCATTTCCCTGACGCACCGTTTTTTATCTCTTTTCACGTAAATCAGCTTAAAATTTATATTTTCGAAACAATGGAATTAAAACAGATGCTATATTGTTTTTTAAACATTGTACAAGGAGTAAAACTTTTGAATTTTCAATCATCTTGCTATGGTTCACTTTATTTTGTAAAAGACGTCATAATTTTTAATATTTGTTAATACAATTCCTAAACAAAATCATTTTCAATACAATCTTGTATATAATGTCCTTATAAGGGGGGAAAAAAAGAAATATAAGCGATTAAATTTATAACAGGTTACTTCAACATTAGCAATCTAAATTTATTTATGTGAAGTTTTTACAGACACCAATCTTATAAGGTAAACAGTTTTGCTGTTGTTTTACAAAGTTTGAATAGGCTTTTTTTATCAGTGGGCATTGCACATTTGACAAATAATTTACCACTCACTGCATATTTGGAATAATAGTCCTTAGAGACTTGCTGCATTATCACATAGAGCTTTTCAGGTAAAAAAAAAATTAATTAATAAAGTATTATGCTAAAACATTTTGTGAAGGATACAGTCAACTTTTCTGTATCTTATTTAATATTTCAGAGCTAAAAGTGAAATTGTTCACTTTTTTTTTAAATTTTAAAAATTGAGAGAAATTCATCTTGTAAAAATTACATATCACAAAAAGAATTTTTGTGAGGGAAAAAAAACAGAAATTTTTATACTTGTTGTATATAAAATAAATGCAATCAGAGAATTATGTACTGAAATTTTTATCGCATTTAAATTTATTTTAACTCGTAAAATTATTATTAAACAAATTTCAATGTTTTTACATTTTATTACACCTATTCGAAACAAATTAGTGTGTATTTTTTGATGCTCACGTTTTGAAAAAATTTATCCAACTTCCTAAACTATTTTAATAAATTATTTTTAAAAGAGGAAAAAAAAAATTGAATCAATTGGAGTGTTTAAATACTTCTCTCTTAATACTTTTTTAAAAATGAAGGGAAAAAAATCATTGCTAAAATTATTTTTTAATTGCATATAACGAACAAAATAAAAATTTCTACAGTAGGCAATTTCGTAGAAAAGTTGACTGTATACCTATATTTTCGTCTTCAAACAGGCATCACGTGTAAAATAGGCTCTTATTTTAAGTGTAAAAAGTGTTTAAAAAAAATCTGCTTTTCTACAATTCATCAAATGCCCTGAAAATAAATTGGGAATCCTTTAGGCTATGAAAGAATTCTACTATTACATTCTAACTAGTGGCCCGGTGCAAACTCCAAAGCTTGGATCTGTATCGAAAGTTGTTATTTAACTGCAGCGAAGTCACTTTACCCAAATAGGAGAAGCACTGCAAGACTCCTATAAAAAAAAAAGATTTCAGTTGTGATGTGCCTTTCTCAGTTATTACTGTTGGTTTTTCTCTCGGAGATTTCTTAGTTTGTCATCCAGCTTCTTAATTCACATTTTTGAATGTAAGCTAGATTTATGTATATTTCTTAAAGAAGATGTAACGAAAACTGTATCCTTTTTGAAACAGAGGCCCTTTTGCTTGCACTCTTGGAATGGTCATTCATTAAAACCTAATTGGAATTGTTAGGTTTTAGTTTATGTAACTTTAAAGAAACTTTTAATACTAGTGCGCAGAATGTATATTCTTGTGTTTGAAAACCATTAAAAATAATAAAATAACGTTATTGCTAAAAAAATTTCGCTTAAAATTGTGATTATATATTAGTAAATTTTGCATTTTGCAAATTATGTATGAAGAATTGTTTATGTTGCTTCTATGTGTGTCCTGTATGAATTAAATCAATCGTAAGTTACTTAATAATTAGGGTTAATATTAATAGATTCGTTTGTTTACGTAACTTTATTTATTCCTATGAATACTCGCTTAATACTGTAAGAAAGTTTAATTTGTGAGTAAATAATTCATCAAATAGTTTTAAAATGCGATAGTGCTTCTTATTTTATGATCATTTCGAGCATTGATAAATGAATCACTAGAAGAAAAAAGGCGGGATAATGTTTGATTACATTCTTGGAAGAAAAAACAGAAGTACCTTTGTTTCAAAAAAAACCAATGCTCTGTTACTCATGAGCTTTATGTGTTTGATTTTTAATCAGAAGAAATGTATGATATTCAGTGCTGCTTACTTAAGAGCTCAAAGTTGTGCAAATAATTTTCATCAACTACTATATTACCACTCTGCGTGGCAGCCGTTTTGTCCAGTCATTCAGTGTTTTCTTCTGGAAAGTACGCTACGAATGACTTTAACACTGTTATTACCTAACATTAATCTGACTCGGTTTCTTTTCCTGCCATATTCATTTCGACTCACTATTCTTCTCAACATGATCAGTTTGCTGCATGTAAAATTCGCCGCCGAGTCTTTCTGCCAGCTAGTCCATTATTAGAATTATAAATACTATTGCAACTACGTTTTCTGCCAGCCAATATTATATCCTCCACTGCTGCCTCAATATTATTAACCGTCTCTTCTTGTCCAAATGGTATTTATTGCTGCCAACGTCCTTCAACAGCAGCTTCTGGCCGAATATTTTGCATCACCTATTGAACATGCCACTTTCAATTCTGCCATACAGATTAGAATAAAAAGAGTCATTGTGTTTACTACTGCACTGGATACCTAGCTATATCTTTGAACTGAGCTCAGGGCATACTCTCTTTTTTCCAATAATGGAACTGTCAGTGAACACCAACCGATAGTTTTGTTCAACTTCATCTTGCGAGTGAAAGTAGTATACGGAATCAAAAATAATGCTACATAGAATGCAAGATAGAAAAAATTCTCTTAAATGTGTGTAGCCCCTTCATTCATTAGACTATTGGAGATCTTTAGACAATCTAATGAATTTTTGCGTATCCTTTATACAGTATTTTGTTCGGTTGATGTGTAAGAGACATTTATTAAGATAACCCTAAGTTTAAAATGCAATTCTGATTTTTAAACAAAGAATCGCATAATGTTAACAATTGGTTAAAGTTTTCAGAAAAATGTTATTGATTATAAATAGTTATATGTTGATTAGTAATTAGTTTATTTTGTGATATTAATTATATATCGCAGTATAAGAACGATGCAATCATTGTATATGTAATAAAAATATCCAATATATTACGAAAGTAATCAATATGCATAATTCAGAAAGTCGTTAATCGTGGTTTACGAGACACTTTTTTCCCTTAAAATAATTTGTGAGAAGTATTAGGTAGTAAGACGATATAATTATCTTGGTAATTAATCGAATGGTAAGAGAACAGAAATATTTAATATAAATAATATTAAACTAATTATTTATTTTAAATATATGTAGAGTAAATTGCTAAAAATTCGATTCGTTTAAATTAACGAATTGGATTCACTTGCTAAATGTAATTTTAAATTATAATGTTAATGCACTGAAATTCTCATTCTAAAAAAAATGTTGCCATTTTTAACAATTTATGTAATCAATTGTAAAATAATTGCAATTTAATAAATCAAAATTTCACTATAATAGATAAAAATCATCTGAAATGATTTTAACTAATTTAATAAATCCTAATTGATCAATGTGAATTTTTTTACCTCGAGCAACATATTCACCAAAAAATAATTGCTAAGTAAAAATATATATTCCAGTACAGATAAAATAGTCTCTTTTACTGTGGATTGCCATTGTTTTTATTATAAACACGTGTGTAATATTTATTCTATGCATGTTTCTATTTTAGAACACGTATTGTACGTCATAATGACGGGTTCTAGTATATTTAATAGCTACTCAACAAATGATGATGTTACAATTCGTCTCTTTCATTCATCCATGAGGCAATTTGTCTTTTGTTTAGACAAACAAAATTTTTGTCTAAAAGTTTAGTGAGTCAAATACATCGATAATTTAGAGAGGGAGAAAAGGTTCAACTCGAATAGGATTCGCTATCTTGTTGCTTTATATTTTAAATGTTTATTTGAAGAACGCAAAAGGATTCATTAAATAGTTTCAAATTCCTGCCTATTCTATATTTTAAAGAAATTGAAAGGGCAAAAATATATTAATATAAATATACAAATAAGGTAAATTATTTTGTTTGTGTATACTATTCCATTATTTAGAGGAGAACACAGCATATTTTAATGTGCTTTTCCCCTAAATTTTAAAGAAGTAAACTGCATTCATGAGTTGCATTGTTTGTTTTCTCTTTAGGAAATCATGTGTTGCTCAGAAAACTCAGTGAAATATAATAATTAGATCACATAGATAAAGAAGTGCTCTTCATTAATATTTGTATGTTATACAACCTATAATGTTGAATGTGTAGATATAACTGAGATAAAATGTTGCTCAGAATAATTATTTTAACTGTATCGTGTAGTATAAAAATATTTCTTATCCGTCCAATAATATATGCGAATAATAATTTAAGATATCACCACCCTAATCAGTCCAAAATACATAATTTATCAGTTATTAATATTTAATTAATGAATTATTTTAAGGGTGTGTTGTGTTAACAGTAAACATTAAATGTGTTTTAAAAGTCCCTTTGGGATACATAAAGAGAGTATGAATTATTATATTAATGTCTCTAACTCTATATTTATTTATGAATTGTAAATTTTATTACAAGAAGTATTCGACTGAAAATGTGTGTATATTTTAATTAAATTATGTTTTTTGTAGTTAAATGAAAATATTTTATGTAAAAATATGAATATGTAAGAGAAATTAAAAAAAAAAAAAAAAAAGCACATATAAAATAAAATTTTGAATCATAATTTGTTGAAAGAATTGTCTACGCTTGAAAAACAGAACGCGTATTGAAATTATTATATGTAAATATTGGAATATATCGTAAAAAATTAAATAATTACTTAACATTTTTATAGTTAAATCTGTATTCATTTAATAATAATGGAATAACATATAACTAAACATACAATTTATACAACTCATTATTATTTTCTTCAATAAATGTTCTCCCTTTATTTTGAAAGTTTCATTAAAATTTCTCGCTTAACAAAGTTATTTAATGCTCAGAAAACAAAATTGAATAGCTTTACTATAGTAGCTCTTAATAGTACAAATTTAGCTAAAAATATCTCTTATCTCTTGAAATGAAAATAATGTAAATGATAAAGGTATTGAATGCTCTTATCTTAAATGTATTTTAAATCCTAACATTATATAATATAATATAATTAGTAGGATAAATTTTATGAATAAATATGTATATACGCATATTAATATATGAATAGATATATAAAATAAATTATAAATATAGAGTCTTGTCGTTGGATTAAATGTAATATATATATATGTATATAAAATATATGCTTTATATATATACTAAGAAACTTAAACGCTTAATTATAAAGTATTTTAAAAGTTTTATGGTGATAATGATATTATATATTATCATATTATATTGTTATTTCTTTCTACATAATATTATTTATTTTAATGGAGGAATTCAATTCTACAGAACACAGATAATAAATGACAAACAAATTAATTTTATTCATGCTTTCAGTTTTCAAAGTATTCCTATGTTTAAAGACGCATTTAAGGTAACAAAGCACGTTTAATTACCCCTTAATAAACGCAAATCCTAAAATCTTCTCTTTAACTCTATATTTAAAGATTAATGGTAATTCTTCTTATTAATCAAAGAAATTTGAGGGGGGAAATAAAAAAAAAGCTTATTAAACTAATTTAAAAGTATTGTCTAAAAATTCCTCACAAACGAAAGAAAGTTTTATACAAAATAGACTGTCGAAAATTCTTATCAATAATGATCAAATTGCGAAGTATAAAGTCTTAATACTACTGAAGTTTGTCTGTAGTTAAGATCCACTTGAGGTGAAACGTTGATCTGAATTCTCGTTGTTGAAAAGACAATCCATACTTCTTATTGTTCTAAATGTCTGTATAAGTTCTTGAGTGGATAAAACAGCTTAACGAAGAGTTTAAAAAAATGCGTAAGGTTACAACTTTTGTAATCTTTTCAGCAAGAAGGTTACCACTTTTCCGAATGAAATTAATGAGTCGCCTAGCTCAGTGCCACAGATATAGCTGGGTCCACCATATTTTTGGAAAGCTGTATTAATTTCTCTTTCTCTCTGTCTCTTTCATGCACCATACCATCCTTACATTCCAGCTTTTTCAGCTTTTCTTGGGATGTTTTCACAGTTTGTATCATATTACTTGTAAATATATCATTGAATAAATTTTGATAATTTATAACAATAAATGTTCAGCTGGACAAGCAAATGTTTTATTCTGGTGTCTTATTTTCTTTTTTGATTGTTTACTTTTTTTTTATCACATTCCTTTTCATGAATGCATTTCTGCTCAAGTTTCATCTGATTACATTTATAATAAAATGAAAATAAAATTTTATTTCTGAGCAAATTAATTTCTTTTAAACATTGATAAATTTAAAGTGCTTTAAATTTCAAACCACATAAAATTGAATTTATTTAGATTTTAAACGAGAGACAATCAATTTTTTAGTTGTTAGCTTTATTTTGTGACCACGTATTCAACTTTCTTCCCATTCACTACAAACAATACACCTCGTTGTTTTGATCATTGTTATGCTCCAAGATCTGAGCTTCAGTTATTGAACAAATAAATATTTTATCTGCACGAACTAAAGTTGCAAAGAAAAAAGAAGGTTTAGTATATTATGATTATTTTTTACCTGACGTCATTCCCAGATTTTTTAAATAGAAATGACATTACAGCAATACTACAGTTAGTAATTACAAAAAAAAAAAAAAAAAAAAAAAAAAAAACGTAACTGCTCTGCACTAATTATTACTAATATAAAAACTAATTATTTTCTTTCAAGCATGCTATACTTTGTATAAGTGTTAAATTAAAATTTAAAAAATTAACTTAAGTTTCTCGTCTACCAGACATTTTGTTTTCGTGAACTTAATGTTACCCTATGGAATTTCTACTTACCTTCTTAAATCTAGACTTGTATTTACTTGAATGCATTGAAAAGCATCCGAAAGGATCAAAATTTTATGAAGATTTCTGTGGAATTACATATTCTCCCTGATTTTTGAAAAAACATTTTAAATCCATGAACTAAACATTAAAATAGACTCAAAATATGATTGGTAAATGGAAGCCCTTATATTAAATTTAGAATACGGTAATTCGTAGTTAATTATTGTTTAACAGTGTGTCAACGTTCAATCAAATGTATTGCTTTCATAATACTTGTTTATTAAGATATACTTTACATTAAAGAGAAGAGAAGTAATATAACCAAAAATATAACGTTAATGTACTTGAAAATCAATCACCGAGACGTGCATAAAAATTATACTTCAGCACCAAAATATTTTATAGCTAGAAAAATTGTAAAATTAGAATTCCGTAAGAAATATATAGCAAAAAACGCTTTTCAGGGAAATATATAAACCGAAGGGGGAAAGATATATGTATTATAGGGGGAACAATACACACATGCATTATTTAAATTCAATTTTCTTTAAAAAGGATTAAATTTCATATCAGATACTAATTTCATTTTATTAAAATGTTTGAAATAAAACAGTGTGTGAACCTAATTGGTATTAATAAGAAAAGAAAAAAAAAATCTTGTGAGTTACTAACTCCATTTGCAAAACATAAAGTGTTGCTTATGATTTTATAACTCACTACTTCATTTTATTAGATTCACAGATCGTGTCCAACCGGACGCTTGTGACCCTCCATTGGTTCTTTCCGGATAGTATCAACAGAGAGTCACAAACATTCTGGTGGCCATGATCAGTGAATCTAATGAAATGAAGTATGTAAAAAATTTGTCCTTTGATTTTTTTCGGATAGTATCGTGACCGCGGTAGCCTAGGGGTCATGGTCGCGGTTTTCGTCGAGTCGTAGGTTCCAGCCTTGATGCCACTAAAGACCCGCTGCGTAGCCGAGGCTGATATACATTAAATCTGTCGAGGCTATAAGTCCTCTCGTTGGTGTGGTGTAGAAATTAGGAGAGGGGTATCAGCTCAAGTATCGTCCACGTCATTTGACCAAAGTTCAAAATTATGAGATCAATCGTCAATAGCCCTCGTATTGCTTTGTGCGATGTTAATAAAACTAATCGGATATTTTACTCCGTGTTATTTTACTTATATTAACATTTTGGTTCTTTATCTCAAGTCTAATCAAAATCCAATTGTATATCAAACTCTTTTAAAATTAGAGAATTACGACATTGTTTAATTCTAAAGAAAATTCCTGAATAATTCACTGAAATTGCAAGACAGTTGACATTTTTAGCGACATTGATAAGTTAGACAAACATTGATAAGTAAGTATCCTTGTTCTTGAAATCATACCTGATTTTAATAATTTTCCCTTTCGATTTTTTCCAAAACATATCCCAATGGTTGCGAGCTCATGATCTGCTTGATTTCAGTAAAGTCATGGATTCGAGTCTTGGTACGATTTTAGATTATCGTGTTGTAAAGATAACGTTTGTCAAATCAGTTGGGTCTTCAAGTCTCCTCGTGGAAGTTTAGAGAGGGAAGGAGCTCAGATGTCGTCCTCGTCACCTGACAGAGACTCAAAATTACGAGGTCTATCGCAGATAGCCCTCGTGTTGCTTCTTAGTACGGCGTTCATAATATAAGAAAATACCCCAAAAAACTTCAAATTCTTCAACACACAAAATATTGATAATTTGGAAATAAATTTTATCGAGGTTATTTGTAAAACACATACACACTTCTCTCTATATATAGTTGCAAATTGTTGAATTTAATTACATAGATTGGTAATGAATGCAAGCCGACAATTAAAAAAAAATTTCGATAAGTATATTATCAAATCGAAAAATTCGTTTGATTATTGAAAATTTAGAATCACCGCATTTCGTTGCTACTAGATTTGAATCAAAAATTTCTTATCAGTGCAATGTCCCTTTTCAAGTAAAGCTCAACCAATATTTTTTTTATCAACTTCCTTTGAAATGACAGAATAAATAAAAGTAAAATAAATATGTAATATACAATTTTCATGTGTAATTTTGAAGATTTTGCAAAGAATATTAAATATTTACACAATTTTTTATTATCGTAACAGTTCTACACTCATGGACAAAAAAAATTAGCGCACCAAGAAATAATTGCGGGATCGTAACGAAACATGGCATGAAGGTACATGTCGGGGAGATATGCAAATGATTAGAAATGCAGCGTCATTGCGCATTACGTATAGCCGGTAGAGGGCGTTTAACGTCGTTCTCCGTGGAGTATAAAACAGGTAACCAAATCTTGTTTGAGTGTGCTAATATGTGATTATTGGTAATTGATTATTATTGAGATCTCAAGGGGAATAGACGTTCGACTGCCTCTCTCCGTAATTTCTCGTACCGCAGCATAGCACAAAATTTATATATCTCAGCAGCTCTTCTCAGAGCTTAAGGCGAGGATATATATTTTTTACACCTCTGATTTCACCCAAACGACTAGGACCTTGAATATTGATTATGGAAACGATTATGGAATTTTCATCTGCTAATTCTTCACGATCCCAAACCCCTATCAACGATATGGAGGAAGAAACCTGCTTAACACTGCAGGCACTACAAAGGAAAATAAAGAGACTGGTCCATTACAGAGATGAGCTACAGACCATCATCAAATCCAACCGAAGGAATCCTGATTTTGAAGAAACTGACGACCAATTCCAGTCCTACTTATTGCTACTATCCAAAACCCAAGATGACTTGAAGACAGCGGAGGGTGATTATTCCACCCTTCCTATTTGTAATGTAGCTGACTGCCAAATTCACTACTCTTTACCCACAACACCAAACAAAAATAATAACTTAAAAAGAAAAGATGAAGACGGATTTGTCTCACCTCCCAGTAGAAAAACAGCCAAAAGGCAAATAATATCAGAAATAAATACCACAACTACTAGCAATAAATTCCAAAACCTACAAATTCAGGATAACACTAACATGCAAAGTGACGAGGTCGTAATTCCAGCCAAAGAGCGACTCCCACCCCCCATAATGTTAAAGATTAATAACTACAAGAATCAACTTAAAGCCATCAATCAAGTAATTCCAGACCTACGCACCCGCCTCTCGGGTGAATACATTAAACTATACGTGGACACTCCTGAGGAATACAGGAAGCTCATCGACTACCTTAGCAACAAACCAGAGTTTGAATACTACGTCATCAGACCAGTATTTCAAAGACCAGTTAAGGCAATTATTAAAGGTCTTCCAAGGGAAACTACCCCCCAAGAAATCAATGAGGAACTTCTAGAGCTTGGTTTTACTCCTATTCGGGTCGTACAACTCTCTAACAGAAGAACAAAGATTCCACTTCCGGTATACCTGGCTACCTTACCCAGATCCCCAGCAGCAGAAAAAATTTTCTAGGTTACCAAGCTTTGCTATATGTCCGTAAAAATTGAGGGCTACCGTGGAAGCGGAAAAGTCACACAGTGCTATAGATGTAACTTTTTCCACCATTCGACGGAAAATTGTCATATAACTCCAAGATGTTTAAAGTGCGCAGAACCCCACCTGACCAGAGACTGCTCCATTAAAAACCAAATCGAAAACCCAGAGTGCATCAATTGTGATGCCAAAGGACATTTTGCCTCCTATGGAGGTTGTGAAAAATTCCCTCGACCAGCCAAAAAACAAGCCATTATTAATAAAAACAGGAATATAGTTCGAGAAAACTTCTCATACGCAAATGCTGTCTCCGACCCTCAACAGATGGCGCCTCAAGCAACAGCACCCATAACCAATCAGAGAAAAGAAAAAAGTAACACCAACCCACCCAACAACAACAGATCCAAGGCAATTAATTTAGTAAACAAACACATTAAAAATAAACAAAGAATACAAGAAGAAAACGAAGAAGATGAAACTCCAGATTTTTTCACCGCTATAGAAATGTTTCAAACGCTTACTGAAATCTTCCGACAACTACCAGGCCTACTCAAGAACCTACCCAAAATCAAAGCCGCCAAGGGAAAAACCAACAAGACATACGCCCTCATAGAAGCTCTTATGGACAATAGCATTGATGAATAGACCCACTTCACCCTCAACCCACAATATCCAGAACAATAATTTCAAATTATATGGCCTTACTATCTGCAGCTGGAATGCGAACGGCTTATTATCTCGTATTGTTGAGCTACGAGATTTTGTACAGAAGCACAGCCCTGATATATTAATGATACAAGAAACACATCTGAGACCACGAAACACTACCTATATACCCAACTACACAGTCTACAGAGATGACAGAACAAATCAAGACACAGCCTCAGGAGGCACTCTTATTTTTATTAAGAGCACACTTACTCATCACAGACACACTACCCCACCATTACTACACACAGAAGCCACCATTGTAATACTCACTCCACCCAACCACTCAGCTGTCACCCTCGTCTCTTTATACATCCCCCCTCCTCACACAGCATCAACTTCACTCAAGATCTTGACACGTTATTTAACATCAACAATAATTGTGTAATAATAGGCGATTTTAATGCCAAACATCAGACCTGGAACGCTCACACCAACACAGTCAGAGGAGTAAACTTATTTAACTACATAAACACGAATGACATCACTATAGCTTTTCCACCCACACACACTAGATTTGGCACCAATTCTGCCTCCACAATTGATTTTGCCATTATTAAAAACTTTAATTACAACCACACAATTACTTCCATTCCAGAATTATCATCAGACCACAACCCCATAATACTAGAATTTAATTTTACTCTTACTCACCATATCAACAAAAGAAATATTAAAACTAACTGGAATAAATTTAAACATGAAATCAACAAAAACATTAATTTAAATAATTACTTCAACATTAATAACACAAACACACTAGATCAAAAAATCACTGAACTCACTAACAACATTTACACTGCACATCTAAATGCCTCTGAACCCACCACTACAAAAAATGAAAGATATACACCACCTCACATCAAACATCTCATCAAACTGAGAAACAAAACTAAAAAACAATACCAATTAACTCTTGATCCTAACACTAAAACTCAACTAAATAGAATACAAAACAATATTAAAAAAGAAATACACACTTTCACTCAAAACAGTTGGACACAAACACTACAAACACTCAACACTCAGGACAAATCAATATGGAAAATCACAAAATCTTTCAAAAACAAAAGAAGTAGCATTCCCCCCCCCCTCCAACACAATAATTCTATAGCCGAATCTGAAACAGACAAAGCAAATCTCTTAGCTCAAACACTATTAAATAATTTTACTGAAAACAAAAGACCTAACAATTATATCACAGATATTGATAAAAAAAGTACAAGAGACACTTCAAAAACACTTCAGCAATCCTGCTCCCCCACTCACACACACACACCGTATGACCCAATGAAATCTTAGCTTACATAAAACACACATCCATCAGTAAAGCACCCGGTAAAGACCAAATCACTAATAAAATGTTAAAAAATCTCACACCTAAAATTATTCTCTTACTTACATACCTAATTAATAAAATCTTAATATTTCAACACTTTCCCAATAATTGGAAAACTTCTATAATTTTTCCCATTCTCAAACCAGGGAAAAATCCCCGCCTCCCAGACAGCTATCGACCAATAGCACTTTTCTCCTCACTTAGTAAACTCACCGAATCCATAATACTAACACGCATCAATGAACACATAGACAACACAAACATAAGAAACCCAAATCAGTATGGTTTTACTAAAAACCTTGCCACCACACATCCGCTCATAAAACTCACAGAATACATCTCTTCTGGCTTTGAAAAATCTAAATCTACAGGCGCGGTTTTTCTTGATATACAAAAAGCCTTTGACCGCGTCTGGATAGATGGATTAATCTACAAACTAATTAACTACAATTTTCCCACTACACTTATAAATTTAATACACTCATATCTCACTAATAGAAACTATCAAGTAAAAATTAACAACACACTCTCCAATGCACACAACACAACATACGGAGTAGTTCAGGGCTCGTTAATCGGGCCAATTTTGTACAATCTGTACCTGAACGACATTCCAGAATACAACCTTACTATACTTAATATGTATGCTGATGATACAGCCATATTAGCCAAATTCAAAAACATTAAAACCACCACTTTTGCACTCAACAAACATCTACAACTACTTGAAAAATACTACAATGACTGGAAAATAAAAATTAATGTCGAAAAATTGGCGGCAATTTTATTTTCCAGAAAAAGAAATACCAACATACCATCACCCATCTTTTACAACTTACAAATCCCGTGGTCTCAGACTACTAAATACCTCGGATTAATACTTGACAAAACTTTAACTTGGAAACCACACATACTACACTCGCGAGATAAATTCCGGAAAGCCAAATGTAGCATTTACCCACTAATCTGCCGGGATTCAAAAATGACTTTACAAAATAAGCTGCTTCTGTACACAGCCGTTCTTCGACCTATCATCACGTATGCATGTCCCATTTGGGCGTATGCGGCTAAAACTAACATTAAAATACTAGAAACTACACAATGCTCAACTTTACGTATGATCACCAAAGCCCGTTGGTATACAAGAAACACAGAAATATATAAAGCAACTAAGATCCCCACATTTAAAAATTTTATACAAAAAATAGCTAAAAATTTTTTTAATAATCTCACATTAACTAATAACACAAATATGCTCAATTTAGAAAACTACACACCACGACAAAATTCAAAAAGACCAAGAACAGTTTTACTTGATTCCTACAACCCCCCCTTAATAATAATTCACACCTTTTAATACTTCATACACCCTTAAAAATAACACAAAATAGTTTAATTATCATTTCTCATAGAAGCCGCATACGGCCCCATCACTTAAACCGGTAGAAATACCGAATTTCCAAAATGCAGCACTCTAAGCTGCGGTCAAGCACCGGGAGGGTGACCGCTTGCCGGTCATCATTCCTTTTTTAAACACGGCAGTCAGCTCATTCAATGGGAAAGCTCCCGTTACCAACTACCAATGGGAAAGCGAGTTCTTGGCACCTCCTCTGAACGAAACCATCATCTCCAAGTTTATTACTACCAGACTCAAATGACTTCTTTTTTACTATTTTTAAACGAATCCACTTTACAGAATGACTTTTAATTCCAAATTTTTACAATGTTTATTTGCTTCAACTTGTCGACACGAGCTTGAAGGCCGCTCCGCGGCCTATGTGCTCGATAAAATTATCCAGCGTATCCAGCGTGTTTGAGTGTGCTGAATTGTTTACAAAGGAAGAGCCGAGGTAGACATGCCATTACACCGTTTTCGAAGACAATATGAGCAGCTGTCGCAGTTTGAGAGGGGGAGAATCTTCGGCATGATGGAAGCTGGATGGTCAGTTAGGCGAGTAGCTCATCAACTAGGCCACTCTGATTGTGTTGTGAAGTGTTTTTGGGACCAGAGGATCCGAGATATGTCATTTACATGAAGACCAGGCTCAGGACACCTTTAACAGACCAGTCGTCGAGAAGACCGCCACATCGTAAGAAATGCACGCGTTCAGCCAATTGCTTCATCGGCCGCCATCTAGGCACAGGTAGCACTTTCACTAAGGGCTCCTTTGTCTTCTAGAACCATACGAAAGCGCCTGGCTTAAGGACATTTGGGATCGCGGCGCCCATTACTTGTGCTGCCCTTGACGCCCACCCATCGACGCCTCCGTTTGGAGTGGTGCCGCGCACGAGGAAACTGGACTGCAGCGGAATGGAACCAGGTCGTCTTTAGCGATGAATCCAGATTCAATCTCGGCAGTGATGACAATCGTGTTCGTGTGTGGAGACCCAGTGGTGAACGCCTCAATTCTGCCTTTGCTTTACAGCGACACACCGCTCCCACAGCTGGTGTGATGGAATGGGGTGCCATTGCCTACAATACACGGTCACACCTAGTATTGATCCGTGGCACCATGATAGCCCAGCGGTATGTCCATGACATCCTGCGACCCCATGTGTTGCCACTCATGGAACGGCTCCCAGGAGCCATTTTTCAACAAGACAATGCTCGCCTCATACGGCAAGGGTTTCACAAGACTATCTCTGCACTGTTACTACCCTTCCTTGGCCTGCCCGATCCCCAGATTTGTCTCCAATCGAGCATATCTGGGATCATTTGGGACGGCGAGTTGGGCATCCCACGAGTTTGAATGAACTAGAGGCAAGGTTACAGCAAATATGGAACGAAATGTCTCAAGACATCATACAGAACTTGTATGCCTCAATGCCCGATCGTATCGCATCATTCGCGCTACAGGGGGTTCAACAGGGTATTAAATCCTCCGTTCTTTTGCCTTTTTTTCTGAAATAAATGATCCTATTTCTTTGATTTTCTACTTCTTTACTTATGTCACAGTAGTCATTACGTATGTAAAATTTCGTTTCATTTTGACGACTCCTTCTTGGTGCGCTAATTTTTTTTGTCCATTAGTGTATATATTACCGATAAACGAGGTTGGTTCAAAAAGTACTTGTTTGTGAAAACAGATAGCATCTTAAAGGTAAATTATTGTTACCATCGGATGCTGCCATCTGTTAAACGGAGCCGAAACAAATTTGACATTGATTCAAAAGTTAGTTTTGATTTTGTAGTCATTTGCTGTTAAATCAGAATTTAATTGCTGCCACGTCGAGTGGTCGATGTCATTTTCCGTCGGGTTCTCAAATTCGAGACCTGGATTCATCAATATACAGCGGAAACCAAGCAACAATCAAAACAATAGATTACCTCCGGTGAATCTACTCCAAAGAAGGTGAGGGGGATCTCATCGGCCGCAAAAGATATAACGAAGAATGTTTCGGGTGTGAAAGGGACCCGAACGAATACGATTGTGACTAAGACTAGCTGTTTAATGAGTCATAATACTTACTAAAAACAAACCATTTCTCTTATTCCTTGCTTTCCATTGCTACTTTATTCAAATAAAACGATAGCAAGAATTCAATTAACTTCGACTGTTTTGCTGTGTTAGAATTGCCGGCTCATTCTATAGTGGTAGAGTAATGACAAGCTTAAATGGTGAGCTATCACAATTCGCCACAAATACTTGATTTAGATTATTGGTTTCTTAACTTTTCTTGAATCAGTGCATTTTTTCTTTCATTTGATATTCTTAATTTATTTTATTTAATTGATAGTAATAAGAACGAAGGAAAAATTGTGCTCCAATAACATTGTGTTACCTTTTTAAATCGCCTTTTCCTTCAAATTGGCTAACGATAGTTGATTATCTTATTTTCAAATGACTGACCTGACTTTTGTTTTAATAATTACAAAATATTCTTCGTATCATGTAAGTAGATTAATATCAGATTATATATATATATATATATATATAAATTTAAATTAATATATTTAAATTTAATTACATATATATATATATATATATATATACACTTAAAGAAATAAGAATATAAAAATAAACTTTTATATGTTGGTTTCTACAGGATTACAATAATGTATACTAATTTAAAAAGTTTTTCATTATGCAAAATAGTCTTCAAATACTCAGGTCAGAGAGTGTAACAATATAAAATCTGCTAAATAACATCAATGAAAATCCATCCTAATAGACATAAATAGCAACGAATTTAATTATAAGTTAACAAAAGTAAGTGTTAATTTACTTTATTATACAATTATTCAAATTTGTACTCTGAAAAGGAAAGCATAAAAGCAATCCTTATGTTTTTTTTTTTTTTTTTTTTTTTTTTTTTTTTGAAAAAGTTCTTTTAATTCACTGTGAAATTAATTATTTAAATTTTGTTTCGAACAAAGTAATATCATAAATAAATGGTTTGAAAAAAATTTAACTGAAAAAAAAAGTATTTGTTACCTATCACAAAAATGGAAAAGACAAATAAGTAAACAAATGAAATGAGAAAAATAAGTGTTTGATCTATAGCAAGTGGGAAGAAACGGAAAAAAATTGAAGTATTCTCGTATAAATTTTGGAGAATAAAAGACATTTTCCTTTCATCAGTTTTCTTTTTTTTAAAATGCAAATGTAATAAAATTGCTTTGTTCCTATGATTCCCTCCTCCTCCCCCCCTTCTTAGTTATTTTCTGTTTTCAATCACAGATGGCAGCACAAAACTTGGGGTTTTTTTTTGTTGTTGAAATTGCATTATTTTTAAGGTCTTCGACTCTCATGAGAAAACCACCTCTCTGGCGGGGGTCGTGCTCCCTCTGATAAGTCCAATAAAATGCTACTACCTTTTAGACATAAATCCTTCGCTTTTCACAGCTGGTGTTAATTTATTTTAACTAAATTAGACAGGAGAGAGTACGTTATCGCAAACGCAACTGCTTCCGGTGTTACGAAAACCATCGTAAAATTCACAGAGGTGAAATTTCACTCGTGAAGGGAAACAAGTCCTGAAGAGTTCATCAGCTATTTAAGGGCGAATTGCAAGCTATATAACTCAGGGGCGTCTTAAGACTTCTTGAGGCCCTGATCAAAAAATAGGCCCCACCTGCAAACCTTTAATTTAATTTGGTGTATATGAATGTACAGATCTATAAAAACAATCCACAGTAAAATAAGGTTTTATGTAAATATTCGTTTTCTACATTTTAAATTTGTATAATCATTAATTTGGTTTTCAAAATCAATTGTTCATAATATTTCATTTTCACTACTCAATAAGCTTAGATTATTCAAACAGGATTGAGTCATACGATTTCTGAATTCGTTTTTGACCAGTTTTTAGTTTTGAAAATGAACGCTCACCACTCGCGTTAGTAATAATCATTGATAAGAAAATTTTCATTATTATTTCAATATTGAGAAACACAGTGAATAGTTTTTCATTACACTTGTATGTAAAGAATGTGTTGATCCCAATTCCAGTCCCCTCATCCAACAACTGTTCTTCATCTCCATTGGTAGATTTGTAACCGGCGGTTTTCGTTCAGTCGCGGGTTCGATCCTTGATTACCAAAGACCCACAGTGTAGCCGGGGCTGATGCACATTAAATCTGTCGGGCCTAAAGTCCTCCTTTGGCGTGGTGTGGAAGTTAGAAGAGGGGGATGCCAGCTCTGGTGTTTTCTCGTCACTTGATCGAGGTACAAAATTACGAGGTCCGTCGCCAATATAGCCCTCGTGTTGCTTCTAGTGCGACGTTAATAAAAACTAATCCATTAGAAGAATTATATTTTTTATTAATCTTTCTTTTTTCCATTTCTTCTCTTTGCTTTTTCTTCAGCTTTTCGCCATGAATGATCATATATGACTTGAAATGCTTACATTCTAAGTTCATTTTCTCTCCATTGAGGTCTTTATTGTAACATTTTGATATTTTCTTGCATGCTATTTTAATATCTATCTCATCCAAATTAGAGCTATTTCGAAAAAATCCAAACATTTAAAAAAGCTTCTCATATTTTTTACTACTCGTTTATATATTGTAAATTAGTGAATCGATTATTGGTAAACAGGTTTCTCTCTATTTTAAATTTCTGGCTGTGGCTGTTTTCAAACGTTGCGTCGGTGTCTCTGTTTCCTTCAATGAAAATTACCCTAACATGGGGTTGTCTTACACGCTAGTGAACACTTTGATACTCCTTTATAAGGGACACTTCCTTGGTTTTTGACTCATAATAGTCAAAAGAGTCTCTTTTGGTTTTTCTATATATCATTAACGATTTTAATCATTTTAAACCTTTCGAGAAATCCATATTTTTACTCTGGAGAAATAGATTTACTTTGTCAATATGTGTCAAAAAGTCAATCCAAAGGATAGTTTTAAAAAAGTAGCTTCTCTAATTCATTCATCTTAATTTTTAATTTTTTGCAGAAAGTCGAGTATCCCCTGCCTGTAATTTATCATTAATGAAGCATCCATGCGCATGAAAATATTTAAAAATACTTGCAAACACTTTTAAAAAATCGAAAACCAGAGAAATATTTCTTTTTCGCTCTTTCGAATTCATTTTATTCTATGCAATTAAAAGCGATATCCTAGATGTAAATAGAAAAGTACGAAACTCCATAAGATTAACATTACACTCTTGGTGTCGTGTCGACGGTAGCCTCAAAGGTTTTATATCAATACTAACTGGAATACCCATTTTCCACACGAGTGAAGTTTTAAAATAAAATGATCAGTTATTAAAAAATAAATGACCAGTAAAACTTAAAATAAATGACCAGTTATAGCTTAGAATCCCCTTTTAAACCTGCACGAGATGATGTACAGAAAAATTATGAATAATTTAGTAAATGATGGCTCCCTTTTTTATTTATATCCTAAAAATAACTAAGATGTTTTTTAAAATAACACACATTTGGGGACGAGTTATTCGAAAAAGAATAGTTATTTTGTTACTAAAAATAAGTAAATAAATAAATACGCTATTCTAAAAATCATTATGCCTTATCTCACGTATTAATATGCACATAACTATGAGTAAGATTTTTTTTAAGAGAAAAAAAAAAGAAAAGTTGCTCACAAGTTTATAAATAAAAAATGTATAAAATTAAAGTATTATTAGTAAATCTCAATTTTCTGTAGGAATATCTGATTAAGTGATTAAACAAACACGCGCAAATAGAACATTTCTGGTGAGAGTTCTTATACTCTAAAAATCTCTTATTTTGTACCAAAAATTTCTCCACTTTTAATATTTACTCTTAAAGCATCAAATTGTTGTTCAGGTATTTTTTTACCTAATTACCAAATCGAACTGTAGGATTCCTGTTATATTATTGTTTTTCTACATTTATATTACATAACTATAATCAGTAGTAATGTAATATATTCGTTTCATAAATGTTCTTTTTTATTTGGTTTTCAATAATAATAAAAACGAACAGTCATTTGAATTTTTAAACGAGTAAAATAACACTTTCCATGAAAGAAGCAAATAAAAATATTTCTCTGAATGACAATACACATCGGAAATTCTTTTGGAAGATCACAGTGCATTCAGAATGAAGGAAGAGCGCAATTATGCATATTAATCATTGTAAAAATATTCTAAAAAGTCTATGAAAATAATTACATATAATTTTATAAACAATTAAGAGATTATTTCGTGTTGTTCAGAGGGAGAGAGAAGAAAGTTTACCAAAAAAAAAAAAAAGCAGAATTTTTTTTAAACTGGATACTATTTTCATAACTCTGTCAATAAAAAAAAATCAAATACAATTTCATATTATTTTACTACTTTTAATGCGATATAAATATTTGTATATTATCATAAATCTCGAATACAGTTCCAAAATAAAAGCATAATTACCTCTTGCTGTTTCAAAAAAATTAAATTTAAAGGAATGAATTGCCGATTTAGAACCTTAGACACTTGTTTCTTCGAAAAAAAGTGTGATTTCCTGCAGGGTCATTTCAACCCTCTTTTTATTAGCCCTGAAGCCTGTCATAAAATGTGGAATGTATTTTTGTCCATTCATGAGGGATCCTTAACTCATGTGAGCAAATAAATAAAAGGTCGCTGGAGGGAGTGTCTGTTATGTCTGTGACTGTCCTTCCCACAGCAGCATTTTATCAATAAATTGGACATAACTCGCATTAGAAATAAAACTAATATTTTCCCCGATTCTCAGCAAACGTTGTATATAGAAAATTTTAATATGGAAGTAACTGTCTTCAACCAATTATGTCCAGGAATAACATTTGACAATTAAAATTATTCTGATCATGATCTTATTGAGGCCTAGTAGAGAACGAGGCGAGGCCCCCTCAAAGGCGAGGCCCTGGGCCACGGCCCAGTTGGCCCATGCCTTAAGACGTCCCTGATATAACTACATTAATTACACGCTATACTACTTTTGTCCAAGTTTAATTAATTCTTTTATAAATATTTTTAATAATTAATTTTATTTGTATTTGAACAGAATTCTAAGAAATATTATTTTTAAATACTTCTATATTTTAATTGCTATGATTTTCAAATAAAATTGTTTGAATTTAAGGAATCAAACTTTTGAACTTTACTTTTTGTGTGTAGTTACTTTGATTTTCTTATTTTAATTTTCGCGTGAATATTGTGAGTAGAGATAAGAACGATATAAAAAGCGCTTTATATAAGGTTTAATATCAGAACATAATTAAATCAATTGCTTTCTGATAAATGCTAGTTTGAATTTTATGATTACAGAATTTTATGTACTATTATAGATTTATTGGTACAGTACAATTGTACAGTTGAGTACGTTTTTTTCCCTAAACATATAATTGAATCAAATATGTAATAAAATTCCTCTATCATGTAGTTAATAAGTTATTAATGAAACTAGTAATCTTATAAAAAATTAAGATATTACGAAAATCATAAAAATTTTAAGGTTTTTTTTATCTTCTTTGTCATAAATGTCTGCTGTTATTATTGTTGCTAGGTTAATTATGCATTTCACACAGATTTAAGATAAACTGATCAGCTTTATTATTTTGCGCAAGGTTCCATATTTGTATTCTAACCTGGATGTGGTTGTCACTTCAAAGTTGAGGTACTTATAACTATATAGATGATTCTAGAACACAAAGAAACCCTTTTTTATAAATATGGATATAACTTTTTTTTATTAATTTAGAGAAAAGAAATTACTGTTCACAGAAAGCCTGATTATTTGGCTACAAAATGTAAAATTTCTGATTTTCTACGTTATAAATCAAAAATATTTTAGCAGTTAAAAAGAAAAGGAAAAAAAGCTGTGTAAAAGCCTCCTCTCCGATGACTCAAGTATTAATGAGAAAATCAAGAAGAGTATATTTTATACTTGAAGAATAAATGAGAAAATAAAAAGAATATTTATATCAATTTTTTAATCCGTCAGAATGTAATTAAAAACTTTTATTTCTTCAATGTCTCCCTGTGAGTGAGTATGAAAAGCAAATAAACACATTTTGGCATGAAAACTACTAAATGGCATGAAATTTGAAGATGGCTCAAGTCTCCCGCTAGTTCAAATATCCTGATCTTCTACTAGCTGTAAGTTCTTGATTCCATCTGCTCTTACAACCGAAAACTGTATTTTCTATATAGGAACGATTGAGTGAAGCCGAAGACAGCTTAATATCAGTGATTCCCAACGAACAATTTCCCACCTGTTGGCGATGAAGGCATCTAAGGGTCATTTTTGGTCAAGAGCTAATTTAAAGGGCGTTGATGAACAACTGCCGCCTCTCTGGCAGCTGTTGGTTCTCAATGCTTGAAAAGCTTGATTAATGTCAAAAATCACTGAACACGAGTTTTCAACAAATAGTTCTAAATATCTTATGAGCAAGATCATTCGGTATTAAAAGTAAATTTTGGCACGTTATATTCGTAGTTTGTTCCCAATACCTTTTTGACTACTCGTAGAACGAGTTGCGGCATGCGCAGCGCACCCCCACGTTTTTTTTAACAATATCTATGAATATATTCCGGCTCGATCCACAAAGATATATATATATATATATATTCAAAGTTTAGACAAGTTATGAAAAATTTAAGATTCATATCACTATGAATCTCTGAGCGTATTATAAATCTATGCGGAGCTTCCTACTTTTTCCTTCAAAGTCAGATTGTTGCTTTTAATTGCAATGAATAAATAATTATTATTTTTAATTGTAAGGAAATATGGAGTGTATTACTTTTCTTCCCCCAAGATAGGGTATTGCTTTTAAGTACAATGAATAAATTGCATTCAAAAGAAAGGGAGGAGGTAAAGGAATGTTTCTACTTGATCACTTTCATTTCTGACTTCCGAAAGTACATATAAGATTACAAATACATATAAGATTTGAAAAAGCTCATAACTACATTACTGATTTCAAGAGCGGAGTAGGGTTATTTTTTCCTGACAAAGAGTAGTGTATAATTTTTTTTTCCTAAGAAGTGGTGACAAGCCTAAAAAAGTTGGAAACTAGTTGAAAAACTATGTTTTATAATGTCACACTAAAATAATTCGAATGGTTACTGGAGATGGACCTTGTATTTATAAATCACCTTCACTTGACGAGAATGATTCTTGGGGAAGTTTACTACTCTTCTAAGAGCCGTATTACATCACGTAAGAACTATAAAAAGTTTAATTTATGCGTGGCCTTAGTGATTGGTTATCGCTACTCCTCTACATAAACACAGAGTCCAAATCAAAGCCGCTATTTCAGTAATAATGGTGTTTCTTACATTATCTAGGGGGAAGGGAGGGGATCAGACTTTTGTTACATGTAATAGGTGAACCAGAAAAAGTTTTGTGATACAAAGCTAGGAAGAAATTAATCAAATAGCATTGTCAAAGCAAAAGAATATCTACACATGTACGGGACATATTTATAATTGAGCATCTACAGAAAATAGATTGCATTAAGTTGAAGTTATACAACAAAATGTTATAACGAGACTATTATCATTTGATATAAATGCTAAAACAAAAGTTAAACATCAAGAAATATGAATGATAGAAAAGTCAAGTCAAACAGAACTGTAAATGATAACTCGTAGTTTTTAATACTCAACAATTCTTGAGCAAAAGCTCGAACTTTGTTGAAGATATTTCTTTTGACTTCTTGGTATAAAGTGTTGCCGTATATTTACACGAATCAATACATAACTAATATGGCGCAATTGTTAAAACCGCAAGGGTGTAATCATAGCTGATTTTGCTTGTTAATTCCCTCTGTAGGACGGCCGGGAAACGGTTTGTGGCATATGTATTTCTTGCGGATAATAACATGATTTCACTTTAAGGGCGTTGAATACGCTAATTATAATAAGACTTGTTGAAGAGCCTTGCACCACCCTTCATAAAAAAAAATATAATAATAAAAAACAGTTGTTTCATTCGCACTGCGTAACAGCCTCACATGTGGGTTTGACACTAACTTTATTTTTGCAAAGTTTTTCACTTAGAAATTGATGCTTCAATGTTTGATAAAAAGTAAATGTTAATTACATTAAATTTATACTATTCCACTATATATGAAAGATTATTATCAAACGAGCAATTTATGTTAAAATAAATCAACTGTAGGGGAAGAAAAGGGGTGATTTACTTCTAAATTTGATGAAAATCGTGCTATTTCTAAAGAACTAATTTTTTTAGATTTTAGGATTTAAGTTGTAATTACTTGTTAGCTTTTTGATACCTGAAACCATTAGTCGTTTTATCATTTATCTCTACTTAGTAATCAATATGCCATTTTTTTTTATTTATGTATTTTTTACCGAAATTTTCTGATTAATCTTTCATTGTAATGTTTGTAAACGATTACTAAAGCTATTTATATGATGTAAAAAAGTAAAATAAATGTGAGAAGAAACTATTCTTCAATTTACTAAATTTTAATGTCACGACTAATTGTTTTTTAATCGCATTTGTATTAAGAGGAATTAGGTTCAAACGAAAATAGTGCGACATCTAAATTCAGAACATTTACCACTGTTTTAATAACAAAACTTATGTAATCTTACATCTAGGTAAGAACTTAATTCTGAATTTCGAGATACACTGAAGGATACATAATTCTCATTATACAGTTATTAAGAGGTAGGACATCTCCTTATAAATATAGAGAGGGTTTTTTTATGAACTAATGAATTATCTAAATAATTACGAGGATGTTCTAAAACGTACTCGTATTTTCGAAGATAGATGACATCATTAAGGTAAATTGTTGTTACCTTTGGGTGCTGTCATCTGTTACACGGAGTCAAAGCAAATTTGACATTGATTGATACATTTGAACATCGACAATTTACCAAATGACATTACTTAGTCTTGACTTGGGAATCATTTGCTGCCAAATCAAAATTTGATTGCTGCCTTGTCGAGTTGTTACCGTTGGCTAAATCTGGATTTATCATTTTCTACTAGAAACCAAGCAACAATCAAAACAATAGGTTACTTCCTGGAATCTTCTCCAAAGAAGATGAAGGTGATCTCATCGACCAGAAAAAACAGAAGGAAAGATTTTTGAGGGGCGAACAGCGTCATGATCACAAACACGAGTAACTGGGACTTAGACAGTTGTCTAGTGAGTCATGATGCTTAATAAAACAAACAATTTTCGATGCTACGAGCGGCATCTCTTGGATTTTCTTAGGACTTATTGAACGACTCTTATAATTTTGTCATAAATGGTTTTGTTAAATTAGTAGAATCGAATACCACACACAAAAGATGAAATTTTAAGTTATTTATTTATGCTACAAAAAATACATAAAAACTAGAATATGTGCTTTATTCTTGTACAGTACTAGTTTTTTTGTTCTGTTATTGAAACAAAAGCCATTCCATCAGGCCAAATGATATTATTTAGGAGGATAGCTCCGGTTATAATAAAATGTATAAATCAGTGGACTGTAATTTTTTTGAAACAATAACAAAATTTATATAAACGCAGTAACAATTGTCACCTGTCAAAGGTCGACGTAATAACAATTGCATGCTAATAATTTTGTACTATGGTACATGAAAAAATGTCATTTCGTTGAGTGACATTTAAATCACGACAAATTCAGGCCACTAGTAATTTAAGCTGAATATATCCAAAATCAATTAATAAGGAATGACAAGAATAACCATACTTTCATGTCACTAGTAAAAATTGTATTTAAGATTAATTCATTAAGAGTGATCACGCGCTCATGTCTTAAATTCAAGTTTCATTTCAGTATTAATACTGCCGAGAAGGGCGCGCGCGCGACGACATGAAAATCGCTTGCACATGCCTAGTGTAGAATTGCGCTGCGCCAAAACGTTTCAAACATATTCTTAGAAATACTTTTCTCTCGCGCAAAAGAAGTAAATTCATGGCTACAAATCCTGTATTTATAATTCAAATGAAGCAATGAAATTACATTTAACGATGTTGAAAATAAGGAAGTCATTAATTTGAGAATTTTCGGAACTTATCTAGTGTTTTCGTTTGAGATAATTTTATTAATTTTTCAAATGTTGAAACAATTTTTAGTTTTTAAAAAAATTCTATGACTTTTAAAGTTGCTTCTAATTATTTTTTTCTTCAGAAGAATTTTTTTCTTGAAAAATGCTTTAACACTATCAGATGGTTAATATTTAGTTCAATGATTTTGTTTTATTCAACATTTCTTAGAGATAAGGGGGAAAAAAATGACAATAATAAATCTTGAAATTCCTTCAAATTGTTAATGAATCATCTTTGTTCCTACAAGCCTTCTAAAGGAATTATTACTATAAGATATATAAATAAATAATCAAATGTATATTATTGCAGTGGCATACCCAGAAATTAATTTTGGGAAGTGCATATCCTCATTGCCTTGAAAGAAGCAGTTCTGTAGAATTACCACTTGGTAAAAAGTAAATAACACACTGTATAAGTCTTATTTCTCCTATTTAAGACTATTCAAGTATTGATATAATTTTATCACGTTATAAAAATTACAAAAATGAAGATCATTTAAGAAAAACAATTAAAAAACCATAAGAATAAAATTTGCATTTTGAGGGATATATCCTCCCTTTTTCAACAAACACTGACCATATGGCCCTCTGTCTTAAAGACTCCACTGTATTATTGTAATACACACACACACACACACACATCAACTTACATATAACTTAGAGCAAATTACTAAGATATAAATATTAATGAATAACAATCAAAAAACTGATTTTCAAATCTAGATTTTTGTAACTATCCAAAATAGAAAGTATTAAATTAATTGTATCCTTTGTATTAACAAATTGAAGATTTCCGTAAAAAAAATAAACGCATTATATATTTAAGTGGACCGAAAAATTAGCAAAAGTGAGTCTTCAATTCTACAGAATTATTTGCACCATTCAAACTTTTCTCACCCAACCACTGTAAAAGACTGACTTAATATAAATAAGCAGAGGTAATGAGAATAACATTCAAAAAAAAAATTTTTTTCCAAAATAATAAAGCGTAAAATGCTATAAATAAGTACTTTGAGGGTACAATAAGTATAGTTAATAGCATTAATTTTAATCAAGTTACCAGGAAGTATAAAATGTACCGAAAAAAAGGAGTTAAAATAAGTAATATTTTTTTTTATAGTTGATTGAAAAGTTAACAAACTAAAAGAACGAGGAAAAGTAATAATAAAATATTTGAAATAATAAATAATTTGAAAGAGTAGATGAAAATGAAGCTTAATAAAAACAAGACATTAAACATGCCGGGGGGGGGGAAAGCTTTTTTTTTTTTTTTGTTTGTTTATATTTACAAATGATTCAACCATCATTAAAAAAAACTCGACAGCTAGTAACAGGAGGCTCCATCTGGAGACCTCTTATAATAAGGATAATCATTTTTTCTTTTTTTACATATAAATTATTTACAAATTTGAGTTCCGAAGTATACTGGATCAGAAAGAGCATTTTTTTTTTTTTTCTGTGCATTCTATGGTACAATAGCTGTGGATGGGTTATAATTCCAAGAATTTTGCCATTTTGTTGCGTAGAACCCAACTTGCTTCCATTTTCTAATCAATTATCCCTATTCATCATTCATGTTGTTGAACAGATATCTATCCATGTCTGAATATTTCATTCAACTAATTATATCTAGTCAAATTCATCATGATCAACCCTTTATTTGACCAAGATCGTTCAGATTAACTTGACGGTTTTTCTTGGAAAAAATTGTTCTTATCATGGATGTTATGGTTTGTCAAATGTTTAATCTCCTTATAGAATGCATAATGAGATGCTGAACGGATACGATATCTACATGTTGCAGGTAAAATTGGAAACTTCCTGGCCAATTTTTATGTATGCAGTACTATCGCTAGGAGATCTGAGGTCCTCCAACATGACCGTTCTTCGTTGAATCAAATGTTTATTCCAGTGCACGCTTTAAGCGTATTTGACATTTGTATGCTCTTTTGGTGATAGAATACAAGTATTTTGTAAATATAAATTTTATCTTGTAAAAGATAAAGTGGGAGTAAGTTCATTGGATGTCGTTGTCACAAAATAATGCATTTATAGTAATAGAAATAATAGAGAATATTCTGTGCTCACTGTTTTCTTCAAATGAAGGGGGGGGGGAATCGAAAATTAAATTGGATAATTAAAATTTAAATTCATTAAAATTTCTTAAGAATTAGCAAAATTTTAATCAAACAGCGCTTCACACATAAGTCACAAAAATAATGGGTTTGTTTTATGTCTTGAAAATACAAACAAAATGTTACAGTATCATAGCTCAATGTGTGGTCAGTTATATAAAACATTAGAACAGCTATACAAGACTGTTAGAGATAACTTCCATATTAGAAAAGATGATGTTTATTAACTAAGTTGATTGCAAAGCTTATAGCTTTGCCAAGACAGTTCAAAAATCTTACAGAGTGTAAGGGGATAAGCTATGAAAGTAATACGTCTTCCTAGAGCTTCCCAAACATGGTCAATCAGGTTCAATTCACGAGAATGTTCTTGCCAAGCCATACGCACAATAATCTCATCACGAAGGCAATTAATACTCCACCAACCGACCCCTGGTCTAACATTATCGTCTTATAAGATGAAGGAGTCACTCAATGCTCCTGTGTAGGAAGGAACATTTGGACCAAGAATGTTGTTTCTAATATAACTGAGTGTCGACGGTTCCGCTTGAAATGGCATACAAGCTAATGGGGATTTTCAAAAAAATACCTACCCACGCTCATACATTGGACTCACCAAATCTGTTTCGTTCGAGGACATAGCTGGGGGGGGGGGGCAAACAGGGTCCCGGATCCCGTCATATTAACAATCTTCTTGAGTAACTTTACAAACAAAATTTGGACTTGTCAGGTGAATACAAATCTCCATTGACTTGTACTTCAAATTATATGAGGGCGTTCCCAATCAAATCTTCCGTTTCAGTGCTCGTGGTGTGAAAGTTGCACATAATGCTTGACGTTTTACATACAATCCTCCTTCGTGAAACATTCTCTGTGTAATTGATTTGGATACCAGCTTTCCAATTTCTATTCCAAGAAAAGATATCTGATGGATTGGTTATTGTAATGGTCTCTGCCCTTTTGCAGTTAACAGCGAATAACGGTTATTTGTGACGTTTGTAGCTCTAGATTTTTTATATAAAAGCTGTTATGTTTTACGAGAGATATTCCGAAAGTAAACATCATCATTTTTTTTACACGGAAACTTTGTTGTTAAAAATAAATAAATAAACCATGTCATCATGAACTGTATACCTTGCGCTACTTTTCGAGATAGTCACAACTGACCACGAAACATTAGTCGTACCGTACAATCAGTTTGAAGAAACCATTGTGGTAAAAATCGGTGCCTGCGATACAAGGAATTGTAGCACAAGCCTGTTTCATTTCAGTATAGTTTGGGATGGACCTGAACACGCGTAATACACAGCGTGGACTCCCCGTCTGACACCGTTATACGCGCCTATCCGCCTATACCATGTCCTGTACTCTAACAGTGTTGTTTCATTCGTGAATATGGAGTGATCCCCATTTCGATATTTATCCTCTACACTCTGCCTTCCTTCGCTGAGAATGCGAGAGATGACCTGTCTGGTCCATGACAACCATTTGAAGAGACATAACCTGTTCACCATACATGGTCTGTAGGCGTTCATGGATGACAAGTTCCACGTATCTATTCATACTGGATAGCAGCCCGCACTTCCATCGCTGACCACGTAGTCAGCGACCTCTCGGGTGCTCCTGTCTGCTGATACTCTTTTCTTCAGCACTCTGCGCATGTGTCATTCCTCCTCCACTGACGCTACTTTCGTCGTTGAACCAGAATTCTTATGACGGTTATTTGTTTCATCTGGTGTACCATGTGCTTTTTCAAAAAAAAGAAAAAACTCTCTTTCGGAATATCCATCGTAAGAAATGCAGTTGTAACGTAGTGACCCCAGAATGTGTGGAATGAATCTGTAACGTGAAGGGATCGCATAGCTTAAGTAAAAATAATTCTTTATTTTACAAATCTATGAATTATATTCTAGTTAGGCGTTTTAGCCTGGTTTCTATTCGTACAAAGTCACAAACATATATAGCTAAAATACCACAAATAGTTTAATTTCAAATGTAGATCGATTTTAATCCTAAAATCGCAAGAACAGGAAATAGCCTCTAACTTCTTGTTGGATCGCCTCTTTCGCTCTCCGTCAGTAATCTCCCCTCTTCTCTTTTTCTCCCTTTTAAATCCTCGGGTAGGGCTGTCTTACGCTTCCTTTTGATTTATTTTCATTTTTGAATGGACTATCCAATGACAAACTCCATTTTTCCCCCTCAACATCATTCTCTCTTATCGACTAATATTAAGTTTAACCCACGTGCATGCAGATATTAGACATCGAAAGACTAGGCCCTAAGTTCCTATATATATCAATGTCATGAGTCACAATATCTCACAAAGAGGAATCAACTCGGCCACACCTGTGTAGCAGAGCCAGGTGTTCATGAATATAGTTGACCCAAGCCGATGACCCTAGATTTGGCTCATTTATTGCTTTTAAGTAGTTAACTTATTATTATGAGTTGGGAACAAAAACTGGAGTTCATTGCAAAAGTCTTTGACGGGGATTACTTATAGCCTACGCTACACAGTCTACATACTATGAATTACAAATGTGTTCGCATTCAACCAAATGGTTTCATACAATTATAATAATTATATAATTAATTGTGCGAATATAAGCAGAAAGATTCAATCAAATCTATCTGCTTATAATCGCACAATTGCATATCATCATAACTTATTCGATAAATTATGTAAATAATTCTTATCTAAGAAATGGTTATTTAAATTTGGAAATTTTACTTAGCAGTTTCTACTTGCAAAAACTGTAGATGGTTTTAAAGCTTATTGGGACCATATGTCTAATAACATTGTATAGAAGCAACTCCATTAATTTGTGTATCATATTCTGGTGCAGCATTTCTTTAAACTTACACTGCGTAATTTGCTTAATTTTGGTGGTGTAATCTGATTTTTCCTTAATTTTTGGAAACCTATGTTCATGCAAGTGATTCAGAATTGTAAATAATCATTCATACGCAACATATTGATTCTTAAAAGTACACAAATGTTATATCCAATGCATATGACTCTGAGACAATAATTTTTTTTAAAAAATTTTTTTTTTAGTTGCATTGTTAACTAAGGAAAATTTCTTATTTGCCTAATATTGTTACTTTTAATATTCATTGTAAAATTATTCTGTGTACTTGATTGTACTCTTAATTAGAAGTTCAGAGTAGTTAATAACTCAATTTAGATATTTTTTTAAAAATGGATATAGCTCTTTCTTGTTTTATAGTATCGATATAATCTTATATTACATATTTAATAGCAGAAAGAAAAAAAAACATCAATTGATTTTCTTAAGTATATTGCATAAAAACTAACCCGTGAAGAGTTAGATGTCGTTGGATTAATTTATCTTAAATGAGAAACGTTCCTTGTTGGTTAGGTCTTTTTTTTTTTAAGTTGATTATAGTTTTTTATAAAAATATTTTCTGGAAAAATATTTAATTTGTGAATTTATTTTCTTGTTCCTCTAGATTTGAAACGAAAATAAAAAATCGTGTTTTTTGGGGGGGAACATTGAATGCAATAATAGCATCTTCTGTTATAAGTCAATCGAGTCTATAACGTAAAACAATACTTTCACACTTCAGCTATTACAAAAAAGAGGTAAATAAAATTTCATGATTTAATGGATATTTATCAAAACAATTGCAATTACTAATTCAAGGGAAATATAGTCGTTTTCCTTTACACCTGCTATCTACCCTCGGCACAAGTGCAAAATGCAAGTGGGTCAAAATCGGGAAAAGCCTTATCAGTGGGAAAAGGGCAAATAACTCCGGTTGTTACGGCTGTCTTCTTTAATTGCCTCAGAGTGGGAAAAAGATGTATGGATTTGTCTCCCATTTACAGAGTGGGGAAAGGCTTCGTACTTGAGGGAGGATAACGAAAAAATAGTAGGAGGTTCGAAATAGGTGGGGAAGGGGCAGATAGAGGAACTTCGCAAGCATACCGAGGATTCTCATGTTTTTTCCCCTTTCTTTTTTCTCCCCCTTTCTCAGATAATTTTGAAGTAAGGCATAAATCATGTCAACAAGTAAATTTTAATGGTTTTTAATGCTCTGAAATGGTCTATTTCCGGGTTGGGGGATGGTAAGAAGCACGAATGTTATTTGATAAATCTAAAAATAAAATGTTTCCGGCTGGAGTAGTCTATTTCTGTTTACAGAAAAGGAAAGAATTCCCATTTGCATTATAAATTAAAGGTTGATTGACTAGAGAACTTAAACGAATATATAAATTTGGATATTTTTAATTCTTAAAGTTTATATGGTTTGAAGGAATTTAAATATGTTAATATCTTTTAAAGTTGTATGCAAATTAAATATATAAGTTGAGTTTCTACTATTAAGGAAAGGTTTGTGATGCCGTGCTTTTAGTGGGTATGTCTGTCTGGAATTAATTTTGCTGTTGGTTCATTGTTTTCACTGGCAACAGGAAAATTGCCAAATCAGATTATGCAAATATTTAATGACAATACAACTAGTAAATGTATATATATATATATATATATATATATATAGACAAGTCAGATTTCTTGTTTTAATGCATATATAATTTTATAAGTAAAACACCTTTTTTTAAAGTTGTTTGATGAGCCATTCTTTCAAAAAGTGTTGCATAGCTTTGCAAAGTCTTAAAAATTCGACGTCAAAATTATTGGTAAAATGCACAATAAGCTTCAACAAATACTTCATATATAAGCCCAGGGTGATTTATTTAGCCGCAAAATTTTCTGCTCATCAAACTTCGTTAAGCAGTAATAACATGTTAATTGACTAGTTCTATGTATTTTCTATGTACATTCATTTATTCTATACATTCTAATGCTATATATTTTGCCAATTATTCGTGGAAGTAAATGGGTTGTCTTCGGACAATATAAGGGATTTGACATACGTTGAAGGATAGGTCTTTTTTTTCTCTCCCAAACAGTATACCACTTTTGAGGTTATTCAAAAACAGATCTTCAAATAATATTATTGGTAAAAATAACGGATTTTTATTTTATTTTTAATGAAAACTAATTAAAAAGAGAGAAAAAGAAAATCTCTCTCTCTCTCTCTCTCTCTTAGAAATCGAATTTAACTACTCCCAAACAGTAACGGACCAGAAAGAATCATCAGAGGGGCACAGTCACGTTTTTTGGAGTAACTTGCCCTCGTGCTATCTCTTCACTGTCAAATTACCAAGAAAATGCCGCTTATCATCCCACATTCTTAAAAAATGTAAGATTTTATCATTAACAAAATGTTATTATAAAAACTAAGTTTAGACAGCAAATACAAGTATATCGACTCGATACTGATAATTTGGTTTTAGGATTTCCTTTCTGGGTATATTTCTTTGTCTGCGCGCGAAATCATGACAGGGAATAAGGTAAAATAGCATGTTGGAAAAGTGTTGAGAGCATTGGTGGATCCAGAGGATAGGCACAAGGACGCGTCCTTTCTGGATCCACCACTGCTGTCAACACTAAGGCATTGGCAACGCTAAAGCGTAAACATATCATATTGGTAAACCAACATCAAGAAAATCAAAAATAATACTGAGCTGCCTTAAAAAATGAAACTTCACAAAAACAAGTTCGTGATAACTTTTTTTTATGTTGTAAAATGCGCAATTAAATCTTAAAATTTCAAGGAATAGGAAATTTTAATACCTAATGAAAATAAAATACGAAGTATAAAATTTCTAGTTATATGGGAGAAAAAAAAACTTAATTACATTAAAAACGTCGAATTTCCGAATTATAATAAAAATAAGAAATAAAGGAGAATAAAACGTAATTTAAACAAAAAGGTAAAATTGATTTATAAAAAAAGTAACAAAATAAATATAGTTTAAAATAAACAGATTAAATGTCACGTGTTTGTTATCTATATAAAATTATGTTTATGGGGGGGGAAGTAAATTATTTTTTTTAAAGACAAGACACTTTATAGATTCTTTTCTAAGTATTTCGAGAGAAAAAAAAATGCTACAAAACAATGTATTAAGTGAAGTAACATAAAAATCATAAAGAATCCTGGCCCATGGGGGGATCGAACCCACAACCTTCGCGTTATTAGCACGACGCTCTAACCAACTGAGCTAATGGGCCTCACACTTGGCACTGGAGCTTAACATGAGATTACTTTAAACGGAAGAAAGTGAAAACTGGTTCAAAGTCATTGAAAAGCGTGAAGAAAGGGACACCTGTGCCTAGTTCTTTTATTTTTACTTCTACAGTAGAATAAATATCTGTGACCATGCATACCATTTTTTTTAAGTATATGGTGAGACAAATATTTTCTTGAAAGTAGTCTAATCAAGATTCTCAGACGAGAAGGGTGGTTCCAGAACAGCAGGAATTGCCGATATTTATTAAAAGGATAAAAATGGTATAAGGAAACGTGTTTGTTTCAAAAAGAATATTTTAAACAGGGCTGGGCACCGTAGAATGAAATCCGTGGGTGCGGGGAACTTTTCTTTTCATTCGTTTCAGTTGTAAAATCAGACAGAAGGGGATAAAAGTCGGGCATTTAAGGAGGAAATGGCCATGACCTTCGGCAAGGTGATAGAAAACAGGAGCAAGAATTCCCCTTCTCCTCTGAATACAAATATTAAAATCGTTTTTGAGTTTAAATTTGATTCTTGCGTGAATAGTTTTTACAAATAACGTATCACAAAATGGAAACCAACCCGATAAAGTTAAGAATTGTTTACTGTATGATTATGTTTGAGTATGAAAAGTTTTTAATAAAATTTTTGTGTTAAAAAAAAAAAAATTATATGTAATTGACTATGAAGTTGTTTTTATGACGATCTATTGATGTATTATTGTAGTTTAGAAGCAACTTGGAATTTGAAAACTTTACTAAGATTAACTAAATCCTTATTAAGTGCATTGAGATACGTAGAAACGAATCGGTATTGATATTTCGCGCATTATGTTAATTGGGGCACAAATCACATTTGCTAAAGTATTTGAAATACATTATTAAAAACGGAAACATTTTAGATTTTACCATACGAGATTACTTTCAAAAATTCAGTTACTCTTTTTCTGTATAAAAGCAATGTTTTCGGTGGTTATTTTTTTTTTTTTATACTGAATTGTTAAACACATGTTTACAGAGCAAACTTACAGAATATCAAAATAGATATTCTCGTCTATATATAAAGGATGGAAAATTTATATGGATATTCTATCGTTACTGCTTAAAATGAGTCTGAATCATCGTATTATAATATCTATGATAAATATACCTATAATTGTGAGGTGAACATTTATAGTACTGAAAGAAAAAAACATAGATAGGACATACTTTTTTGTATTTTTTTTGTATACATACATTTTTTGTTTGTTTTCCAAGCAATAAGATTTTATATCAAATTATAGTAGTTAGATCTCAATGCAGTGCTTAAATTTGTGATCTTATAATCTGTATATGTAAAAAAAAAAATTGAATTGAAAATAGAACTTAAATCTGAAAATGAGATAGTCAATTTCTTTCCGCAATCGAAATACAGAAACTTTTTATTTCCTTTTGCCTTAAATTTGATGTGATATAATTTTTTTTTTTAAAAAGTTTTTTTTTCTTATAATATTTTATATGAGAAGTTTTCACATCACATTGTGCATAAATTTGTTATTGTTTTTGCGCATTTGCGATCACACATATTTCCATATATATTGGTGCCAAAAATTAAGAGTAATTGGTAATTAAGAGAATAATGAAGGAAATCTATGTCGGAATGGCGGAAAGCGTGATACGCGAGTGTAAAAGGGCTATAAAATAAGAAAGCAATGCAAAAGAACGATGCTAATAATTTATATTGTCCAAAGAAACCTTGTGGCATGTTTCCTTCATTATTTAATTTTACAGCAATCTTAAGTCTAATTAAAGAGTGAACAACTACAAAACTCCGATTGAAGATACGCAAGAGCCAAATAAAGCACTTCATTACTTACCAAATACACACACACACACACACACACACATATATATATATATATATATATATATATATATATATGGTCACTCTCTTACGAATCCTTTCAAATCGATCAATCTTATTTTCATTCTAATAATAAAGTGTTGGCTTGCCAGCTCTCTGGTTCTGAAACAGCAGATTCGGTTCCTAGTACTTTAATTAGGAGTCACTTCAATCCAAAAGAATAAAAAAAAAAAAACGATGTTTAAATCCTATCTACAACATCTATCAGCTTGTCGTTATCCTCCATTTCCCTTCCCTACTCTTTACTTTCAATTCTATTTCGTTTATATATCACCATATCTAATTCAATTCACAGCACTTCTTATCTTTATCTAAGTTATCTAATCAAGTTTCATTTGGGTTGGGAAGAAATTGTAATTTTATGCAATTCAAATCACCAAAAAGTCACCGAGGTTAATGAAGAGAAAATAACGAATACCCAACGTCGCAAACTGGACACAAAAGGAGTTCATACTATAGTGAAAAACAAATGAAATAAAAAGGCGATGCTGCACTTTAAAAAAAAGGTGTGTGATCATTTCTGACAGCCAGGCACACTGATCTGCGATTTCCATACTTGCTAAAGCATTGTGGATGAGTAGTGGACTCAAAGAATTCCAAACGTCATAAAGAGCTCATTTCAGTTTTCGAACTGAGATCGGTGGGTGCGACAGGGCTGCAAGTTGATTTCTGAGCATGTCCCTCCCATGTTCGATAGTATTCATATCAGGTGAATGAGCACGCCACGTCAAGTTTAAGATATTTCCCGGTTCAAGGAAGTCGTCAATCGGGTTCGCTCGATGACATTTTCGTGTTAAAATGTTTAATTTTTGCAAACCAGCTATACGTATCTTATTATATTTTCATTAACTTTTCTATTGGAATAGTTTTATTTTTCCATTTTAAGGAAAACAATTTATTTCAGATATTAATATTAAATGAACAAATTTTCTTTGACATGTAGTTTTTTATTTGAAAATTGCAAATCTCAATATCTAAGTTAAAACAAAAGAAATTTTTACAACGAATTATACAAGACTTTAAAGGTTTGAAAAATAAACATATTTTCCCCTTGAATTATCTTTATTTGCCAACTCTTAAGGTTTGAATAAACATGGGGGGGAAAGTCAAATTCACGTCAGTCAAGCCATGGCACTTAACTGTCACTCCAATTGGATTATCCCCTCAAAAAAACATTCGAATTTTCTGCACCGTTTCTCTTTACCGAAATCATCCATTTGACATCCGTTCCAAATCGAGTGCGTTTCGGGGCAAAAATCGCAACCTCCTACGTAAATATTCCCACGGAGGTTCTCTTCGAAGACATGGGAGGCTGGGCGTCATGCTTGGTGCTGTTACACCCCCGCATGAGGATGGTGTGGGGGTGGGAGAGAACCCCACTTCATCACCGCGTGATCATCCGGTGAAGGGATCAGGTTATCCCAGAATGTTTCTCAGGGGTTAGGGCAGGGGTTCGCCAAAGTGTAGGAGTCATAACTCATGTTATTACACACCGATTTGACAAGATGAGAGTCTTGGGATTTTAGGGTTCTTCGGTGAGGATGTATGGAATTTGTTTTGAAAAAAGGCGGTGGGTAACTTTTTTTTTAAAGTTTTGGATAGCAGGTGAGAAGTTTAAGAGGAGTACTAAAATTACATCTATTTTTTACGACTTCTGGCAAGAATTATTCTCTTGTAAATATTTAGTAACAATAATTTAGTGCAGATTTTGATTACTACTTAATACAGAAAATAAAAATCAAAATTTAAAATATTAAAAAGTTCTATGCAAAATTTTGTAAAGAACAGATTTAGCCACCCAAGGTACCCTTTTTTTTATAATAATTATTAAATTACTCAATTAAATATAAGTATTAAAGTAAATGATGAAATATAGAGAAATGGACAATAGTGCACTTTTCCGATTTTGAAGTAAAAAAAAAAAACGGAAAAATTATTAAATTAAATATATTTAAGCTAAATGTATTTAAAATTAAATGAAAAGATAAATTATTAAATTGAATGTTGTATCAGCTACATATAATTTAAATATATTCATTTTAATAATTTATCGTTTGCTATAGTTTTAATTACATTTAGCTTAATTATATTTAATTTTATAATTTATCATTTGCTTTGATTTTAATTAAATGATTAAAGTAAATGATAAACTATTAAATTGGATATATTTAAGGTAAGTGTAATTAAAACTAAAAGAAACAACAAATTATTAAATTGAATATATTTATGATAAATGTAATTAAAATTCAAGCAAACAATAAAGAAAATTTTTAAGTGATTTGGCCCACCTAAAACAATAGCCCATTGAGTGGCTATAATAGTAAATTAATATTAAAATCATTTGACCCCCAAAACATTCCAAGAAGGAAGACAAACTAAAAAGACAATGTCACTTATTTTGAGTCATATCTTGATTTTAGTTTCCATATGATTTAAGGTAATACATAAATCGATAAGTAAATAAAATACTTAATTTTAATATTTGTTTCACTTCAATGCAATAAAAAAAATTGGAGAAATTTATTACGACATATTTCTGAAAATTGAGTTCATTAGTAGTGAAAGCAAGTTTCAGACATATATTGCATCAGACATATATTTTATTTCAATCCAATAAGAAATTCAGGAGAAATTTATATATTTTGAAAATTAAGTTCGTTACTGGTGAAAGCAGACATAAAAAATATACGCAAAAATAAGATAACTATTTCAAAAATGGTCAGATAAGACATTTTTGGGTTAACTAAAACAATAGCCCCTTGGGTGACTAAAAAAAATACAGTAATGGAATTAAACTTGACAGGGACTATTTGAGAAGTTATCATAAGATATACACGTAAAACGTAAATTAACAAACAGAATGTATTTCATTTATAAAAGATGTAATTAAAAAAAAAAATTAATGTAAGAAAGCCCTTTTAAACCTAGAATTGTCCCTTAAATCCCCACGTGTGATGAATCATGCCTTTGTTTACATCAAAGCAAAATAAAAATAGTTATTATGTAAATAATTGTAACCTAAAAATTTTAAGCATATATTATATTCAATAGAAATCTTTGAAAATAGTTTTAAAATTATATAAAATTCTTCTTATAAAAGTTCTAATCTAGTTATTCTTACAAAAGTATTACATTCGAAAATAAACAAGTATTAAATACACTGTAAAACACACGCATGAGCTGCTAAAAAATCTAGAAATTAGATAGTTAATTAACTGTATATAAATTTTGTTTTTTAATGTTTTACTGTTTTTTCAATTATTAATATGAGTGAATGAATGACAGTGGGCTTATGACGCAAGAGCCTTTTCATTAGTATTTCATCTTCTTTTATTTTTGATATGATAAAAGGGTATATAGACGCTCACTCGCATATCAGGTATTTGAAAGATTCTGTAAAATAGAGGTAGCTAGTATTATAGATTAAACATTATTTTATATAATACGAATAATATGAACGCTTACGAAATTGCGGGATAACGAAAGAGAGCCAAATTATGCAAAACTGCAAATAATAATTAAAATCTATGAAATAGAAATATTCTGACGTGATTGAGAAGTAATTAATATGAAAAAAAAAATTAGATATTTATTAGAAAATTTTATTTTCTTGATGTGTTTTTTTTTTTTAAGATTTTATTTTTTAGTAGCATATTTATCTATGAAGATTTTTAAGTAAATGAATATATCTATTCATATATTTTAAAGTGAAGTAAAGATGGAATGCAGGAATTAATATGCAGATCATTTATACTGTTTTTTACGTTATACAATTATGAAGGACACTAAAAATTATAAAAATTGTTTTATTCATTTTACCAAAAATATTTCTAAGTTATCTCTCATACTTTTTTTTATGAACCCTCGATAACGTTGCCTTTAAATTTCTGAATGTCAGAGATTAAAAAACATTCTAAATTACGCATAAAATCATTTTGAAACTCCAAAAATTGAATTTCAAGATGTCATGAATTCATCTTCCTTATATTTACAAAATTAAATATATATAAATTAGATTTAAAAAATTCAGTGATTTAGTCTATATATGAAGAAGCATTTATTTTATTTAGAAGCATTTGGCTGGATTACTCGTTCTTCGTAAGGATGAATTAGAAAACATAGCAATCCAGATGTAACGTTAACAATTTTTTTTTAACAAGGGTTAGTTGTTAAACAATATTTTGAGTAAATTTAAGTAAGCTGCTAATTAGCCTTCAAGAAAAGAATGATTTTTAAAGGAAAAAAAAAACTGCGAAGTAAAAGATGTAAATTTAAAACCAATGGAGGGGGACAGCGTGCAATTCATTATAACATTTTAAAGCCTTTGATGATTAAAAATAAATTATATTTAAAAAAAAAAAAAAAAAAAAAAACCAGAGTTTATGAAATAATAATTATTAAGTTTCTTTTGATGAAGCTATAACTAGCGATGAAATGTTAAATTAACTCAACAGAAATTAAAATTCAATAATAGTGAATGCTATATTTTAATTCTTTCGCACTGGTGAATTTAAAAATTTGACAATCCAGTTACCAAGCACAAAATATTCTTAATGAAAAATAATACTTCAGTAAAAATACATAATATGTATCAAGAACAATCAAAAGTTTAGAAAAGTACTTTAGTATAATTTTTTAATAAGGGACAGATAACTGAATTAGTATAATGATCTCCAAATGAATCTATGAATAATAAATAAACACAAATACACATAGACTGGAGCGTATTATGTGCCAGAACTATGCTTAGCGGAACCGAAATCTTTAGCAAGAGCGAGAGGAGGTCATAAAAATTCACTCTTTGATTCTGAAATTAAAAACTTGTATAAATTCTCACTAATTAATATTTCCCCTTGTTCTTTTCTTTCTTTCTTTCTTCTTTTCCCCCCCTAAAAAATGGAGATTAAATGTTCCTTCTATTAATTATTTAAATATTTTCTAATTTAGATCAATATATATTTGTAGATAAAACGACTAAAAAATCTGTAAAAAAAAAAATCTAAAATTGATGTTTTCTGCGCTATTTTCAAAAATCAGCTAATTAATTTACACATGTGATGGTGCAAAAAATCATAATTTTGCTACGTTCGTTCAAGAGCTATCTCGTAAAGTATATAAAAATATCTCTTCAGCATTATTAAGAAAAATCTTAAAAATTAGGAAAAAACTATTATTAAAAAATAAAAATAATTAATATCAAGAAAATAAATTCAAAAGGATAAGTTCTTAAGTAAATCGAAATTAGCGAAGAACTGATATTACACAGATATTGAGAGAGAGAGAGAGAGAGAGAGAGATGTCATATGGTGATGGTAAAAAAGTGGATTTCCGAAAAAACACTCCAAAAAATAAATTGAAAAAGTGTTTGGAGGAAAATGCTTACGGATCTTTCCACACATTAGCGAATCCTTTCAAAAAACTTTGAAGACGTAAGATGTAAAGGACAAACAATGTATATTTGCATAATGGGCGAACAAACAGGGGGGGGGAATCAAAAATTTATATACAATAACGTGAAGTATTTTATATACTATCCTTAAAAAAGTTTTCCTAAAGAAACACTTATTTGTCTGAACAAAATACGATTGATCTTTTTCCTTCGCTTTTTTGTGTTTCCTATTTTTGAATGAAAATGATCATTAACAACTGTTTTAATATAATCTATATATATTATTTTCTGTTAAATAAATTACATTCTGCTTCAGTTAATTTAAAATTTATCCTTATAGTTATAAAAAAAAACTTTTTTGAAATTTCCGATATATAGCTCTGAAATTTTTTTAAAATAAATCTATAATATTATAATTTGCATCATTCCGTCTGTAAATTTATTGTGGAGTTTTCAAAAATTTCATATTTTAATAGTCAATGAAATTATTAATAGTAATGTAATAAGTTATAAATATGGACACACACATATATTTATATATACATGTATGATAAAGCTTACATAATTTGTCAAATCATTTCTCTTTACGTACTAATTTCTATGGAAAACTGATGAATAAACTTAGCTTTGTTTGTGTGACTGTTTTGATTATTATTTATATTACTGTAAAAAAGCCAATAAAAGAAAAGCATTAAGAAATTATGGGAAAAAATGTCTGGAAAATTACTATAAAAAAAGTAACTATTTTTGTGGATCCTATCAATAAATATATGCAACTCATTAAGGGAGAAAACATCCTTTCTGAATTGCATTACTTAAAAAGTTATGCATTGTAGAGGTTATTTCCTGTAAGTAATCAGAAATATAAATAGTTTTACAACTGTTCCCATTAAGAAATGTCCTTTTGGGACTTTTGAGACCTTGTCCTCGGATGTGCAATTCTTTAGCTCTTGGTTTAATCAATCAAAAAGAAAATCATCAAAATATTACAGATTAGAGAGTTTCAGAAATTGCCAAATATTGCACATACAGAAATCTACATTTTATTCTTTGGAAAACAATCCTTTCTTAAATTGACTTTGGCCCTTCTAACAATCATCTCTTTTTATCTCAAACACATTTTAAAACAAGCGTACTCTCAAATAATGGTTTTTTCCCCCCTCTAACGAAGCACACACAGTTTAAAGAGCAAAATCTTCATCTAAACAAGCTAATTTTGGAGTGTCCTCCCTCGTAATTAGCTGGAAAAATACGTGCAATTAGTTTACTATACTTAGCAAGTGATTCTCCAAGAAACAATTCGCATTTAATGCAATTTGCATATAATTGACTTCCGCGAAAATTATAAACAACTTTGTGTTAGTAAAATTAACGATACTTAAAAGTCGTTAAAATATATATCGTTACAGAACAATGGGGAGTCGTCTTGTAAAAAAAACATTATGTCCAACATTTTAAATTATAAATGAAGCGCTGATGGGAGAAGAGTAGAATAATGAAGCAAATGCAGACGATTTTTATATTGTGTGCTCTTTGATATCCGGGTCACATGACATAAAGTGACGTCATGCATGGAACATTGTATCACGCTATGTCTTTCAAAATGTACATTTTGCCGAAGGCAACAAGATTTTTTGGGAAACGGCCATGGTTATTTGATAATAGCTTCACGTGTTCGTGAGTAGGTAAGATTTCTCAGTTCATAAAAATAGTAAAAAGTGCACGGCTTCTGCAGGATTATAAATGAGCTTGAAAGAAATGACAAAAAATGTTGAGAAAATTTTTATTACATTTAACAGAATTCTAGCAAAGAATCACCTCAATTATATTATTGTCAAACTTATTAAATTTCCCTTTAATTATAACGTTCTCTTTTAATTTACAAGTTTGCCTAAATTTATGAAATTACTTAAGTTGTATTTGGTCTGCATTGTAACATACATCGAAACTCTTTATTTTAACTAATTTTCCGCACAATTTGCAAAAAAAAAAAAAAAAAAAAATTTAAAGATTTTTTTTTCTCACGTGATAAAAGATTCTACTTATTGTTTTTATATTATTAGTATAAAAATAATGAACTGAATACGTTGGTCTGTTCTGTGTCAAGTTATTGACATACCGCGAATGTAGAAAAACAAAATTTGTCAATAAAATGCATATTTTAATAAAGATGTGTTTGATTCCAAAATTGAATAAGATTAATAAATTAAATTTAGTTCGAGAGTTTTACGCGAATTTCAGCAAAGAAAGATCAAATGGATAAAAATATTCAGTAAAAAATTTAAAAAGCAATTCAAAATGTTTTTCGAAAATTGTTGTAATCTACATTAACATTTGTATTCGTTATTCAATGAAAGTTTTTCGTTTCTTTTTCTTTCACCTCTTATCTCTTTCATTCTCTTTTTTTCCCCTCGAATAGTAGTTAAAAGATTTTTTTTTTTTGTGACTATAATAAACTTTTGTTAAAAAAATTGACGGCCATGTAACATTTACAAACCTTCAGAAACCGCTACAATCTTTTTTTTTTTTTTTTTGATAATTTTGCTCGTCACTTCACAATCACACACACAATTTACTACAAATCTTGCAGATAATATTTACTGAATTTAAGTTTCTATTTAGGTTTGTTAAAAGTTTCTATTTAGGTTTGTTAAAAGTTTCTATTTAGGTTTGTTAAAAGTTTCTATCTAGGTTTGTTAATCATTTTCGTCTTTATTTTTCCTTTCTGCGCCCTTAGCTTTAATTAATTAAAATATTCAGACATAATTTGTTGCTAAATAAGACTCACAAATCAAACCGAATTTGGATCTTATAAAAAATAT